>CM060257.1:12265000-12842500 GCA_030684275.1 Acipenser oxyrinchus oxyrinchus
AACTTATTTATTTGAAATGCAATGTATGTATCTTAAATAAGATGCAAGATCTTGTTTGTTTCTTTGTGAAATATTCAACCAGTAACTTTCCAGTGCTGTAAAATTCTAAGACTAATTCAAACTGTTCTTTGCCTGTTTTAGATGTGTTGTCAAACTTCATGTTGTATCAAAGCACACTTTTATTATTAGGTTAAGCTATTTCAAGGGGAGTGGAAGGGATTTAAATTTAACCAAGATAAACCCAATTTTATAATGTAACCTTGCATACCATCATCTTTCAGGGGTAAAAGCTTGCAGAAACCATGGGAGTAAAGGTACAACGACCCCGCTGTTTTTTCGATATAGCCTTCAACAATGTGCCTGGTAAGGAAAAACAACTTCTAAAGATGTTTTTTGCCATATCTAGTAAGCTGGATGTACTTTGAATCATTATTGTTGTCTTTGTGCTACTTTGTTCTTTCCATACAGTGGGGAGAGTTGTGGTTGAATTGTTTTCTGACGTATGTCCTAAAACATGTGAGAACTTTCGCTGCCTCTGTACAGGTACTGTACTCTTGTCGTTTGGTAAATTTAATTAAAAAAATAAAAAAATAAAAAATAAAAATATTCACTTTACTGAATTCTTTGTCATTAATTTATTTTTTATTTTTGTTGTAGGGGAAAAGGGGATTGGAAAAGGCACCCAGAAGCCTTTACATTATAAAGGCTGTCTATTTCACAGAATTGTGAAGGATTTTATGATTCAAGGAGGAGACTTCAGTGAAGGTATAACCACATCCTCATGTTATAAAATGTTTCAGAAAGTATTTAGAATTTCTTTAACATTTTTATTTTTATTTATTTTATAGGAAATGGCAAAGGGGGTGAATCCATTTATGGAGGCTTTTTTGAAGGTATAGTTTTATAACAGGAACATTGGTACCCAAAATGTTATCTATTTTGTAGAAATGCATTCTACACACCCTGTGCTCACTAAATATCTTAGTATTGTTTTTCAAAGATTACTACCAATTTTTTCAGTTCTCACAATGAGAAATTAAAGATTTGTGTTTTGTGATTTATCTAGATGAAAGTTTTTCTGTCAAACACAACAAGGAGTACCTGCTGTCTATGGCCAACAGGGGCAAAGATACAAATGGTTCACAGTTTTTCATGTAAGTACATTATTGAGTAAAGCTGGATCCACACCTGAGCGATCAGTTGTGCAACTTAGTTGCATGCAACAGAGTCGCTTATGTGGACATTCCTTCAACCAGTTGCTTGAAGTAGAGCTGGGCTCTACTTTCCAAAGCAACCTCCTGAACGACTTCTGTAGACATAGGCGATCACGTGGCAATTCGCAAACTCTGACTGGTTCTTATAATGCTGACTGCACGGCTTGCATATCCTGTCATAAAGAAGTGCTAATTTTAAACATGTCGGCGGTAAAATTAAATGGTTTTGTCCAGCTTTTACGTGGCTTTGTTTTTTCTTCATGGAATATGGCATTTAAAATAACAACAGTTGAAAAAATAACCGACAATTCTTCCTCGTTAATTACTGGACACATTCCGACCTGACCAAAAAAAAGTGTCGCCTCAGTTGTCAAAAAATAAATAAAATAAATACAACTCAGTTGTCAAAACCAAAAAAAACTACTTCACCTTGTAGATGGAATACAAATGTAAAAAAAACCTATCACCTCAGTTATCATAAAAAAAAACAAAAAAAAAACTTGTAGACGCGGGAACCTTGTTGCACAAGTAGTGCCTCACATGTGGACACAGCAATTGCTCACAACTGATTTGCGCGATTTCGGGAGCAATTGGGTTGCGCAGCTGATTGCTCAGGTGTGGACCCGGCTGAATGATTAACATAAGCCTTCAACAAGTATTTCCTAAGTTTATAACTAGTCCTGTTAATAGCAGTGAAAGCAGGAAAGATTTGCATTTTATATTAATTAAAATCCAAATAACCTTTTATTGTACTAATTTATTTTTATAGAACATTTCCCAATAATATTTAAGACAAGTGTGTTTTTTTTGTATTCATTCAATTTGGTTTTAGTTGAATATTTATGTAATGTCATTCAGTATTGATGCACATAATATATAAACTAGCTTTGTAGTCAATAATACTGCAGATGTAAAGTCTGCTTTTAATGATTTGATCATGTAAATATCAGAATTAATTTAAAGTTTCAATTTTTTTTAAATTTTATTTATTTTTTTTAGCCCTTCTAACTGTGTTTTTCTCTAATTCCATGTTTTTAACCACCTTCCTTTTGACGTGTTAAATTAAAAAGAACAACAAAGCCTACTCCACATTTAGATGGGTAAGTACTTTCTATTTTACACTATTCCCAGTTAGAGGCTGTAGTGGAATCATAGGTGTCATTTATGATTGAAACTTGCAATTAGGTCATGGTGACCTATTTTTTTCTGTTGAACCTTTCAACCGTGTTACAGGAGGCCACATGTTGTAGATGCAGGTTGTGGTTGTAATATGCTTTCTAGGTGATCTATCATTTACAGTGCAGTGAAAAAGTATTTGCCCCCTGTCTGATTTTCTACATTTTTGCATAATTTTGACACTGAATGTTATCAGATCTTCAACCAAAACCTAATATTAGATAAAATGGACCCTGAGTGAACAAGTAACACAAATTTGATGCATATTTAATTTATTTATTAAAGAAAGTTATGCAACACCCAATGCCCCCGTGTGAAAAAGTAATCGCCCTCTTAGACTCAATAACTGGTTACGCCACCTTTAGCAGCAATAACTGCAACCAAAAGCTTCCTGTAGTTATTGATTAGTCTCTCACAGCGCCGTGGAGGAATTTTAGCCCACTCCTCCATGCAGAACTGCTTCAACTCAGTGACATTTGTGGGTTTTCGAGCATGAACTGCTCGTTTCAGGTCCTGCCACAACATCTCAATGGGGTTTAGGTCTGGACTTTGATTAGGCCATTCCAAAACCAAAACTTTAAATTTCTTGTTCTTCAACCACTCTGATGTAGACTTGCTTGTGTTTCGGATCATTGTCTTGCTGCATGACCCAGCTGCGCTTTAGCTTCAGCTCATGGATTGATGGCCTGACATTCTCCTGTAGAATTCTCTGATACAGAGCAGAATTCATGGTTCCTTCAATGATGGCAAGGCGTCCAGATGCTGATGCAGCAAAGCATCCCCAAACCATGACACTACCACCACCATGCTTGACCGTTGGTATGAGGTTCTTACTGTGGAATGCAGTGTTTGGTTTTCACCAGACATAACAGGGTCCACGTCGGCCAAAAAGTTCCACTTTTGACTCCTCTGTCTATAGAACATTGTTCCAGAACTCTTGAGGATCATCCAGGTGCTTTTTGGCAAACTTGAGACGAGCATTCATGTTCTTAGTGAGCAGTAGCTTCCGCCTTGCTACTCTGCCATGAATCCCATTTTTGCCCAGTGTCTTTCTCATGGTGGAGTCATGAACACTGACGTTAGCCGAGGCGAGAGGCCTGCAGATCCCTGGATGTTGTTCTAGGGTTCTTTATGACTTCCTGGGCGATTTTACGCCTTGCTCTTGGATTTGGCAGGACGGCCAGTCCTGGGAAGATTCACTACTGTCCCAAACTTTCTCCATTTGGACAATATGGCTCTGACTCTGGTTCGGTGGAGCCCCAGAGCCTTTGTAACCCTTTCCAGACTGATAGGCATCAACAACATTTTTCCGGAGGTCTTCAGGAATTTCTTTTGTTTGTGGCATGATGTGCCTCTAGAGCCTGTGTGCTGACAACTTTACTCTGATGGTAAGGGCAAAAGTTAGTCAGATTTATATTGGGCAGGGCTGGCCCAAATCAGGCCTGGTTGTTAACCAAAGTACTTAAACAGCTGACCCTAATTATCCCTTTAATTGGGTTGAGTTAACTAGGGAGGTAGGGAGGTAGGGAGGTAGGGAGGGGCAATAACTTTCACACCTGAAGATTGCATGTTTGATTACCTTGCACACCAAACAAATGAAAGAAGCAGCAAACTTTGGTGTCATTTTTTCTCTGACTCCCTCTATATACTACTACAACCCACCAAAAAATCTGACCAAATACAATGTGAAAAATGTGCAAAAATGCAGAAAATCACACAGGGGCAAATACTTTTTCACTGCACTGTACATAGCTATGTTATTAAAATGTATAATAGTGTTAAAACAAAATAAAGACAAGGAATAACACTTTTAGGTTTGTTTCTAAGTGTATGATGAAAATACTGTCAAATCATTTTGATTCCCACTCAGTGACCCATCTAAAAAACAGTAGAATGCTTGGACGAAGTTGCAACGCTGCAAATAGAATGTCATCTCTTTTTCCTTTAGAGTCCATGTGGTTTTTGGTCAAGTGATCTCTGGCCAGGAAGTGATCAAAGACATGGAAAACCAGAAGACAGATGCCAGCAGCAGACCATATGCTGAAGTAAAAGTTCTCAACTGTGGGGAACTTATTCCAAAATCCAAGGGTAATCTTCAGTACATGTTATGTTTTTATTCTTATATTTTTATTACTCATAGCCACAAGGGAGTGTTTCCTTGCTTTAGTTAAGTCAACAGTGAAAGATGAGGGACTGGCAAGACTTTTGTCATCTGTAATTTCTATGTTTTTCTATGGGTGTAAATTTGTTTTATCCAATCCCTCTAAAACACAAAGGAATCGGCTGATAAATACACCTCCTTGTAATAGCCTCAATAGTATACAGAATGAATGCCTTAAGCAGAGATGCCAACTGCTAGATTTTGGCCGTAGCAACTACGGTTTTCTTGCAGTTGCTGCAGCCAAAGCCCTTAAAACTATGACTGGGGTGTGCAATTCATATCACCCAACGCCCGGGACAACGTGTTTTGCCATTATACTTTGCCGTTTGTTCTGTTGCTAGAAAAACATTTCAGGTATAGAGAGTCGCGCAAGTTTCTGAAAACTGAATTGTGAAGTCTAGCACCTACACAGACACATTTTATACCCCTATCACTTATGATTGGCTAGCTGTTGAAAAATATGGTATTTTATTGGTTACAAACTCTAGTCGCTAAGGTATTAGTGGATTAGGGGAAAAAAAGGGAAATTTACTGTTTAGAAGCATTTCAAGACCATTTTCCCTGGCAAAGAAGCTATTTTTTTTTTTCTTTCGATTTGAGTGTTGCTAACCTAGTTTGCTTTACCAGATTTACATATTTTTTAGATTTAAACACTTAGTACAAAAAATTATTTTACTAGATTTGATAGAAAGCAATGTTAGTTATTTATTGGACATGCACAATCCATCTATTTGTGAAATTATTATTATTATTATTATTATTATTATTATTATTATTATTATTATTATTATTTGGTGCCTTTATCCAGGGCGACTTACAATTGTTACAAGATATCACATTATTTGACATACAATTACATTATTTTTGACATGTTTATAATGATATAAATGAAATGCTTATGAGATGTACAATATTTTATTAAATAAAATGGTCTGTAAATTTAGAGGTGCAATCGGCACCCTAATTTCATATTAGATTATCGCATAGACATTTATCAACGATAATTGATGCATTGATGTTTCATTTTTCAAAATGTTAGTTATTTAACAGAAGATCTAATAACTAAAAACACTGTTGTGCATAATAGTTAAAAAGGCACGACTTGCGTTCAAATTAGAACACTTCTGATTATAAAAAAAGAAATACAAAGGACTTGCGTTTTAACAACTGAAAAGAATATGGATTAACATCAAATTAACATTGTAATAATAAAAAATACTAGATTAACAGAAGTAATTTCTGAATTATGGTTGTTCAATACTGTTTACATTTTATGTCCAAAAGAAAAGCATTTGAATTAATCTCACAAACCCTGACTAATGAATTTAGTACGATAGATACAGCTTCTTTTTCTATAATATTGCCATATAATCCACACGCAACATGCTTTGAAACAAAAGGTAATTGGTAGATTTAAAAAAGTGTTGCCTTAACTTAAAAAAAAAAACAAAAAAAACAAACATGAATACTTTGCCTACTTCTGATTTGTCTTATCCAACGTGTAATGTAGGCTTGAAGCGTGTATCCTAGGCTTTAATACAAACCGGCAACAGGAGACTTAAAACTGGGTGCTAATTTGATGCATTGATTCACCAAAATGTAATCGAAGGGGTCAGGGACGCAGGGTAATCTTCAGTTCACCGCACACCAGCGACTCCTGCGGCTGATAAGGTGCCTGCAGATCTGCTGTAGAAGCCACTCGGATCTGTGTTGTCCTCCGGGTCTGGTGGCTTCGCTGTAGAGCGAAAAAAGACAGCTTGGCAGGACACATTTCGGAGGACACGTGTGTCTGCCGCCGTTTCCCGAGTCGGCACGGGAGTTGCAGCGGTGAACCGGGATAAAAATAATAATTGGGTATTCCAAATTGGGGAGAAAACCGGTGTAAAAATCATTGGCGATGACTACATTTTATGCTTAATGGCAGGTGTTAAATTATAGTTTGTGTTGGGACATTTCAATAAAACTGGATGGAAATTGCAGCAAAACTAATTAAAGATATGACTCAACAGCCAGAAGTTCTAAGGAGAATATACAACGTAGTATACATTTATTCGGAAAATCACGCCTATTGTGAATACTGCAGATTTTTTATGTAGCAGTTCTCCCAACCATTTAACACACCCGATGTCTGTTAGGACTTTTTAAAACTGTGCTGACTACTATTTGTTTCTGTCATCAGCGAAAAAAGAAGAGAAGAAAAGAAAGAAGTTGTCTTCAAGTGATTCTGGGAGCTCCAGTGACTCGCATTCTTCAGAGTCATCGTCTGAATCGGAGGGAGATTCAGAAAAGGAATCTAAGAAAAAAAAAAAGAAACACAAGAAAGAATCTAAAAAACAAAAAAAGGAAAAAAAGCAAAAAAAGAAAGATGAAAAGAAAAGGTGAGTTGGCTGTTTAATTGCCAAAGCTACTAGGAAAAATCCCTGAAACAGAACGGCTGGGTGTATGTAGGGCTTATCACCTCTCATTATAAAGTATTTTGTGGATAAACTATTTGTTACTTAACTTTACATAAGTATGGATTTTGGACAAACCAGCCAGACTGACATACAGTGTAGCGTCTGCTTGGTTTATCTGCACGCTTAATTCATTTAGGGAATTTGAGGGTGGAAATCTGCAACTGATCTGGTTCTCCAGAAAAGTCTTCTCTTTTGACATTTAGGAATCGTCAAGCTGTACAGTTTGATACGGAAGACCCTGCTTGCCATGTAGCTAGACAAACTTTGATGTTAGATTGCTATAGTAAACTGACTTGCAGCTTTTGTAGATGTTATATAGACATTGTACTATCTTTGTTACTTTTTTACTAACTGTAAATGCTTTGTCTTAAATAGTTGTGGAGAGGAGAGTGAAGATGAAAAAAATGAAGCTGATCCCCTCTCCACTGTTCGTCCTGAGGAGATCCCTGCAATCCCAGAAAACCGGTTCCTTATGAGAAGGAGCCCTCAACAGAAAGAGGAGAAGGAAAAGGAGAAGAAAAAAGAGAAAGAAAGAGAGAGGTATGTGTTTGAATCTGCATCCCATGAACTAAAATTTACATTGCAGAACATTTGGCTTCTGGAATTTAGGTGGTAGGTAGCTGGTATGTTAAACAATTTCAAACATTTTTTTTTCAAATACAGTAGAGTCAATTATCCAAACTAAATGGGATCGATACTAGTTTGTATAATCAATTTGTATGGATAATTGAACAGGTGTTAACAATTACAGTACCTTTTTAATGTATAGAATAAAGTTAAGGTACACAAGTACCTACTGATATGTAGCTAGTAACCTAGTCTATCACATTAAGCATACAAAATTACAAATCTTTACAAATCATTAAATTAATGCAATTCAGTAAAACACCTACAGTTAAGAATGAAATACTGTAATTAAACATACCATATACCAAACCTTGCAAATCAAAGAATAGAATTCAGTTCAACTTTGACACATTACAGAACTTTAGGAATTTAGGGGCAGCAGTGTGGAGTAGTGGTTAGGGCTCTGGACTCTTGACCGGAGGGTTGTGGGTTCAGTCCCAGGTGGGGGACACTGCTGCTGTACCCTTGAGCAAGGTACTTTACCTAGATTGCTCCAGTAAAAACCCAACTGTATAAATGGGTAATTGTATGTAAAAAATAATGTGATATCTTGTAACAATTGTAAGTCGGCCTGGATAAAGGCGTCGGCTAAGAAAGAAATAATAATTAACCCCTTCACTGCTGAGGCCCTGGTGACGCCCTGTGCTACTGGCATTTTGTGATTTTTGGACTCTTCTGTTTTACATCAAAATTACTTTGTTCCCATTTAGATACCCCTGGCAAACTATATATGTTTGTTTTTTATGCCAGACTGAAGTTTTTATTGGTGCCAAGTTTTTGTGGTTTACTTGGTCATGTGACCACAAAATACAGCTATTGTAAACAAAATGCTACTTTTTCATAAAATTAATTATACCTGCATCACATTTAGTCCCTAAAATGCGAATATTTGGTGTAAGAATGTAGAAACTTTTAAGCTGCTGGATGTGCCTGTGCCTATGTGTACATCTTTTCATTGATTTGGAGGGGCTTACTTGCTCTAGACAGACACCAGGCAACTTTGACTTTTCCACTTCGAAATATGCAGCGCACGGTCCATAGCACCCACCCCAATTTCATGTGCCCAGTATGCCACCAAAGAATGATATACCCTGGCATAAGTATACAGTTTTTAAAACTGCACAAAATAAGGATTTTAGAAATGGGTAACATGGCCTTGTATGTCAGTGGTGTGTTAGCCATAATCCTTCTGCAATTTGAGGTAATGCCACTGTATATAGCAAAAGTCACTTGTTTTTCCTTTATATTTGGATCTGTGAATCTGACAGCTTTTGTTCCACTGTTAAAAGGACAGTGGTTTTGAATTGCCCTGAGTGTCCCGAATTCAAAAATACCAAAGATGTGCACCTTTATTTAGTTTTTCAGGCTTTTACAGGCCCTAGACTGAGACTTGGCCACTTTGACCTTTCCCCTTTGAAAAACGCAGCCCATGGTTCATAGTACCCACCCTAATTTCAAGTGACGTAATTCTTCTGGAGACCAAGGTAATGTTGCTGCATGACATAAAAACAAGTGACAGGTTTATTTAGTCTTTCCAGTACTCTTGTAGTGTGTGGTATTTTCCTCCAAACACTCCTCCAAACAGAGGCCTGGCTGACAGGGACATCGGGGACAGTGGTACCGTGTTTCCCTCAGCATGCCCTTGCGGAAACACGCACAGCACCTTTTTTGTGGCTTGGCTTTTTCCTTGGACTGTGGCAGTATCTCTATAAAATGTCGTTCACAAAGTCTTGCTACTGTTACCACTCTTTCCGTCTTGGGCATTTGTTGTGCATCAAACGGGAGGCTTGAGAAAGTCCAGAGAAGTGAGCCGATTCTCTGGAGCTGTACTGTACACTACATGGCTGTTGTACAAAGAAATTTGGACCACGTACATGCCAAGTTTTTTGTACCATGCCACGGCTCCAGCATCTGGGCAGACTTATCCACGCCTCCCATTGTTTTATTGTAGTCCACGACACACTTCGGCTTGTTTGTGTGCATGCCCGTACCTCGCACAGGAACTGCTATTGCTGCCTCATCGTGGATGGTGGTGAGGAGGTACACATTCCCCCCCCCCCCTCCCCTTTTTTTAAAAAAAATCTGTATATTTCATTGCCAGCAGTTACTCACAGGTTTCACCACGACTCTGTTTCTTGGCTACCAATTGACAAGGAAATCCCTTCCGGTTTGGTCTTATTGTACCACAAGCCATTGTTTGGGATGTGTACAAGGCCCTAAACAGAGGGATTCCTGTGTAGAAATTATCTACGTACAAATGGTAGCCCAGGTTTAGGTGGGCAGAGAGTTTAATCCCATAACGGGCATGTTTCATGGGAATGTACTGTTTATAAATGAGCCTTTCTTTGAACAGAAGGAGGGACTCATCCTCAGATATTTTTGGCCAGGTGTATACGTTTCTTCAAATTTATTCTGTAGGTGCTCGAAGTGGCCGTAATTTGAAAAGCCTGTCACATTGATGATGGTCCCTCGGGAGAGCCTTAGAATTATCATTGTAATGTAGAAATTAATTGGAATCTGTTCCGACTCATGGTAGAAGGAAAAAATAAAATCAATCCAATAACTAACATGTCGGGAAAGGATTTTTTTTTTTTTTTTTTTTTTTTTTTTTTTTTTTTGAGCTATACAGTATAAATTGAAAAACCACCCCCCCAAAACCCCTTATAATTACTGTGAAATCCTAGAGAGAAATGGGGAGAGGTGAAAAAAACATAGAACCTAATAAATAAATCAAATACTAATCAAAATATTTTTTCACAAAAAAAGGAAATAAATCAAAAAGAAGAAATCAAAATGTAGAACAGGAAAAACAAATCTGATCTGAAATAAACAATGAGATAATAAAATCGGTCAATTATAAACATTTTTTTGGCAAGTCACGGTAGAATTATATATGTATTTTTTAAATGACATATTAAAATTATATCCTATACAATTATGTGTTGTGAGAGGAGATAAAAAAACAAAACACAAATGTCAACGTTAAGTGCAATACAATATATTTTTTACAAGCAAAAGAAATATTCAAACCAGCAACCCCAATCAAATCGTTTTTGGGATATGGGGGGCGAAGCATTTATAGTATAAATCTTACAATGGTGTCATGTGATCAGGAGCAGGAAGCGTCTCCCATATTTTTATTGTAGTCCACGACACACTTTGGCTTGTTTGTGTGCATGCCCGTACCTCGCACAGGAACTGCTATTGCTGCCTCATCGTGGATGGTGGTGAGGAGGTACACAAATTTTTTTTTTTTTTTCTGTCAATTTTTCAATTTAATCCTAGCAGCCCTAGTAGGGTTGATCAAAGATCGGATAATTGACTCTACTGTACACTGCTGCTTGACTTAACTATTTTAACATTTTTGTCCAGTACCTTTTTGTTTAATGCATTTAAAAACAACTCTGTTATCACTGCAATAGAAAAAGTAGACAATTTCAGGCTTATGTGCAGAATTGAAATCCATACATGGAGCTTCCTCCATGAGAACTCTTAATGGATCACTCCTAACTGCATTTGTCTGTGCATTAGATAATCATTAAGTGGGAATGTGCATATATGTACCCATTTGTTAATTGGTTGCCAAACTTGGGGCTATGGCACACTTATCAAAATGTTTCTGCCGTAGTTCCAGGGCAAGCTGCAAAATTATCTCCCTCCGAGTGATTGTGTTGCCAGTGCACTCTTTGTACAAAACCAAAGCATTGATGGCTGCCAGGTCCAAAACATTACAAACAAACACAGGCCACCTGGGAGTACCACCTTTGACAGAATACAGCCGTGCATTTTGATCCAGAATATCCACACCGTACTTCGTTGCATTGTAAAATGCATTGCGTTGTCTCTGGCATTTATTTAGCATCAGTCCCGATGGTCACTGATCTGTGCAGAGCTTAGGATACGCACATTTTTTCATTTTTTTTGCAGTGTCGCACTCAGGGTGGCAAGGTCGTTCTGCCTGAGAATTGTAGTGTAAATAATAATATATGATGTGTAGAATGACTTTCATCAGTGTTTCAAGCACTCAACAGGATTATAATACGTTATTTCACAATTAAGTTGATTTTATTATGAAGCCCAGACTAAATTGTTGGCTATATTGTATTGATTTCAATATGCCGCATAAACTGCGGGTCTGGCAGTTGAAGAAGCAACTGCTTATAACTTATTCATTTTTATGATTCTGCAGCTGAAACACCGTATGGGTATTTAATTCAAATATTTAGTAACACTTTAAGAACGGACATGCACAAGATATTCACATATGCGGAGATATTTCAATTTGAATTGCAAAAGCCGTTCAAAAAGCGGCTATGGCGGTGCTAGTGTTAATAGCTTTGTATGAACCCTTTTCATTAAGCTTGTTCACGTTGGGGCACCCTTGCATTCTTCCATTTAGTGGAAGGGGGTAGTTCCTATTCATCATCAATCATCTCTTATGCTATGTTCTTTAATCTTCAGAAGTAAAACTGCTATAGGATATAACTATATTGCTCCTTATTTTTTTTTTTTAGCAATGTTTTAAACTCCCAGTCATCGTCATATCAGAGAAGGCTTTTGGTAACCAGGTCAGGCAGGAAAATTAAAGGACGAGGACCAAGAGTAAGTGTTTACCATTTAAATTCATAACTTTGGTTTATAGGTGAAAATAAATCTAACAAAGCGAAGCATAAACAAAATGTTTTGGTAGGTTATGGTTTTAAAAAAAAAAAAAAAATTGAGCATGTTCATTATTTTAGCGCTACAGAACGCCATCCAGGTCAAGGTCTAGAGACCGTTTCCGACGCAGTGAAACGCCACCACATTGGAGGCAAGAGATGCAGCGAGCTCGGAGAATGAGGGCTCCCAGTGGTGAAAGATGGATTAAAGGAGACAAGTAAGTTTAATTGAATTGTTGTACCAGGTTTCCCCTTTTAGATTTGATGAGGTTTTGTTTGGGTCTGTGTTTGTTGTAGATTAGAGCAACGGTTCGTAATGCATTCTATTGAAAGCATGCCAACTCTAGAAAATACTGTTCAATAACCTAGTGCCCAGTAGGGGTGTAATGATACACTAATGTCACGATACAATATCTCAATAGATGCTTCTATTACAGTACGATTTATCATGTAAAGAAAGTGATACACAATTAATCATTACACCCCTGGTGCCCAGAAGAAAACCCCAGTACTTTTACTGGGTTATGCATGTGTACAGTAAAATTGTTGACTACAGATTGATGGACAGATGCCTCCAATATACCCATAATTACTTTATTAAAAAAAAAAAAAAAAAGTAAATTATTGAAAAATGTTTAGCAACAAGTTACTCAACTGCTTTTAATGTTACAGGAGCGACTTAATGGAAGGCCAGAAGGAAATACCAAAGCCTCAAGTAAGAGGAAGAGAAAGAGAGTCCTCTGAGAATAAACTTGAGACCTCGGACAGCCCCAGCAAAAGCAGGGAAAGGGATAAGAGAGCTAGGGCACGCAAATCCAGGAGCAAAGACAGGGAATCGAAGAAAAATGCAGATAAAGAGGACAGACATGACAAACACAAATCTAAAAAGAAAGCAAAGTCAAGAAGCCAAAGTAAGAGTAAAGAAAAGAAAGCAAAATGTGGAAGTAAAGAGAGAGAACAAAAACGTAGTAAAGATGATGAAGAGAGAGCCAGATCACAAAGCAAAGGCAGAAATAACACCAAAGGAAAAGAGAAGGAAGAAACATCTGAATCGGGAGTGAAAGAAATGGAGAGGAGTAAAAGCAAAGAAAGGGATGAAGGCAAAAGTAAAGACAGGTGTGCAAAATCAAGAAGCAAAGAAAGAGACTCCAACAAAGAGAAACATGTAAGATCCAGTAGCAAAACCAGGGAGCAAAGCCGAAGCAGAGACAGAGGAAAAAGAGCTCAATCCCAGAGCAAAGACAGGGACAGAAGCAAAAGCAAAGACCGGCAGCAAAATAGAGATAAGGAGGCAAAAAGAGGCCGATCCAAAAGCAGGGAGAGAAAGCGAACTCCTGAAAAGGGCAAAACAAGGGACTCGAGGAGGAGCAGAAAATCAAAGAGTTCTGAACGTGAAAGAACCCGAAGCGCTGATAAAGAAAAGAATAAAAATAAGGAGAGTTCACATCATAAAAGAAATAGAACCAATGATGAAAGTCACCGAAAGAAGAGATCCATAAGCAGAGACGGCAGTAGTCCTGACAGTAAGGATGAAAAAAAGGCAAAAAATAAAGAACATGGAAGAAGTCAAGTCAAGTCCCAGCTCAAAGAAAAAGGAAAGTAGTAAAGAGAGAGAATCTTCATATAAAAGTAAGGAAAAAGAAAAGAAGAAAACCTCCAGTGAAGAGAGGAATCAAAAGTCTAAGAGCAAGGACAAAGATAAAAACCACAGCAAGGAAAAGTATGACCGTGAATCAAGCCCGAGTACAGATTAGAGCGATTAACAAAGATGAACTGTGTATTACGGACCTGTAGCCCTGTTGTTGTCTGTAATATAATTGCAGGCACGTTGCAGACATGTCTTTTTAATATACTTCAGTTGGCTCTTTAGACAATCTGCAGCTTGGAATATTTGTACAAGTTTTAAGAAATTAGGTTAGGGGGAAAATTTTTTTTTTTTTTTTTTTTGGGTGTGATACTGTAGATTGAAGTTATTTTTTGGTAATGCTTTACCTTGCTACATTTATTTTAAAGTATACAGAATGACTATCTGTAGACATCAAGAAGTGTGCCGATTTACTGGAATTCTTTAAGACCTGATTCTAAATTATAGATTAAGGTGTCCATATCTAGATATTTTTGTAACATGAAAAATATACTGTAAATACCCATGGTGAAGTCTAAATGCGAGATATGTGACCTAAGAATAGTGCTATTTTTTGGTTTGTTTTTGTTTAAAGTATAGCAATACCGGGGCTTGATGATGTAACATTTTTCTAATCATTTTTTTAATATGTGGCCCACAAAGTAGTATGGACTGTTAGTCAGTTTCAGTAAACTGTTGAACAGGGCAGCTTTATTGTATTGTAAGGAATTTTAACAATATTTTTATTTTTGTTGTTGTCCGCTGTGATTGTA
The DNA here is from genome assembly GCA_030684275.1 of Acipenser oxyrinchus oxyrinchus. Lineage (NCBI taxonomy): Eukaryota > Metazoa > Chordata > Actinopteri > Acipenseriformes > Acipenseridae > Acipenser > Acipenser oxyrinchus. The sequence continues at coordinate 12,279,690 of CM060257.1, forward strand.
TACAGTACCGTCATGCTACTACCTATAAACATGCTACAGCAGCGAACCTAATATTGAAGGTTTGGGTTCTACATCTGGATCTGTGAAATACTAATACCCATATTCAGCAGAAACCGTTGTTCTTATCAAGCACACAAGTGAGCACTAGCATGCTCAGGGTCGTCCCCAGAACAAGGGTGTTCAACTATAATTGGTTTTGTGTGCCATTTCACGGAATTCATGTAATTTACTTTTGGACAGTAATATAATATTTATATTATATTTTAGCCAGTTCTCAGGACAAGATCTGTAGAAATACTACACCAATTCTAGATTGAGAGATTTGTAAATGTGCAAATTCATATATTGGTATGAGGCAATTTTCCAAAATGTTTTTAGTACAGTATAATTGTTGCTATGAATCCGTTTTTAGAAAATTCTTTTACATTGGTGGGGGGGCATAAATTAGTTGCAAGGATTGTTCCTGAATTTCCTGGTATTAAATGCATATATTTGTGTTCCCTTATATCTTTTATTTTTAGGGGGTTCATGTGTCATCTCCATACTTGACTGCTTGCATATTTTCAGTTTCTGGATCAGTTTTTACCTGTCACATTATCACTGTAATTAATTCAACTGTTTTAAAAAAAAAAAAAAATCATTGTATATGGGTACAAGTGTACAATACAAGTGTATTTCTTTACTTCCATTACCAATAGTCTGCAGCTCACTGTGAATTGAAAAGTGCATTTTGTGACACTCCCATTTGTTTGAAAGAACAGTTTTCTATTTTTTTCATCCATATGAAACCTAGCTCAAAATAAAGATTTTTGGTTTTTGTTTTCACCTATTTGTATTTACTAGCATTTATGACTTTTTGGTAGAAACTTAAGATATAACCATGCAGCATGAACTCCCTCAGTACAAGTTTAAACGGGTGCATTAGCATTCATATCTTAAGAACCGATACAAAAGAGAAATACACAATTAAGTACAATTTATAAGATGGAGGTTGCATTTATATATTTCAGCTACCACACATTAAAAAACAAATAAAACAAGATCGTGAAGTTGTAGACTGCGTTCTAAGAGGGTGTTTTTTTTCAACATCAAAACAAAGACTAGTGGCTTTTATACCTGTAGCATTCACTATGACTTACTGTTATTCTAATAATAAAATGAGACAATAATCAATGTGTTGTAGACACTCAGTTTTACCATGTAAAGCCTAGTTTTTTCCTAGATTTCTGGATGTCATCTGTATTGTAAATAGCTTTGATGTCTTGAGTAGTGCTACGATTATAATTGGGCAGTTCAATGCCAGTGATGTCTTGAGCTAAGTAACTTGGCCTTAGGCCTCCAAAAACAGGCCCAAGTCCACCCCCAAAGCCTACTCTGGCAGCTTTACGGAGAGGATAAGGATTTCTTTTAGCTTTCACAGCTGAATCAATGACTTCATTTGCATATGCTTGGAACTGCTTCTCTTCCAAGGCAATAAGAGACGAGTTTTGCTTCTCATACTCCAATAGGGCTTCTTTTTCATGTAATGATTTTCTATGATTTTCAGCCTAAAAAAGAATTGCAAATCATATCAATATATTGACCATTTGTCTTTATACACCATTTAGACTAGATTTATAGGCAGGGGATCACATAACTAATAAAGAAAAATACGGACTTGCATATTATTCTTTTAAGATGCAAAGGCGTACCGTCAGTACATTTTTCATAAAGGCAGCGAGGGAAGGTGCTCACGCTTGCAAGGTGAGCCATACCTGCCTGTCTGCTCTCAAACAATCTCCAAGTAGTCCTTCCCTGCTAGTGTTATCGTTGGCTGCTTCAAGTTTTTATTAAAAAATGGAGTGATAGGTGGACCAGTTCAGAAGATCAAGAATTTTCTTTTAATGGTGACATGAAACAACCAATGAAAGCAGGGATCTATTAAACCGTCTACTCAGAGAAGAGGGATGTTTAGTTAACTTACGCTTCACTTTCCAAACTGAGCGGGGATGAGAGTAGATGTCGGATGTTTGAAAGCCGTTCCGTTTAAATGTGAGTTTAAAAAATCACATTTACTTAACCATTCTACTTAAAATAACATTTTTCGCCCTCAGTTATATCCTTCTATAAATAATTGTTTTGCGCCATCAAGCTAATGCGTTCAACAGCACTAATAAAGTGACAAAGTGTTTGGGTTTTTGCTTTGAATCCCAGGGTGGCAATATAGTGGTAGGATATTGAAATAAATTGAGAATGAGTGATGATTTGTTAAAAATTGTAATAACCAGCAATCGGGACTCCAACTTAAACATTTAGAAACTTGTTGTGGGCTTTTATGAGATGTTAAAGTAACAAATATTAAATAGTGAATGACAATTCATTAAATGTTAAATTTAAGCAAGTATCACATATTGAATTTTAGCATCAAATAATAAATACTAGCATTAAATATTAAATTCATGTATCAAATGTTAAATTTTAACATCAAGTATTTGTAAAAAGTCACAAAACTTTCACATACAAAACAGGTAAAACAACAAGACCCTTTTTAATTTCTACAGATGGCACAAGACAGCTACCGTACTTCAGTTTGAAAATCGAAGCCTCTCATTGGCTGAACAGATTAAAGGTAACAAAGAGGAACACCGATCTCCACATCAAATGGATAAAAGGCACATTGAATGTATAAAGCTCATATTTAATGTTTGATGCTAGTTTTTAACATTCGATACTTGCATTTAATATTCAATGTTGAATTCATTATTTGATGTTAAAATTTAACATTTGATACATTAATTTAATATTTAATGCTAGTATTTATTATTTGATGCTAAAATTGAATATTCGATACTTGCTTAAATTTAAAATTTAATGAATTGTCATTCATTATTTAATTTTTATTACTTTCACCTCCCATAGACTCTGACACTGCCATCCCAAATGTTTGATCTGTCAGAGGGGGAGGTGGAGCTAGACAATAACTTGGATAATGACCCCTTATTTTGGTGCGTACTAGGGCTGTTCGAAGGTTTGCTAGCCAGGAATTCGAAGACAGTTTTAAACCTTTGAAGGTTCGTCAGACGGCATTCACGCACTGTTTTTTTTTCTTCTTTTTTCTCTGTTAACAGAAACCATTTGACAATGTGTGAATACTATAAATCACACAACAAAATCACGCATGCAAAAGTTGGATCTTTGGATTTGTATAATGCATATTAGGTAAAGAAAACTTGTATTAAAATCCACTACCAAATCGTTATATGTAGCAACTCGATATAGCACCGCTGCCATGTATGGAGCTGGGTATAGTAACCAAAGCACTGGGGGGGTACCTATAGCAGTTGTAGTGTGTTAGTAAAATATGTACTGACTACCTAGTGTACAAGACAATGTAAGGGAAGTGCTATGGTAGAATATGTTTGAAACATACAAAATATATGCTAACACTAATAATTTTAATTTTCGAAAACTGAGCACCGTCCACACCTCCCCCCTCCAGCTCATGTTATCCAGAGGCAAACTTGTATTTCTTAATTCGCCATCTCGACAGCAAAGCATTGTATAGCATAAGCTGTATTGAAAGAAATGTCTCGAAACCCTCTGCTGTTTGGGATTTTTTGTTAAATGCCCAGACGACCAAAAAAAAAAAAGTTGAATGCAAACTGTGCAAGCGACTAGTGATCTATCAGAGGCACAACCAATCTCCGGGGTCACTTGACAAGTGTAAGTTCATATTATTATTAGGATTATTCTGCATTTTTTTAGTAGTAGTAAAATGTTACTGATAACCTGCTTTGTTTTGCCTAAGTCCGCTGCAGTTTGTGATGCTGCAATGCAAGCTTACTGTATATATCAATTACGTGTAAATAAACAACGTTTATTTTTATTGAAATTATAAAAATATGAAAATATAAAAATATGATTACTATAACATATTTTTAAACTACTGTACATGTGAAAATTTATTTAAATGGAATAAAACAATCTGTAAAACAATAGGATTTTCAATCAAATATAAACAAGTAGCTGTGGCGACGTCATCAGTAAATTATGCAAATTAGTACCACTGAAGGTTCGAACCTTCCTTCAGTAATGTATGCCGAACCTTCGAATGTCAAAATGTGCCCTTCGTTGACGCCCTAGTGCGTACCAAAACATTTCTGCTGGTACTCACGTGAGAACCTAATATTAAAAGTTATGTGAACCCCTGTTTATAGAGCACAAATGGATACTGATTTTTAAAAAACAAAATAACTGTCACTTTCAAGACTTTTGCAAAGACTTTTCATTAATGTGATAATAATAATAATATATGATAATATTCCAGTGGTTAAGACAGATATTTAGAGCCATATTATTAACTTGCACTAAAAATCAGCAAATGAAATAATCATTCAATATTTTTTTTTTTAGATCTGCCACTGCATTCAGACAACTAAGCAGCTGCCAAGTAATGTCATTATCTGATCACATTCTAACAATACAGTTTTATTAAAATAAACGATTAACACGTGAGTTCCTTTACATCGTACCATTTGTTGAACGTGGAGGTCTTGAATATGTCTACTCTTCTCTTTCTTATTTTGTTGCTTTTCCCATTGTTTAGCGGAAAAAACCTTAGCAGCTTCTTGTATGGCATGAAGCAATTCCACAGCCTGCAGTCTCTCCTCTTTTTCCTTTTCTTCTTTTTGTTTAATCTGTGGATGATTACATGGTTTCAGTAAACTCCAAACAATTTTCTAATTATATAATGTGAAATCCTAACGTCCTGTGAGGCATATTCCCTTAATGTGATATTAATACCTGAAAGTGTACTACAAATGTAACTGGACTAATTAATGCAATCTCTGTCTTGAGAAAGTAGGGCCCTTTTTCTAGCAATCATGCTGAACTGTGTGACCACTGAACTAGGTGACATGAGCTAGGTGGCCTCTGGACTGGATTAGAACAGTTGACTTATGTTCAGATAAATCACAACTGCAACATCAAGCTGTTTGACGGCAAGGAAGACATAAAGCATGTATGTCCCGAGTGGGAGAGGACATTAAACATCAAAGGACCGTGAGTCTTAAGATGCAAGATACACAAATGACCTCATGCGGAGAGCTACTTAGCAGAGAAAAGACTATAAATATCCAAGAATCAACATCAACATCAATTGCTAAACAAGGTGCTGTCACTGCTAAGCAAATCAGCAATTCCGGGAGTCCGACCAAGGACAGACCAAGACGGAGGTAGAGAGCTTCATGCGAGTCAGCTACCAAAGGCAAAGAAACTGAGGTCCGGCGGGATAACTTCTACTGCCGTAAAACTAACAGACACTATATCAAACAAACAAGTCTGAAGTATTAGAAAAACAGTATAAAAGAGACTGAGCCCGGCTACCTGCGTGGTTAAAGAGTCAGAGAAGAGGACAGAGCGGACAGGCACTGTTTATTCATCCTATCAGGGATTGAAGACTTCGTTGCAGCTGTTTGTTGATCCTATCGGGGATTGAGTACTTTGTTGCAGAGAGGAGAGCCTTTCACTGACACCTTAACAGATTAAGTTCGAAACCAGCTGACCAAGAGTGTAAGCTTCAAGGAACCACTGAATATAATTCCAGTTGCATTTTCCTCTCATGGAACTAAATTAATTAATTGTAGCACATTCACATATAATTTAACTATTAATTGTTTAGTTTGCACACCTTGCATGTAAAATAACTTTTTAGCGAAACCTGATTAAGTTAACTATAAATAATGTACCTCATATTGTTGCATGAAGAACATTTTAACATGAACTTGCTATATCGTTAAACATTATTTTGTGATTTGTTTAATATTTATGTACTTAATAAAATACTTCCACTAATTAAACATTCCTTGTGTCTAGTGTGTAAGTGTGTTCATAGTAAATCCTCGATCTTGTAACACGTCAATTAAATATTTGTATGAGAACTAATCAACCTAGATGAAACTTTAAATTATCAATTTAAGGACTTGTTCTTACAGTCCCAACCACAGAATTCACCGAGTAAAACAATACTAATAGAAAACTGTCCCTAATAGAAATCTTACAAAACAAGTATGCTACTAAACATATATCACTGACTGTAAATACAAAATCAGTATAATGAAAAATGACATCACCTTGACCGATATCCACAGATGTAAAATTGTATTGGGTCATATTTACTGGACACATAATTACATTAATGTTCTTACTGTACTTTCATGAATAATATTTACCATTGTTACTCTGTGTGTTGAAATGGATTTCAGTTCAGCTATCCTTTTTTCTTCTTTTTCTTTCAGCTTTCTTTCTTCCTTTGCCTCCTGCTCTGCTACAGCTCTAGCAATGATTTCATCCTCATTGCATTGTTTCTCCTGCATTTGTTTAGCTAACAGTTCAATTATCTGATCTCTCTGCTGCAGCTGTTCTCTACAATAAAAAGTAAACTGCAATAAGGCAACATACAATCCCAATATAATATAGTGCTAATATATTAATAAAATATAAACTGTTTTAATTGCAACAAGCCAAACCAGGAAATTGCTTCTCATGCATCATCCATCAGTACATATCATCCATAAGTCTCAGTATTGATTCACACTATACTCACATAAAACACACTAACCTGAATAATTCTGCCTCCTTCTCTTTTCTCATTTTCATCATTTTTTGCTTTGCTGTGGAAAAAAGATGAATTGACTCTTGTTCTTCCTCATACTTCTGTTTTTCAATTGCCTTGAGGATATCCCTGTTTGACATGTGTTCCTAAAACATTTAAATTAATGATGTTAGTCTTGGACAAAAATCAGCAGTAGAGTACATCTCTACAAAGTGGCCCTAGGAGCAGTCTTGGACAGACAAACAAACCTTTCTTTGAATTGTTGTAATTAAGTTCTTATTTTAGACAAAACATTTACCAATTGTTTGTATTTAGTTAAATCATGCTATTACACAGAAATACTTAACAATCATATCTTAAAACCATGAAGAACATAATATAAGGAATTGTTGAAATCATTGAAATCAGAACTATTTTCAACACAAGGTTGGGGTTGGTATTATTCAGCACCAAGAAGAATTTCAGATATTCCTGACTATTTTAGAAAACAGACATTATTGAAATCCCTAATTAGAAACTGATATTGCACTAACCACCATTGTTAATAGGTTTTGAGAGTAGTAATCAAAATGATAGTAATAATGGTAGCATTCTGTAAGAACAACTCAAATGAAAATCTTTTCTTATATTTTATCATATGCATCTTGTTATCTGTTTAGGCTTGGTGGTCCAGTGGTTAAAGAAAAGGGCTTGATACCAGGAGATTCCCGGTCAAATCTAGGTAGCCACTGACCCACTGTTTGTGACCCTGAGCAAGTCACTTAACCTCCTTGTGCTCCGTCCTTCGGATGAGACATAAAATCGAGGTCCTATTGTAAGTGACTCTGCAGCAGCATTTGTGATGCATAGTTCACCCCCTAGTCTCTAAGCTGCTTTGGATAAATGCATCTGCTAAATGACTAAATAATAATCATAATAATAATACTGTTAGTTGGAAATCTACCAAATAAGCATGCATCAGTTGCTTCTTTTCTTCATGCTTCTGATCCTCCAGTTTGTTCTTTTCCCACTCATATAATCTTGTGAGGCGTTGAATTGTTTCTCCCTCTTTTTTGTCCTCCAGCTTTTCCATCTCTTTAGCATGCTGGCGTTCTTTTACTCTGAAATGAAAATCCAAGAATATTGAACCATTTTTATTTAAATCTGTTTGAGTACAGCTAAAAAAACTAAATTCCATAAATATCTGCCATTTCATAAAAAAGTCCTATTTTAATATATATATATATATATATATATATATATATATATATATATATATATACACACAGTGCTCCCTCGCTATAACGCAGGACTCGGGGGATACACAATATAAGCATTGTAACTGAAGAGCATTATAAACAGGGGAGGGGTGGGGCGCAGGGACACATAACAACACACATCTGACTGAAATACAAAATAAAATAACTCTCTCTCTATAATGCAATCTCATCTCCTGGAGAAAGCTGCAGCTCCTCTCACGCAAAAAAGTAAATACATTAGGTATAGGTAAAGATAACCAAGTAATTCTGTAAGAACAACTAAAATGAAAAATTTTTCTTATATTTTATCATATATATATATATATATATATATATATATATATATATATATATATATATATATATATATATATATATATATATATATACAGTGTATATATATATATATATATATATATATACACTCAGTCTGATTAAACATAATACTGAGGTATATAGCAGCAGCAAGTTACCAACTACTTATTTGTTTGTTCATTGGCTGAATTTCCAAGGTGTTGAGATTAAAAAAATAATAATAATACAAAGTGGAGGGGATTAAAAAGTTTGTTGATGAATAAAAAGTTTATGGTTCAATTGGATTAGCACTAACAATATACAACATTTATAAATATATATGATGCCGTTTTATTTAGACAAAATACTATTTAATATATAGTATTATTACCAGTGTATTGTTTCTTTTTTACACTGATTTGAGCTTTTTATTCCCGTCTTAAAGCAGATGACTGTATTTTAGCTTTACACCAGGAAGGCCCAGCTGAGGTCAAATCCTTTTTCCAGTGGTGTGCTTGCAAAGCCATATGCTTAATTTAAATTTAGTTCAAGACAATGGCTATATAGGAACGTAACATTTTTCCTAGTTTGCAGGCATTTACTGTAGTATGAATACCTGAAATACTTACTGCTGCATCTGATCACTAGCAACAGATTTGCATTCCTGGAATCGTTGGAGTGCTTTGTGCTGATCCTCAATAATAGCCTGCTCTTCTTTACGCTGCATTTGAGCCATTATGTCTTTGTTCACATTTTCATGAGCATTCTGCTTCTTGTGTTTCAGGTCAATCTGGGCCTCTCGTTCCTTAAGAACTTCCGTAAGCACAAGAGCACTCTGCAAAATGTAATTTAAAAATCCTTTTACTATTTATTAGAAAAATACACTAGCTACAAAATATAGATAATCAATTTTAAATGGTCAATGATTAATACACAAAACAAATAAGACACTGTCACTTAGTAGCAGTCATTTTAGCAACACAAATGCCATTCATATTTTAACTTATTTACCAAAGGCCCCATATGGGGCTTTACTAAACGTGTTTAATTTATCTCTCGCATTTCAAATGACTTTACCATGCATGTATGTAACTGATCTTGTGTACCTGGTTTACTGTGTGTTTTATTCAGCTTTATTATACATCCCTATGCTTTTACCATGGTATACTGCAGTAAATTGAAGATTTTCTGTTAAATAACAAATAACAAATTAAAATACATACGTGAAATCCTTTCACTCTGTCAGTCTGGTAGTATTGTAGGGTTTTTGCTCTCTCAATGGCTTCTCTTCGCTTCTCTGCCTGGTATTGAGCTTCTTCGAAATCAATCTTTCTCTTCTCTTGTTCTTCAATTTCTTCCCGTAGCTTTTTTGCTTTAATTTTCTTTTGCCTTTGACCCTGAATACATGAATTAAAATCAGGACAGTCATTATTAAACATTCAACATACAAATCAATAGCAATTAAATTAATCCTAAAACGTAACTTATTATTTAAAGTACTATTATAATGAAAAAATGGTTGGTAGTACAGTTAAAAGACACTTGATTGCATCTTACTTGATTTGTGCTTGTTTATCATCTAATATGCTAAGTAACTGGTCACAAAAAGGAGCATGGTAGACAGACAATGCAAGACTTACAGCAATGGTGTTAGACCAGTGCTTAACCACTTCCTTAGAACGTAAACGCAGAGCCTCCTTTTCCTGTTTTTTTTCTTGGATTAACTCTGCCTCTCTGTTCATTTTGTTAAGACTTTCTTGCACCCTTTCCCATTCTGCTTTTGGCAAAACATGAACCTGGTGAAGATCAGGCAGTTGCATTGGTACATCTGCCACTTCTGACCTTTTTATTGCTAAAAAACAAAAAGAAGGAATACATCATATGAATATCAATACCAAACTGTTTATTTTTGGTTTTTGTCATGCACCTGTGTTGCAAATTACACTCTGCTGCATCAGTCTTTGCCTTATACCTGTACATATTGGCTTCTTCCATCATTCATCTGACAATCATGTACATTTGTCTCCCCCTTTTTAACTAAATTACTGTATCATGAAAATAATAACTGTACAAATAACAAGCACAGGCTATTATGAATAAGTTAAATCTATAAATTAAACACACGTTGAAGATAACTTTTAGAGCTGGACCTCATTCTATTATCCATAACTATAAGACCCAATCATTATGGGAGGTGAAAGTAACAAAAATTAAATAATGTTAAATTTAAGCAAGTATCGCATATTGAATTTTAGCATCAAATAATAAATACTAGCATTAAATATTAAATGAATGTATCAAATGTTAAATTTCAACATCAAATAATAAATTCAACATTGAATATTAAATGCAAGTATTGAATGTTAAATACTACCACTGAATGTTAAATGTAACAGTCGAATGTTAAAAACTAGCATCAAACATTAAATATGAGCTTTATACATTCAATGTGCCTTTTATCCATTTGATGTACGCTTTATTCTTCAATGTGCCTTTTATCCATTTGGTGTGCACTTTGTCATTCGATGTGGTTTTTATCCATTCGATGCAGGCACTTGCAAACTGTCAATCAATCCCATCCGCCCCGCCCATTCCCACCACTCCACATCGGGGAGATCGGTGTTCCTCCTTGTTACCTATTAACCTGTTCAGCCAATGAGAGGCTTCGATTTTCAAACTAGCTGTCTTGTGCCGTCTGTAGAAATTAAAAAGGGTCTTGTTGTTTTACCTGTTTTGTGTGTAAAAAGTTGCATATTAAATAACGTTATTAAGATTTGCGGTTGTTTTTACAACGGTTTTTATTTTATTTAATTTTATTAGGTTCTCATGGCTGAAGCTGCTCGACAAAAAAATTATTCTAGCGAGAAATATGCTAGAAACTAATACCAGTGATGATACCGTTTTGTACATTTTGGAGTGGCTTCAAAGTATTTTGATTAATTCAGCGGCACGGCCCGTTGGTGGAAGTTTTATCTGAAGTTATTTCTGAGTTACATCGCGAGTTAACAGGTTCAGTACTCCCTCAGAAACCTGTATTGCGCATGCGTAAATTGAGATCGTCCCACAGCCACGTCTAATTTTTCTTTTGCTCGTGTCTGACTGAGGTAAAATACGAGTGATATGCACGCGCAACAGTTGTCGACTGCATTTTGCAATCATTTACTAACTGTTTTGACAGGACGGCATGATTTCTTTCTGATGTGCATAATCAGTTATAGTTTGCTTTCATTAAAAACGTCTTTGACACGCACAGCTAAAACAATCTTTAAATAATTAATGCTTTATGTATTAACAATGCGACCTACCTGTTTATAAACGATTGTGCCGATTTCAAAGTAGCCTATTTTTTTTTAAATATATTTTTTGGATTTCAAATCTTGAAAGTTGAAAGTAAACGATCACGAAAGTTGTTGTTCTGTGGCTTGTGCTGTTATGTCTGGAATAAACACGAGTCGTGTAAATGATATTAAAAATGCATAATGTGTTACATTAATAATGTTATTGTTTACAGATACCGTATTTGTTTATATATTTATTTTATATACAGTACACATAAGATTGGTATTGACAGTGAGAAACACAGAGGACACCAAATTAGACAGCTGACAATATCTTAGTCTATGGCGGTATTATTTGGTATCCCCTGTGCATTTCAGGCAGTGGGGCTCCTAGAAATGTCAAAATTCCATAATATGCAACTTTTTACATACAAAATATAAAACAACAAGACCCTTTTTAATTTCTACAGACGGCACAAGACAGCTACCGTACTTCAGTTTGAAAATCGAAGCCTCTCATTGGCTGAACAGGTTAACAGGTAACAAGGAGGAACACCGATCTCCCCGATGTGGAAGGGGTGGGAATGGGCGGGGCGGATGGGATTGATTGACAGTTAGCAAGTGCACATCGAATGGATAAAAACCACATCGACTGTGGAGGTGTGATACATTTTATTGGACTAACTAAATCATACTTCATCACAAGCTTTCAACACCTCAAAGGTCTCTTCTTCAGGTGTAAGTTGGGCACCTAGTTTAGCGGGCTGGAAAATCAGGCTTCATCCGTTCTGATCTGAGAATGTTGATGCTCATTTTAGAACATATTTTCAAACCAACAGTTCCTAACTGAGAATTCTGACCGCTCCGCCCCTCTCTGCTGGATAAAATCATATTTCAAACTCGATTTTCACCCGGCTGTTGCCAACGAAGCATATACAAGTAATCGTGGCGATAATTAAGACCCACAAAAAATACTTGCATGTGCCTCATCAGCAACAGTTGGATGGGAATCGAATTTCATAATCATGGTAAAGCTTTTTTTTTTTGTGCTCATTTTAGAAATATTTGGATTTCTCTGAAAAGAGCCTTTGGGTTATTTTGCTGCCTCTCTCTGTCTATGGCAGTCCTTCCCCTCCTGCCCCCTGCTAATCTCCATCGCTTTAATTGCTTGGCCCTCTAAACTACACCTATGTCCAAATGTGGCATTAGAACTTTAACAAAAATAACCCATTTTGAGTCACTTTTCTTATGTGAGGAAAAAAAAAAACAGGATGTGCGGCCGCACAATAAACAATGACAATAACAAAGACGAAATAAGAATTTCAAAGTTTACAATATACTCTTTTTAAAAACAATTGTACTACTAAAAGAAGTTAGCTTTTTGTCTACTTACGTGTATTTGTCCTGCTGCTTCCCTTTCGCCTGCCGTACTGCACAATCGATGCCGAAGCAGTTGCCATTTCAAAAGAAACTATTTAGGTAGTTTAACACTGGATTACAGTTTTAAAATAAATTGATACATAAAAACAAAAACCTGTCACTTAAGAGAACATGCAGCGCGCCTTTGTGTAGGCTGTGTATGGTCTCCTAGCAACGTTAGTACCAGAAATTCAACAGACGTATCATTTGGTTACCAAGCGTCAAAGTGACAAAACAGAGGATGGGGCGGAGCTACCAGTCACGTGGTTTATGCCTAGGAAGCATATTGTGAGTATTATTGCGTTTGAGGTAAGCATACGTTGTTTAAAAAACGGTAGTTATTGGTTAAACGTCATTTATGTTGTTTGTTTCTACTGTTGGTTCCTTGGCTGTTAAGTAGTTTGTATATCTTCAGGATTGCTTAGACAGTTTCTAGTTTACGATGATCGTTTTCAGTATCCTGGGTAAGCATGGTTGACCATACTTAGGAATTTCATTATTCAGTCGGCAGACCCAGTTGTTTAATTTCTACAGGTCATGTGTCTCCTTTTTAATGTAATTTGGTAATATCTTATGCGTATCTAGTACTATGAAGTGTGCATGCTTCTGTTTTTTTTTTGTTTTTTTGTGCTGATTTCACTAATGGTTTTACTTGAGTGTGTATTATTATTTATAATCCGTTACCCACACACAGCTGTACCGCTGTACATGTAAAATCAGTAACCTAACCGCTAATCCCTACAGTTAAAAATAACACCGAAAAATTGGCGTCTGAGCTGGTCTCTGCACGTAAAGGTGACTACTGCTGAAACAAACACACGTCCATTGCATTTGCGACAGTCTTATGTATCATGTTCGGGTCTGCATATGAGCTATTGATATTGTATCTAACTAACTGCAAAATCTTGAATACCGGTACAGAGCATATGTGTGTTAACGATTCCATTTTGAGCTGACTAATCTTTCAGATACCTACTGTTACACAGATGTATACAACAATGGAAATATGTCACATCTATACTTCCTGTTTTTTTTTTTTTGTAGGAAGGATAGTTTCTAAAACAAGACTACTTGCTTCCATCAGACAATGAAGACTCTGTTGGTGTTTGACTTTGACCACACAGTGATAGATGATAATAGTGACACTTGGGTCGTTAAGTGCACTCCTCAGCAGGATTTACCAGACTGGCTCAAAAACACCTACCAGAAAGGGCACTGGACTGAATATATGGGAAGGGTTCTCTCTTACATAGGAGATCAAGGAATCCGAGAAGATGCAATAAGAACCGTTATGGAAACTATGCCTTATACAGCTGGGATGCTTGATCTTTTGAAGTTCATCACTCAAAACAAAGAAAGAGTGGACTGCATAATAATTTCAGACTCCAACACAGTTTTCATTGACTGGATTTTACATGCAGCTGGTGCACAGTGTGCAATCGACAGGGTTTTTACAAATCCTGCACATTTTGATGACCGAGGTTACCTCAATGTTCAGCGCTTCCATTCTCATTCCTGTGCACAATGCCCTGTTAATCTTTGCAAAAGAAAAGTACTGGAAGACTTTGTAGAGAGACAGTTAATGGCGGGTGTGCAATATCAACAAACCGTTTACATTGGTGATGGAGGGAATGACCTTTGCCCCGTTAAAAGCTTAAAGAAATCTGATGTTGCTATGCCCAGAAAGGGGTATTCGTTGGAAAGGCTGATTTCTAAGTTAAATGCAGGTGATTCAAGACACCTTGAATCTCGTGTCGTAGGCTGGTCATCAGGTCGAGATATTCTCAATGAGATGAATTCACTAATGAAACAGTCGTGTTTGTAGTGCAGTTGTAATATTTGTCCTGTTTACAAAGCTTTAACTCATGCGCCTTCCAAAATATATATTTTTTTCAAATAAAGTTTATTATAAAGAAACTATTTTAGATGGTTGTTAGAAGCCTGTAACAGTCTACAACAGTTTAATTGATGTTAAACTCTATTTTATTCATAAATCAGGCCACATTTTTAGACCATAGTAATTCTGGGTTATTGGCTTATGCATGAAAATATCATTTTATTTTTAACATAAGTCTTGCCTACGTAAGAATGTGTTCAGTAAACAAATTAGATTTTTCTTTCCACGTAACTCACAATTCCCAAGAAGCCAGTGGATACAGTATCTGCAGTAGTCATTGGGATGTGCTATAGTAATTGGGGTCTGTATGTATTTACTCACTATTGAGATTTTTAGCTGTGTAAAATCCACATCCGTATATCTCTTTCACCCTTTCAAACTTTTCTAGAAAATTAGCACAAATGTAATTGAATTGTACCAAACAAGATATCGCCTTGAAGTGAAATAATTATAAGCTGGCCCTTTTGAGAAACAAAAATAACAATCATAATGATAATGAAATTTTGTATTTTACTTGAAGAATGTGTTTAAGCCTTGTGTCTTGTTTATGAATGAGCCTGTTTATAATTGACATGTAAAACAAATAAAAATGCTGTATAACTTTAAATGTGCAGCGTTCTGTTTATTACAGTATGATATAAACCAACTTTTACAGCCGTAGCACTGCCCTAAAAAGGCAACTGACATATCAGTGAGAAAGATTAGTATTGTTAGTGATGAATCTGATATGCCACTTGCCATTGTGAGTTTCTTGAGGCAGTATAGACATAATGTAAATGTTAAATCAGTGTACATTGATTGTAATAGAGACATAAGGAACAGATGGTATAATGAAGACGAACACTTTCACCCTACCTTGGGTCTTCACTAGCGAAAATATTTTGTTATATTTAGCTATTGGTTTACCCTTTGACCCTTTGTCAACCCCCCTCACCCCCCCGTCAGAAAACAAAAAATAGGGAGTAGTCAAATCTATTTCCTCTATAAAAATCTATAAAGTTGTTACATAAGAACGACTCACAGTGCTGCTGATGAATATGGCAGCTGCCAAATAGTGTAGACCAGTAAGCTTGAGACAACCCTTGACCTTTGTAGGTCTGCCCTTGACTTCCAATTCTCCCAAGACCCACAATTCCAAGGGTTTTGCCATGTAGCTCTGCCCCCAATTATATTTTTATGTCAAGTTGGGTATTACGGAGTCTAGCCATCAGAAATGATTTAGTCTGAATTTAAATTAATGTATTCATATAAGTGATAGAAATATCTGTAATTTCACCTTTTTACGGTCCCAGTTTCCAGCTTTCATCGACATAACAGCTTGTGGGATTTGCCTAAAAAGAGCAGAGTAGTGCAGTATGTTATAGCAATACACGCTTCCCAGAAACCACGTGATAACATTTCAATAGAACTTATTTGACTGAAACTAGAGGATTTTTGTATTGTTGAAAGAAAACAAAATGTAGGAAATAAAACATGGCATGAACAAAATGGTTCTAGATTTGCAACAAGAACCTGCCTTACCTGGATAGACTTATGATCATTCCACATGTCAGCTCGGCACCACTGGTGGTATTGCCACTGGGATTACTTCAAAGAAAATGGACAAAAGATTATATATGCATTTCAGACAGCTTTTTTTGGTGTACGGTTCAGGCATATAAAATACATACAAGCAAAGAACAAATAATTATTTGTTTATTTAGCAGACGCCTTTATCCAAGGCGACTTACAGAGACGAGGGTGTGTGAACTATGCATCAGCTGCAGAGTCACTTACAACTACGTCTCACCTGAAAGACAGAGCACAAGGAGGTTAAGTGACTTGCTCAGGGTTATATAATGAGGCAGTGGCTGAGGTGGGATTTGAACCGGGGACCTCCTGGTTACAAGCACTTTTCTTTAACCACTGGACCACACAGCCTCCATGCCTTATAAGTTTGTAGAGGGATGCTGGGCCATTCTGTGATTTCAGAAAGATAGCTCCATGGTATCTCGCATGCTTCCAGCAGTGCTTTCCTTATCGATTCAATGTAATTTGAAGGAAATCTGAGATTCTGAATCTTGGTTTTAAATAAAAATTGACCCTACTGGGCATACATTCTACTGTACCAGATGAACATTCATTCATTTAAATTCTAAATACAGCTGAAAATATTTTCTTTTTGAACTAAACATGTTTTGACATGTCTTCATCAGACAATTGAACAGAAATAAAGCACTGAAAACCAAGTTGCTGGAAAGGCGGGGTTATTCCTAACAGAAGGGGTTGTCCTTGCACAGTGGATGGTAGCATCATGTGAGGCAAAAATCAGGAGATTTCACGCAGTTCTACATGAAGCTTGCATGAAGTTACAGAACAAGGAACCTGTTAACGTTAAGAGCACATCCAAAGTTTTTTCCTAAATTTTCAGTAAAAAATACTAAACTAAAAGTGCAGGAAAAATGGCTTTTGCAACAGTCCGAAGAATCTTAATAAGTGAAACTGTTGATCCTTGTTGCAAGCAGATTTTGCAAGAAAATGGCATTGATGTTACGGAGAAACAAAATCTGAGCAAAGATGAACTGATTGCTGAAGTCAAGGTGAGATCGGAGTATAAAGTTTATCGTGCTTTTAGTAAGAAATTAGATATATAAATTGTAACTGTGTGAACTTTTTTTTTTTCCCCAAAGGCCTACCGTAATCGATACCTGCAGCTTTTAAAATGCATTCTGATTTACGCATGTATATATATTACAGTCATTTTTAATTTCGGCAGAATTATAGTAAAAAACAGCTTTTTAAAAGATAAGATCTGAAGTTGACATCCACATTTACAGTTTCTCCAATGCTTTTTACCATGTCGTTATTAATTTGGGCTGCATGCTGAATTTAAATTATTTAACAGTTCCCGTATGCTGCTGTTTAGTTTCCCGGCGGCAGCAGTGGAACTTTAGGATTGGAATCTCCGCCTCCTTTTCCAATATGATGCAACAATACCTGGAGATTTCAGACGGCGCATGTAATCAATATTTACCAGTTGCATTAAAGTAAAATCGCTACTTGTAACATGTGGTACGCTATATATTAAGGTGGACCTTCGATGGACAAGAAAAGAAATATAATTTTTAGATGCAATGGTAAAACTGGAAAAAGAGCCCCATTAGTAATGTCTTACTCTAAACTTTTGCCTAATATTTCTAAGGTAGTTTGGAAACACTTGAGGTCTACATAATTTAAAAAAAAACAAAAAAAAACAATTTAAAAAGTATTTCTCAAGGCCACAGTTGTAGCATTCAAAAGAGAAGCTAATTTAGGTGATATTTTAGTTCACAGTAAACATAAGAGAGTAATTGACAGAATATATTCTACAAATACTTGCAATAGTACATGTAAAGTGTGTAAATACATAAAAATATAATTAAACATAAGAACAACACATATCCACAAAAGCTAATACCTACTGTAAAAATAACAATGTTGTTTATGGATTAGCCTATGAAAATGTGATGAAATAAAATATGTTGCAGAGACTGGAACAACTTTATATATAATCATTCAGAACCACCTATTATTAATTAGAAATAAGAAAATGAATGAACCAATAGTACAGCACTTCACCAGTCAAGGACATGACATAAATGATGTAAAGTTTGTAGTATTAAAACAGCTAAAATTAGACAATGCGACATATAGAAGAATAAAACAAAGTAAATGGATAAATAGACTAAACACGATTATGCCAGCGGGACTGAACAGAAAAGAATGAACTAAGTAACTCTAATAAATATATAACATTTAAATAAATAAATAAACAAAATTCATTCAAAAGTTGTGCATGCACTGGTGATCTTCAGAGCCAGCATTGCATAATAATATAAATATAAGTTTATATAAACAAATGTTAATTAGAATTAATACAGATTTAAAGATAGACGTAAAAATGATGTCACAATATATAGAACACCATTACATCATGTAAGAATAAATCATGGATTTGAATGTAAACAATAACAAGTCGTTGTCATGCTGTCAAAAACCTGAAAAATACCTCCATTGTTTTGATTCAAACACATGCTCCCTTGAGAAAGATATGTACAACATATCGATAACTTGTATAATTGTTAATTGCATCTTGTTTCAGGGCTATGAGGGACTTATAGTTCGTTCTGCCACCAAGGTTACTGCTGATGTCATCGATGCTGCTGAAAACTTGAAGATCATAGGCAGGGCAGGGACTGGTGTAGATAATGTGGATGTGGAGGCAGCAACAAAGAAAGGCATTATTGTCATGAAGTAAGAAAAAATATCTGATCTTGTGAACTTTGTAGTGTTGTAATTAATGGCAGTAGTTATCAAGGTTTATTTTGTGCAACCGCTGCACAGATTTCAAATCTCTCACTTCCAAGCTGTTAGCAACTGCTACTAAAGTTGCTGCACTTGGCACAATACATTGAATTGGTATTTGAAATTTAATTTGCATTAATATCACAATGTTCTCAGACAGTAGTTGAAAGATGGCTTAGGGGGGCTGCAGCACACAAACCATTATTTGTTCTTTGCTTTGATGAAAGTATGAATTGTATGTATTTTATATGCCTGAACCGTACATCAAAAAAAGCTGTCTGAAATGCATATATAATCTTTTGTCCATTTTCTTTTAAGTACTCCCAGTGGCAATACCACCAGTGCTGCCGAGCTGACATGTGGAATGATCGTAAGTCTATCCAGGTAAGGCAGGTTCTTGTTGCAAATCTAGAACCATTTTGTTCATGCCATGTTTTATTTCCTACATTTTGTTTTCTTTCAACAATACAAAAATCCTCTAGTTTCAGTCAAATAAGTTCTATTGAAATGTTATCGCGTGGTTTCTGGGAAGCGTGTATTGCTATAACATACTGCACTACTCTGCTCTTTTTAGGCAAATCCCACAAGCTGTTATGTCGATGAAAGCTGGAAACTGGGACCGTAAAAAGGTGAAATTACAGATATTTCTATCACTTATATGAATACATTAATTTAAATTCAGACTAAATCATTTCTGATGGCTAGACTCCATAATACCCAACCTGACATAAAAATATAATTGTTTTGTTCATAGTTCATGGGGGCAGAGCTATATGGCAAAACCCTTGGAATTGTGGGTCTTGGGAGAATTGGAAAGGAAGTAGCTATTCGAATGCAGTCTTTTGGAATGAAGGTAAGAGTGGTGCTGCACTGCAGGGAATTGCCCTTATCAAAGATGTACATTAGTACATTATTATTATGATTATTATTTATTTCTTAGCAGACACCCTTATCCAGGGCGACTTACAATTGTTACAAGATATCACATTATTTTTACATACAATTACATTATTTTTTAAACATTATTTTTTACATACAATTACCCATTTATACAGTTGGGTTTTTACTGGAGCAATCTAGGTAAAGTACCTTGCTCAAGGGTACAGCAGCAGTGTCCCCCACCTGAGATTGAACCCACAACCCTCCGGCCAAGAGTTCAGTGCCCTAACCACTACTCCACACTGCTGCCCATTGCAGGGATTAGCTCAATTTGAGACACTTTTTTATTCTGTGTAGCTTTGGTTTTGATTAAATAATTCCCTCACGCTGTTATTTATATGCTTTATGCATTTTTCATTCAGTAGTGTCCGCAGAGATGTTGGGAACCTACAATGTACTTCAACATATCTTTTTCATACTGTAGCTTAAATGACTATGCACTTGGTCCTGACAGCAAGCATAATTATATTAAACCATGCCCTACTTCTTAAAACAAATATGTGGTGATTACAGATTTACCACATTGAAAACCTTCAGTAATATGCTACACCGTGTTTGGCTTTGATTTATTTATTCAGACTGTAGGCTATGATCCTATAATTCCTCCTGAAGTCACCGCCACATTTGGAGTTGAACAGATGTCCCTTGAGAGACTGTGGCCACTTTGTGATTATATCACTGTTCACACACCTTTAATGCCTTCTACGACAGGTATGTTATTTTATCATGGTTTTATAAATGACCGTGCAGCTGCAGTCAAAAGCAGCAGCCATTGCATGGATGAAAATAAGACATAGCATTTCACCCGTTCCAGGTTTTACTTCAAGCTTGATTAGCCACACTGTATAGCTAACAAGCTCATGCTTATAAAACTCATAGTAAAACCAAGAATGGATCAAGCTGCTGTGGAATGGGAGTCTTAATTCCATTCCTGCATTGCGGAATTGTTTAAATATTATTGCCAAACTGTTTATGATTTCAGAGCAGTTGTTACTGTGGTGGTTAAGCAAAGAACCAAAAGATCTTCATGACATACATTATGTATTTTGTATTTTAGTTACTTTTCTGTTACCATCTTATTCTAGTTGATTATACATTTCTATCCTCTTTCCAGGGTTGTTAAATGATGAAAGTTTTGCCAGATGTAGAAAGGGAGTAAAGGTCATTAATTGTGCCCGCGGAGGCATTATAGACGAGGCCGCTCTACTGCGAGCTCTGGAGTCTGGGCAGTGTGGCGGAGCAGGACTGGATGTGTTTATTGACGTGAGTAGAAGAGATTGCCGTTAAACATTGTCTTTTTATTCATAAGCACGTGTCATTGTAAAGAAAGTTTACTGTAGCAATATAGCAACAAAATGTGAGCGTTTATTGAAAGTAGGACTCTGAGGGAAAGTGTGATGTTTCTTTCCTGTATTTAATTCTCTTGAGGATTATATTCAAGAACTTCAAGCTGGAATTACACTTCTTTCTTTCTTCCAAATCATAAAGTGTCACCATTGTGAAAAACCACCTGCATCTACTACTAAGTTTTTTCATTAAAAACAAATGAACTGAACCAGAAGTTGATGAAAGCATAGCAATGCAATAGTAAGGACAGAGCCTCTTGAGATGAGTGATCAGTTTAAACATTTTAACATTGATTCAGGTATTTGAACTTGCTCTGTTTTTGCCCTGTGCGTGGCGGTTCAGGAACCCCCTAAGGATTGGTCGCTTGTAAACCACCCTGGCGTGGTCAGCTGCCCTCATCTTGGGGCCAACACCAAGGAGGCCCAAATCCGCTGCGGGAGAGACATCGCAGCGCAGATTGTTGAAATGGTGCAGGGCAAATCCTTAATTGGGGCTGTAAGTATTGCATTTTGTGCCTTTTTACGTTTTAGTGCGGTTTTGCAGGTTAGGAGGAGAACATACAGTAGCAGAACATCACAGGTGCACCAACTTTCCACCATACATAAATCTGACTGACTACATACAAAGAAGGTCAAGGTGACCAAAATAGCAGTGTGAGGGCAGATACAGCCAGGTTGTGTTGCTTGGGGCATGGTCTTGTTCAGTTAATCAGGATCCTTATGAAATGTTGTGCTAAAGTACATGAAACATCTTTGAAAACATTCCGTAAACACTAAGGACATATCCTGGCCTTGATTTAAAATACACAAAATAAATACATTCTTAAATATTATTTATTTTTTTTTTTTTAACACAGGTGAATGCACAGGTCCTTACAGCTGCTATAGCTTCTGAATCTAGGCCTTGGATTAAGCTGGGAGAAGCACTGGGTTCAGTGGCCAAAGCTTGTACTGGACAAGTGAAAAGTCAAGTTCAGATTACAACATTGGGTACGTTTTTATAAAGATTGAAATGGAGAGCTAATGATGTTAATACAAGCTTGGTTCAGTTCTGACCCATTTCTGTGTTTTTTTCTTTTTTAATACTGATATTTAGTTGGAAGTTACACTGATTCTTCAAAGAACAATACCTTGCAGTTTGTCTTTGCACACAGCTAGAATATTAAGAAGTTAACAACAATGCGCTTAACTGTGGGAGGACTCCGGTCCAAAGTAAGAACTGGCATGAGTTCCTATAGCGTGGTTGAAGAGCTGTAAACCAGGTCAGGGTTAGTCATTTCCATGGGATAAAGTCAGTGTATTGCCAAGGAATCTAATGTATTATTATCTGCCCTTCATCTGCATATTGGGAAAGAGGATTTACTGCGATGAGGTAAGCTCAGTCCAGAAAAGGGCAACGTGTTTAATTCATTCTCCTGTTATACCTTCAAACAGGACAATCCCTAAAGAATGCGGCTGGCTATCTGAGCGCTGCAGTGGTCGTCGGACTGCTTAAGGATGACTCGAAGAATGCTGTTAACCTTGTGAATGCACTACCCCTGGCAAAGGAAGCTGGAGTAACTGTATGTTGTGTGTCTTTCAAATCTTTCCTGAACAAGGTATATTTTGAAATATGGTCAGTCCCCTACTGTGTACTTCAATGATCTAAGCCACATCCCCCTCCCAAAAAGAGAATTGTTTAAAGGTACCTCTTCTTGACAATGAGGGATATAATTAAGCCATTGTTTCTCCAAGCAAAACAGGTTTTTAATTGTTGCATATTCCTCCATAGCAATATAAACACTTTGAAGTGTACTGTAATTGTATTTCAAAACACTGGCAAAATTCATGATTTCAGTCTTTTTGGAATAGTGTCTAGGTACTTCATTATAGTGTTGATGGCTTTCTTATCCTCTAGTCACTGGCAGTGCAAAGGGTAATTCACTGAAATACAGAGTCATGATCAAGTTGTGAGCAGTGTAACAGCACTGTCGCCAGGATTCAATGTTCTCTTTTCTGCTTACAGATTGCCAGTCACCAGAGTGATGCAGCACCAATGTTGGCTCAAAGTGCATGTGAAGTAGAAATATCTGCAAACGGTGTCTCTCACAAAGTGGTGGGGTCAGTTCAAGGAGATGTTCCTGTCCTATTGGAGCTTAATGGAGGGCTTTTCAGACAGCCAGTCCCTCTCGCTGGCAACCTGATATTTTTTAAGGCCTTGGCAAACCCTCAGCTTGTGCCTTCTGTTGCAGGTAAGATATTGTCTGAGAAACAACAACTGTTGTTTTGTAATAATAATACTAATAAAAACATAAAGTTTCTATTCATTATCTACACATTCCTAAAACCCACACAAAGTTTTATGATTGGATAAAATACACTGATTTTAAGTTTACCATAAATAGCCATGTCATTCTTTTGAGAAGTTACCCATTCCAGGCAGATTATGGGAGAGCTGTCCCTGATCTTTAATATTTTTCCTCCTAGGTGTGCTAGCGGCTGCTGGTCTTCAGATGGAGTCGTTCAGCACCTCTGCAGCAATTGCAGGAGAGCAGTGGTGCAGTGTGGGAGTTTCTTCATTATTAGGAGACCTGAACACATTGAAAGTGCATGTAAAAGAAGCACTGCAGCTGTCCTTGTAGATTCCAATGATGACTTTCACATCATTCCATAGGTGTCCTTAATGTTCTGTGTCACGTTAATATTGCTGTTTGATTGACAGATTAATTGGTTTGGTTAATAATTTAATGTGCATTAACCGTGGCTTTCAAAAACACATTTTCGTGACACTTGTTCACAAGAAGTCCCTTAGAGCTTTGTTTTAGTTTTCCAGGCTTTATTTTTACTTTGCCTTGGGTCAGTATTTAGGGTTATCATTCAAAATGTTTGTCACCCTCTGCATGGCAAACACGATAACTGCCTTGAATTTTTAAATTTTCGTCATCTTCCCAAGACTTTTGTCCTAGACCCCAAGCCTCCTGTAACCCTTTCGAATTGCATTTGGGTATAACCTGGTAGTCTGTTGATTTTATATACAGATTTTACACTGGTTCCAGCTACGTCGCTATACGTTTCTGTCTTATCTCATTGGAAGCTATGTGGGGTCAAGTGGTGTGAGTAAACCAATTATTTCCATCAATGATTTTTTTTAATCTAAACTGGCATGTCTGTCTAAAGACACCAAGTTTACAAGTTGACTGCAGCAATATTTAGATCTGCTGTTTTGATCATTGAAATAGACACCATAGAAGTGGCAGGAGAAAGGACTTCACCCAAGACAAAGTGAAAATGATATATGAAAAACAAAAAGATATAACAACACAATAAAAATTCCATATTCATAGCATTGCTATGACTACCAGTGTTAAGTGTTTGAAGACTAAATGTATTATGTTAAGAGTTAATACCAAAACATTAATAAAATGAGTTTAGCATTACGAGTTGTGTTCAGATTTTTTCCCAGACTGCATTCAAAACAGGCTTTTCAGATTAATGCCATTCAGACTTGAGAATACTGCTGTCACATTCCAGCGGTTCATTCGTTTTCTACCTGGATAATTCAGATGTGAAAACTTGTTTCATCTACTCTATCAACACCATTACATTTCTTTTAAATCAGAAAAAAAACACATTGAAATGCTGTTTAAAAAGTTTGAGGGTAGTTTAATAATAAAACTTGTTTTCAAAGGAAATAAAGTAGACCCATGAAATTTACCACTATACAAGCACTATCAATGCCAGCAGATATCAAAGAGGATCAAATGCTTATTATTGGAATGATAAGAGTGGGTGGTTTGATACATAACCATTTTTGAAGAGTTGTGAACACCCTTAAATAGTTTGAGGAAGAAAGGAGTAAAGTGTAAAAATGCATCAGTAACATCTACCTAGGGGTAATTTGTGTAAGAATATTGATTATGTTATTACCATTTGCAATGCACTGAGCACCACCAGTAGCAAACAGATTAATTGCTATTTGTCTTGACATGACAAAGAAGCAACATGTGAAGCTGCATAGAAAACCTTGCAGAATTTCATTAAGAAAATGTCAAATAAAAATAACATTGATGCACCGTAATTAATGTATTTTTTAATACATTTGGTATCTTAACAGAAAATGTAGTGTCCTGTGTGTTTTTATTTGTAATTATATTTAAGAAGGCTGTTGCATTATAAGCCCACATGAACATGTCACCTTTTTTGATTTGTTTAGGGTCCTAGAGCCTCAAGGATGTGTGAGTCTCAGAGAATGTGAACCTGTAAAACCAAATAGAGTAAAGTGGGAGTCACCTAGGATTTCATTTTTAATGGCCATTCATGTAGGACACTGCAACTCTAAAATAATCAATATCATTTAATATAGATAGATAGATAGATATATTATATATGTACACTACCGTTCAAAAGTTTGGGGTCACTTAGAAATTTCCTTGTTTTCGAAAGAAAAGCAAATTTTTTGTCCATTAAAATAACATCAAATTGATCAGAAATACAGTGTAGACATTGTTAATGTTGTAAATGACTATTGTAGCTGGAAACGGCTGATTTGTAATGGAATATCTACATAGGCGTACAGAGGCCCATTATCAGCAACCATCAGTCCTGTGTTCCAATGGCACGTTGTGTTTGCTAATCCAAGTTTATCATTTTAAAAGGCTAATTGATCATTAGAAAACCCTTTTGCAATTATGTTAGCACAGCTGAAAACTGTTGTGCTGATTAAAGAAGCAATAAAACTGGCCTTCTTTAGACTAGTTGAGTATCTGGAGCATCAGCAATTGTGGGTTCGATTACAGGCTCAAAATGGCCAGAAACAAAGAACTTTCTTCTGAAACTCGTCAGTCTATTCTTGTTCTAAGAAATGAAGGCTATTCCATGTGAGAAATTGCCAAGAAACTGAAGATCTCGCACAACGCTGTGTACTACTCCCTTCACAGAACAGCAAACTGGCTCTAACCAGAATAGAAAGAGGAGTGGGAGGCCCGGTGCACAACTGAGCAAGAGGACAAATACATTAGTGTGTCTAGTTTGAGAAACAGACGCCTCACAGGTCCTCAACTGGCAGCTTCATTAAATAGTACCCACAAAACACCAGTCTCAACGTCAACAGTGAAGAGCCGACTCGGGATGCTGGCCTTCTAGGCAGAGTTGCAAAGAAAAGCCATATCTCAGACTGGCCAATAAAAAGAAAAGATTAAGATGGGCAAAAGAACACAGACACTGGACAGAGGAAGATTGGAAAAAGTGTTATGGACAGACGAATCTAAGTTTGAGGTGTTCGGATCACAAAGAAGAACATTCGTGAGACGCAGACCAAATGAAAAGATGCTGGAGGAGTGCTTGACGCCATCTGTCAAGCATGGTGGAGGCAATGTGATGGTCTGGGGGTGCTTGGTGGTGGTAAAGTGGGAGATTTGTACAGGGTAAAAGGGATCTTGAAGAAGGAAGGCTATCACTCCATTTTGCAACGCCATGCCATACCCTGTGGACAGCGCTTGATTGGAGCAAATTTCCTCCTACAACAGGACAATGACCCAAAGCACAGCTCCAAACTATGCAAGAACTATTTAGGGAAGAAGCAGTCAGCTGGTATTCTGTCTATAATGGAATGGCCAGCACAGTCACCGGATCTCAACCCTATTGAGCTGTTGTGGGAGCAGCTTGACCGTATGGTACGTAAGAAGTGCCCATCAAGCCAATCCAACTTGTGGGAGGTGCTTCAGGAAGCATGGGGTGAAATCTTTTCAGATTACCTCAACAAATTGACAGCTAGAATGCCAAAAGTCTGCAAGGCTGTAATTGCTGCAAATGGAGGATTCTTTGACGAAAGCAAAGTTTGAAGGACACAATTATTATTTCAATTAAAAATCATTATTTCTAACCTTGTCAATGACTATAAGTGACCCCAAACTTTTGAACGGTAGTGTATATAATATATGTATCTATATAATAATAATAATAATAATAATAATAATAATAATAATAATAATAATAATAATAATAATACACAAAGTGACATTATAGACATTTAAATTCTGTCCAAGATGAGAACACAAGCGATCTGAGATAAGAAGAGAAAAAAACGTAGATTACGCAATGATTTGAATCCTAATAGGATTTGGGGAAAATACCATGGCAACGAAAGGGAAAGACTGGGATAATAGCAAATGTGAAATGCCACCGACAGTGTGTGCATAGGCTGATATCTATGAACTTTCAAACAATGAATATTTTGCCTTAAATAAAACCCTTCGATAATTATGACAGCGATTTCACTGTTAGAAAATAAGACATGTGCAATTCAATGTATGTAAATTGCAGCATAGTGTAACCAAAGCAGCTCACTAGGTGAATCGCGAGCTATTGTTTTGTTTGGACCATCCCCTTCTCGTATATATGGCAGAAGAATCTCTCCCTGGGGGACTTTTGAAACGACGATGGAGCTTCACTCCAACTTCATACAACCGGCACCAATCACAGAGGCAAAACACTGCCCAGAACACACAGAGCAGAATGACAGCTGAAAGCAGCTCCCAACTATACACAGATACCAAAATAGGACTGCGGTCCTCACAGTCTTACGATTAATTGCTCTCCGTCTGGCAGCCAAAGTCAGGCAGTCATCGAGAATCGCCGTACCCAACCAAGACGTGTGCAATATTGGAAACAAAATGACGATGTTGATGATTATTATTTATATTATTTAATTCAAGCAGTGAGAATATTTCCCCTCAACACGCCGTGTGCCAAGTGACCAGGTAAGGAAGGCTGTTGTTGTCTGTGTTTGACTCTTGTGTTTTTTTAATTATGACCAGGCTGCACACCTTCTGTGCTATGGAAAATAATAATATCAATCAGTAAACACAGGGTTGTTACAAAGGATGTTGGTTTCTACGTCCAGATTCATATCAATATTCCAGTTAATGTTGTAAATTACATAACCTTTTACATTGATCTCCAACAGTATTGACACTAGTGTTTCGAGAGTATTTCGAGAGTAGTGTATTGTGTGTGTGTGTGTGTGTGTGTGTCTATATATATATATATATATATATATATATATATATATATTCTTAATGTTACACTTTTGTTTTTAATTGATATGTACCTACGACTAAATGTTTAATTCAAAGCCTGAGCATCGATTTTAAACATGTGTTTATGGAAACTCGCTTACTTCTGTTTTCCCTTTGTTTTGCATAGCAGTGCAACATATTGTTGGTTATTCTTGGTACCTGCTGTATAGTGAAGCTTTTATTGCTTATCTGAATAGAGACACAATGTAAAGAAAAACAATTTACAAAATGTTGTATTTTTTACATACTGTATAACAAAACCCATATTGCAAAGTGATCTGTATTTGATATACACTTATGTAATAAAAAACAATAACAACAAAAAAATACATTATAGTCATAACATAATTTGTTTAACAAATTGAATTAGACTTCTACTTTTATTTAAAGTGAGCTGATTTAAAACAAACAAAAAAAACAAACATTTGTCACCGCTTGTCATTTCGTCATTTCTGCTAGTTGAATTCTATATTGCTAATAAATATAATATGTACTATGTTATTATTCATATATATATATATATATATATATATATATATATATATATATATATATATATATATATATATATATATATATAAAATTCATAGTTTTCAAAGTTACTATTATTCATAATGTATAACAAGTATAATTATAATGTATTTTAAAACCAGGGTCAGGGCCGGCCTTAGGGCAAGGCAAGCAAAGTGGCAGCTTAGGGCCCCACACCTAAGGGGACCCCGCGTGTGTCACAAATTGTGTGACGTCTTCAGAGTCGAAACTGTCTCGCGAGTATTATGTCGGCCCCTTGCAAGTACGAATCGGGCCATTGTAAAAGGAAAATAAAAAATAAAAATAAATTCCAGTGGCAACAAGGAGCTCTACTGCCGTATCTAGACAGACCACCAAATTATTATTTGTTTATTTAGCAGATGCCTTTATCCAAGGTGACTTACAGAGACTAGGGTGTGTGAACTATGCATCAGCTGCAGAGTCACTTACAACTACGTCTCACCCGAAAGACGGAGCACAAGTGACTTGCTCAGGGTCACACAATGATTCAGTGGCTGAGTTGGGATTTGAACCCGGGATCTTGTGGTTACAAGTCCTTTTCTTTAACCACTGGACCACACAGCCTCCTTAAATAAAAAATCTGCTCCGGGAAGCAAGTGAATCCGATTCAGACTCTTCACAATAATCATCTCCAAAATATTGAATAATGCTTACCAATGTAACGTTACCACATTTGCACTTCATGGCTGACAAAGTGGATGTCCTCATGTGAGTGTACTCGATCATAAGAAATTTATTTTAAAAAATGCAACATCGAAGGGTTAGCTGTCTGATAGGCTAATCAATAGCCTGTCCCTCTTTACATTCCACCAAAGAAAACCAAGACAGGGCACAGGACAGTGCAGCATTGTCTTTTAAAGTGTTACTGGAGGCTTTTCTTAAAGTGAGTAGGCTACTATTAATCGATAATGAAATCGAGATTGTGTGTATTAAAGTAAGACGTACGACCACACCAACAGTCTGAACAGGTATCTGCAACAAATTACATGTTAGGAAGTACACTTGTAAATGCAGCGTGGTATAAAATAAAATTGCTTCTTGGCTATAATATTCAGAAAAAAAACGTCATGATGTTTTGTTGGACATATTGTTTTTAATGTAATTTACACAGCAAAAATTAAAGGGCACTCAAAACTGCAGCTGAATGTGCAGCATCCAAATGTGAAATGTTACACGTGGATTTGATAAGTAGATCGGTAAAATATCGTTTTAGATTTATATGAAAAGGATACCGTTTGCAAACAGTTTTTATTTCACTTAAATGACAGCACACATGCAGTATGGCTTGCCTACTTGATTACTGAAGGTGAGCACTAGCCTACCGTTTTATTGATATAATGTGGGGGTGCTTCTTTGGTTTTTTTTGGGATCACCGCCTAGGGCCCCACACAGACTAAAGCCAAGCCTGACCAGGGTAGCCACCCAAGTATGATTGATCATCTGATACCTTATCTTAAGCTAATGTTTCCATGTATTATTTGTTGGCTTGACTAGCTTGGTGATTGAATGCGGCAATTAAATAATTACCATTGACACATTGCACCATAAAAGGATAGTGATAGTTTTTTTTTTTTTTAATGAGCTGCAGTTTGTTTAGGTACTACCACCATCCATAAGATTCTGTTACTGCGACAGCCACACAATTAAATATTGATGAACGTAAGTAATTAATGTGGTCAATGAGTAAGAATAAATTAGTTAAACCATTTGTAATTTCTTGCAGCCATGTCAATTAAGGAACAAGAATGCTACACGTATGACTTTGCAGACCCAGCTCACCCAGCAGAGTTCTTGGATGCTTTCCAAGAATTTTACCTTGATGGCTTGTTCACAGACATTACTCTCCAGTGTTCTACTGGTCAGATATTTCAGTGTCACAAAGCAGCTCTGTCTGCGTGCAGCACTTATTTCAAAGTGATGTTCACAGCAGACATGAGAGAGAGATCCAACAACTTGATCAAGCTTTCAGGTATCGACAGTGATGTATTGACTGCTCTGGTGAATTATGTGTATACATCCCAGCTGAGAATAACTGAGAAGAATGTCCAGAGCCTCTTGGAAGCAGCTGATCTCCTTCAGTTTGTGTCTGTAAAGAAAGCCTGTGAGGAGTTTCTGGTCAGGCACCTGGATGTTGACAACTGTTTAGGGATGCATTCTTTTGCAGAGTTTCATGTCTGCCCTGAACTGGAGAAAGAGGCCAGGAGGATGGTGTTGTGTAGGTTTGAAGAGGTCACAACGCAGGAGGAGTTCCTGGAACTGCAGTTTGAGAAATTAAGTTACGTAGTGTCCAGAGAAAACCTCAATGTCTGGAGACAAGAAGTTCTTTTGGAAGCTGTCGTGAAATGGATCGCCCATGATGTCCAAGCTCGGACTGGTTATGTGCAGGATTTGCTCTACAGCATCCAACTGGATTTGGATGAAATCTACCTGAGGACGGCCCTCGATCTGCAGAAAAGATGTTTACTGGGCAGTGAGAAAAAAGTCTACTCCTTAATCTGCCATGGTTTACAATCCACTCGCAAAGGGAACTTTGTGAGTTCTAAAAAGTTGACCTCTAGCATGTACATTATTGGAGGATATTACTGGCACCCGCTCTCAGAGGTAAATGTGTGGGATCCACTTACTAATACCTGGGTCCAGGGAACTGACATGCCAGACCACACAAGGGAGAGCTACAGCGTGTCACTTTTGGGACCAAACATTTACGTAACAGGGGGTTACAGAACAGACAATATTGAAGCTCTTGATACAGTGTGGGTTTATAATGGAGACACTGATGAGTGGACAGAGGGGTGCCCTATGCTTCATGCTCGATATTATCACTGCTCGGTCACTTTGCATGGCTGTGTGTATGTTATAGGAGGGTACAGAGGGGGAGCTCCTGCACGAGAGGCAGAGTTCTATGACCCTTTGAAGAAGACATGGAGCCCTGTTGCAAGCATGGTACAAGGTATTTCAGCATTCTCTCCTTGAATACAAATATGTCTGAACTAGATGTGAAAATATATGGTAAAATGTAGCATTGGGGCCTATTTATGAAATGGTACCTTGTTTAATTGCTGTAGGCTTAGCATTTCTGAATGTTTACAAACACTTTTTATAAACACAGCCTCTTTAAATATAGTGTGTGTTTTATAAGTAGACCACACAGTTACTACCAGCAGTGTTTTATATAGGGTTTTATTGATAAAATGCATATAATTACAATACAGTGTATAGTTGTGCATTCTAATAGTGGCACTGCATATTGGTATATTGTATGTTAAGATTTTGTGTTGATGTGTTTTTTGACTGAAACATATTCCTTATGCTATGTCATCCATCATTAAATTGAATTATCCAACCAATTTGTATATAAAATTTTTTTTTTTTAAAAATCACAAATAATTTTTCTTTACTTTTCTGACCAGGTGTTGGAAATGCCACAGCCTGTGTTTTGCGTGATGTAATCTATGTAACTGGAGGTCACTATGGCTATAGGGGAAGCTGCACCTATGACAAAATTCAAAGATACAGGTCGGATCTCAATGAATGGAGCATTGTTACAATAAGTCCACATCCAGGTACAATTTAAAGGTTGTTATTGAATGAAAAATGTATTTCATATTGTTCAACATTGCCTTGATTTTTAACTTTCTTTTTCTATATTAGCCTAACATTGCAATGAAAGGGTATCCAAACTGTATTACACCCTTATCTTAAACCTTATGAAGCCATTATTAATGGAAACGAAGCACATATCAATATAGTCTCTTTTCTCCTTTATTTTCACTCCAGATTAGCTCTGTATACAATGAGCTGCTTGTTAAAATCCAAACGTAAGGCATAATGTACAGATGTTTCTTTTAAGAAGCTTTTGGTTCCTAAACTGTAATCTGTTTTCAGACTAATGTGCTGTTTTGTCCTGGTAATTAGTTTATGTGCTAGTGGAAAATGATAAAATTCTAAATTATGTATTGATTTTTCCAGAACTGTTGCATCATATTAACGGACTTACTACAGTAGCTTCTGTTTAAATCAGTTTTTGCAATAACAGTGTTTTAAGCCATTCACCTAGAATGAATTCATTATGTGATTCATAAGAACATAAGAAAAATGAACGAGAGGAGGCCATTCGGCCCATCTAAGTATGTCTGGTTCCTAGTAGCTGATCAATCTCAAAACCTTTTCAAGTTGGATCTTAAAGGATCCAAGTGATTCTGCCTCAACATTACAACTAGGTAACCCATTACATACCCTCACCACGCTCTGTATGAAGAAGTGCCTCCTTTCCTCTTTCCTTCACCTGTCTCCACTTCATTTTTAACTGTGTCTTCTAGTTCTGGTTTCTGTGTAGCTTTGACCTAAAAAAAATAATTTAGCAATTTACAAAAAAGAAACCACAGTTTCTGCTGCCCATGACAACACAATACAAAGGTCAATGCAATGGACAATGCAACCTCCTCATCACCTATCCCTTTAATCCCACCTTGCAGCTGGTCTCTTCATGGCTGAATGCTCTTTTGTCTGCCCCAATAAGCAGGACATGACCTGGGCAGCTTATACACAGCCACTGTGATGGAGGCACTGCAGAGTTTGAAACGTGCAAGCCTGTGTAAAATTAAATAAATCCAACTGTTACTATAAAAAGGGTCAGAAATGTATGCTGTCGTTCTCTGTAATGGGTGTTCCCAGTGTATAGAATAGTAAGAGGTAGTCCTGGGATAAGATCATGAGATACTGTAGAAGACTCTGCTCTCCCTTGGGTGCTGATGTATTAGTCCAGAGGCATACTATGGGCAGCAGTGTGGAGTAGTGGCTAGGGCTCTGGGCTCTTGACCAGAAGGTCATGGGTTCAATCTCCATTGGGGGCACTGCTGTTGTACCCTTGGTACTTTACCTAATTTGCTCCAGTAAAAACCCAATGGATAAATGGGTAATTGTAAATAATGTGATATCTGTATAATGTGATATCTTGTAAGTCGCCCTGGATAAGGGTGTCTGCTAAGAAATAAATAAATAATAATACTCTGTAACTTGAGCTAAAAAGCATTGGTATATCTGTGTATAACCCTGACTGTTAAAAACAACCCAATTCTTAACACAATTAAATGAACCCAAATAAAAGACAAATATGTGTTGATCGTAAACACAAATCTTGCAGAAATCTGATGTGAGAAAGACAGAATTATGTGCACTACACTATTTGTACAACAGTGTAGGCAGCATAAGGATCATTTTCAGGATGTAATGTGATGGCTAATGAATGTAATGGGTAGCTTTTAAAGAATATGATGCCTTAAATAAGATGAATTACTAACATTTTATAATGTTGAGGAAAGGTAAAGCACATTTCAGAATGACTTACCATAGCAATTCCCACACTATCTCTTCTCTTTGATGGTATATGTCAATGTTCTGAATAATTAAGTACTAAAATAAATAGCTTTCTAATGTGTGCATATATGCAACATCCTGAATACAGTATAGTTGTTTATGTTGTTTATTTAACCTGATATGTTTTATTTCCCTGGGGAATTGTTGCATTTTTATTTTGTCTAACAATTTTAAAGTATAGTTATAATAATGAATATTTGAGTGTTTAAATGTGAATCAACAGGGTTTATTATTTCATTACAATACGGTAATTATTGTAAAATAAGTTATGGCTGATGAATGCTAAGGGCAAAATAAAAACCTACCTCTGACAGACCTCCATAATTGAAAACTCAACTCATGAAGACATGGGAGTTGAAAGACAAAACCTAAAGGACTTCCAATGAGGCACAGTGGAAACTCCCACAGGTGCCGTAAATCTAGATTGCATGGTAGACACAGTCAGTGCAGCTGGGAGTATTCAGATCAGGGCTGTGGTATCTTGTGTAAATGCAGCACCCAGCAGTCAGTGTTTTACATTAAATGAGCTGAAAAAGAAGCAGTTTGATAGAATGATTCTTGTGGGAGGTTTCTCTGCATGTTGCATACTGTGTCAAATAAGGATTTACAATTAATTCTGCCCGGTATAATTCAAAATCTTCAGGACCATATAACCATTTTTGTGTTTCTGGAAAATAACAACAACAAATAATTGACATTATTTTGTTACTAATTATTTAAATTGGTTACCTTTTTTTTCACTCTTCTCAGAGTACGGGCTGTGTTCTGTGGCTTTCAACAACAAGCTATACCTAGTCGGTGGGCAGACTACCATCACTGATTGCTATGACCCAGAAAAGGACGAATGGAGACAGATGACTCCGATGATGGAGAGGAGGATGGAATGTGGGGCTGTTGCCATGAATGGATGCATTTATGTCACAGGGGGATACTCCTACTCAAAAGGAACCTATCTTCAGAGCATAGAGAAATATGACCCAAAACAAGACAAGTGGGAAATCGTGGGCAGCCTTCCCAGTGCCATGCGATCACATGGATGTGTTTGTGTTTACAGTGTGTAGACAGGATGCCGTGCATTGATTCTGTATTGCTGCCCAACAGGAAATGCTGGCTATGAAGAGCTGGAAGAGACAAACAGGATGTACTGTAAAGAGTAGCTAATGAGATGTAAACTACTGTACTGTTCCTTGTCACCCAGAAGGCATGTGGATAACATGCAATTGATACAATGCCATCAAGTGGGCAGCTTCTTTCAGTATAATAGTATGCATTTTAATTGGAATAAATATTGCAATGAAGAACCCACTTCTGTTTTGATACCATACCGAAACTTAACAAATATCCCTTTTTTCATCCCTGCAAGTGCCAATAATATATATATATATATATATATATATATATATATATATATATATATATATATATATATATATATATATATATATATTAAGTCTCTTTCCCCTTACAATCAGGGCTCAGGAAGAACAAAATAAGTTTTGTATGTTAATGTGCTTCATGTCTGAAAAAGAGACATTGCCTTTGGTAATATTTTTAAAGTCACAAGAAAACCACATATAGAAAAAAAGTAGTATAAGACCCCATCATTTTATGCAGGGTGTACAGACACAGGGCTATTTCGTTTTTGTAGAAATGTAATAACTTTAACCAACAAACACCTTTAATGTGCACATTTGTAAGATTTAGGTGTATAGGGGTTTGTGGACAGGCAAGGGGTCACTGCTTTGTTTCCAGCCAAAGCAGAGAAAACAAAAGTAATTGCTGTATGCCAGTATGTAACACTTCACACATTTTTCCATATATTTGAAGAACCGCTTATTTAATTGTCATCAATCTTAGTATTAACTTTATTTAGCATAAGTTATTGAGAGTTTCAGATGTCTCACTTACATGTTTGCTCATATCTGGCACAGGATGAGTTACTGACATGCTTGTTTTAGAAGCACATTTGAGAGGCAAATGTTCTGGGAATTCTGTTGTCAATATAAGTAGATCACTTCACTTTTTAATTTTCATAGAAACTACAGTACAGCATTACAAAATGTTATATTACTGATTTTATATTTGAATGTAAATACTTTTAAGTATGCTGAGCAAGTTTACTTTAAAAAAAAAAGCCTTAGTATGTTTATTTACAAAATGGACAATCCCAAAGCACCATTTTGTGATCTTGGTCAATTTTAAACTACAGTACTTATTTTCCTCACTAGGGGGTGTCACAAGGCAAGAATTGGGAGCTTCATTTGTTGTTAGTTCAAAGATGATTTTGTAACACTGAAGCATTTTGTCATAACAGTTGGACACACACACATTCAGTATGGTTTGATATTTGATATGAAGATTTGTGTTGGGACATTTCTTGTAGGATTTGTAATGTGTATCTGTTTAAATTGTGAAATTTGAAATTGAGTAACTTGACTATAATAACCGGTAGATTTCACTTTCCTAACCAGGTACATTTGAAATTGTTCAGTCTTTTGCACATGAGAACATTTGTAGGGATTCCTGTTGAAGGAAGTTTGTGATATTTTAGCTTTGTGAATGTATGTTCTGTAGCACATGACAGCTGCAGAGTGAGTGACTAGCACCAAAGAATAATCTTGCAGTGGAGTAGCAATGGAGTATTGAGTCCTTTATTCTTTATTTATTGGGATCGTTCTTGATCAGCTGGGACTGTTATGAACGATTTTGATAGCACAATGTGGGGAAGCTCCATTTGTCACTGATGTACCTTTGCTTCAATGTCAGCCTGATAACTTTATGAAGCATGAAATCCAATAAAATAAATGAGTCTACCTTTAAGAAGAAAGAAAAAACGTTTTGCTTGAATAAATGTGTCATATATATATATATACTTCTAATATTGTAGATGATGTACAAAGCAATAAATTATGACAAGATTATATGTTTACAAACTTGTAACCACAATTTTGTTTATTTTATGAATACAGATATTTGGTCTATACTAATTAATCAGTGGCAGATCTAAGAAAGACTATTGTTTAAATCTTCATGGGGGGGCGGCGGGGGGGGGGGACGGGACTTTGACAAAACCAATATCTCTAGCAATGTGTGTGAGTCTCCTAAGTGTATTTTTTGTTTTTAAAAGTAATTAAAATAACATGTTTTGTTCTAAAATGGTGGTAGTATTTAGCTCTGTAACTGTTTATATCTATTGATGATATATATATATATATATATATACCCCACAATGTTTTACCATTTTACTTTTGAATAAGCATGAAAATCCAAAAGAGGTGTGGCTTTTTCAACAGTGGAGTATTTCTTCAGACTGTCAGTTCTTTAACATTTAACATCAAAAACATAAAATTAGTTGGAAGAGAAGTTTATACTTTTTTGTTTTTGAATACTTGATCTTGCTACTAATGTTAGTACTTTTTGATCATTCACATAGTAGGTACAGTACTTTAGAGGTACTGTATTTACTATTACATTTATTTAGGATTATACTATGTATATAATAAGAGTAGAACTATTGTCAACAGACTGTGTGGGTTGCTGTTTTATCTAATTTATTTGAAATATGTTTACAACTAACTTAGTGAAACTTTTGTATTATATTTTCTGTAAACTGTAAAAGTTTTCAAATGTAATTTCTGTGATTGTAGGACTGTATATTAATACAGTCCAAATTAATTTTAAAATCTAAAATGCCTTTTCTTCTGTAAGAAAATAATCCCAAGAATTTACTGGGCTGCATGAACATTTATTTATCGTACAGTTTGTTACCAATAAAATTCAGTTTGAACAACTGAGTAAATTATTGTATTTAATAAAACTGTATTTACGTGATTTTTTACTATACATTTGAGGTGATGTTCTTTGAACTGTTTAGAAATCTTATTAATGTTGTATAATAGCAGTTGTTTACATGTCTTTCAATAAACTGTTTTTAACATTATAATTTGTTTTCATTCATATTTTACCTTCATAATTAGTTACCTGTATATTATGGATGTTATTATTTTTTATGAAGGTGGTATTCTTATTTTTTTAAATATAATAACCATTTTTGGAACGCGCTTTTGTATAAACATTGCAATCCTAAACCATACTAGCTCTGTGCAGTATATTTTACCTGACCAAAAATATTTTGCATGTATAAATAACTGCCTAAAGAGATCAGCCATATGCCATCTACATTTCATAGTACAATTAAATATATTATTAAATGTAATGTATATACAAATAATGCCGATACCTCCTCAATAAAATAGAATCCACAGAATACAGTCTGCGGGTTATTTCTAACATTTGATAATCTACCCAATAGATAAGCAGCATAAGCGCAAAACGTGCTTACGCAGCTCCACCGTGTCTGACAGTTGTGGAGGTGGAACTACATTGTCCAGGATAGAGTCCTCCGTTCCGCGGTGGCTGCTGGGTTATGTGTATTCTTTATAAACGTGCTCTGCAGCTGGAGGCGTACATGTACGTACGCT
This sequence comes from Acipenser oxyrinchus oxyrinchus, assembly GCA_030684275.1. Taxonomy (NCBI): domain Eukaryota; kingdom Metazoa; phylum Chordata; class Actinopteri; order Acipenseriformes; family Acipenseridae; genus Acipenser; species Acipenser oxyrinchus. The sequence goes on from CM060257.1 coordinate 12,318,480, forward strand.
AACACACGAGTGACTGGGATAGTCAGCACAAATTAAACAGGTAGTGGCAGGAGCTATTTAGTGTTTCTGTTGCTTTGTTTATAAAAGACTTCTGGTGAAAAACTTGTGTTGCAATCGTAGAAATTAAAATTGCTATTTGCCTTTTTTTGGGTGATATTATTAACACACTTGAGTTTGTTATACACATGGCCTGTGAGTTTTTCCACCAAAGATAAAATAAAAAAGCTGATACTTGTATATTCGGATTCTTCGCTGTTGAGAAGTCGTTTGTCGTAAACACAGTATTGTGTTTATGTTTATTATAATATATATATATTTTTTTGGTAAATCAGGGTGGTAGTTTCGGTAATGTACTTACGACACAAAGTGTGGAGACCTCATGTCTTGTTCCGGTGGAAGTCGGGATGTGCTGTGTAATTGATATAAAACTTAGTTTTATAAAAAGGTATCTTGGATTCCGTAGCTTTATATTTGACCAGTAGACTTAGCAAAATGTAATTGTTAATTACTGATGTTAAATCTGTCTATATTATAGCTTAATAAAAGTGCGCTAAAATGTAAAATATGAGGTGAGGTGTTTCACAGCTGGCTAAACGATGTGTTTAAATATTTTAAAAGTTTGCGTCCGAATTTACACTAAATTACAGTATTCTGATTAGTTAAATATATGAACACCATCTGCTGTATTATGTGGTTTGCAATGAAATAAACTACCTTACTTTTTTTTCTTTTCGGCGACAAACTTTCAGTTCCTTGACTTTGCAGAAAATGGCAGAAAACGGTGCTCAGCAGATGTCTCTTCTCGAAAAGAAAATCGATGATCAAATTGAGGTGAGCACACCTTTGCTTGGCTGAAACATTACATTTACCTTTTTCAGGAAAGGATTTCTATGTACACTAGCAATGTTTTGAGGCGTTTTTTCCCCCTTTTGTTTTCTGTCAGTATTACTTTGGTGACCACAATCTACCTCGAGACAAATTCCTTAAAGAACAGATCCAACTTGACGATGGGTGGGTGCCACTAGAAACCATGATCAAATTTAACAGGTACGGACTTTATTTATTTATTTTATCTAAATAGAAGGGCAGAAGTGTGGAGTAGTGGTTAGGGCTCTGGACTTGACCGGAGGGTTGTGGGTTCAATCCCAGGGGGGCACTGCTGCTGTACCCTTGAGCAAGGTACTTTACCTAGATTGCTCCAGTAAAAACCCAACTGTATAAATGGGTAATTGTATGTAAAAATAATGTGTGATCTTGTAACAGTTGTAAGTCATCCTGGATAAGGTCGTCTGCTAATAAGTAAATAATAATAATATCTATCTATAGCTATTTCATAAGTGGATTAACACCTTGCGACATACATTGCATTTCTTTGGAAATACTAGACAAAGGAGATGTGATACCTTTTATTGGACAAACCTAAACAATAATTCATCACAAGCTTTCAGGCCCTCAAAGGTCTCTTCAGGTGAAAGACAGTAGAAATACTATAAATAAACTTTTTTTTTTTTTTTTTTTTTTTTTACAAATTTCAGATTGAGTTGTTTGACAACAGATTTCAAAGTAATCCTGGAAGCCCTAAGCAAATCCAAAACTGGGCTCCTAGAAATTAGTGAAGATAAAACCAAGATCAGAAGGTCTCCGAACAAGCCTCTTCCAGAAATTAATGACCAGTACAAGGATGAAATCAAACACAGATCGGTCTATGTTGTAAGTACATTTTATTACAAATGCAACCAGGGAAAGTAAAATTTAAACAAATATTTATAGGAGAAATATGAACAATTTTATTCCCAACAGTGACTTCCTGAAATATACACCAACACATGTATTCAAAGATGAGACTATCGGTCTGCTTTTTAAATTTCAGAAAGGTTTTCCCACAGACATAACCCTTGATGAGTTGAAGGAATGGTTTAATGATAAAGGAAATGTTGAGAATATTCAAATGAGAAGGACTTTGCAACGGCAGTTCAAGGTAAGGATGCTTTTCTTTTACTGGTTGTCATTTTAAAGTCCTTTATTTATTAAACAGTCATCATTGATCCACATTGTTCCTTCCAGGGCTCAGTTTTTGTTGTGTTTGACACTGATGATTCTGCCAAGATGTTTGTGGAGCAAAAGGATGTGAAATATAAAGACGCAGAAATGATTGTTCTCCTAAAGTAGGTATATTATACATGTACTTTCTATTTAGCAAAACTAAATATTGTGAATTTTTGTAATGGGTATATTTATAATAAATACTACAAAGCAGAGTTAATTTAATAAACACTAAATGAACGTGGTACTTGTTCTGTAATACAATAACTTGGAATTTCATTTCCAGAGAAGATTACTTTAAAAAGAAAAATGAAGACAGAAAACATCACAGAGCTGAAGTCAAGGCTAAAGCGAAGCAGTAAGTGTGTTCTGAAAAATGCACTTATTGTTGATCATTAGACTGGCTATCACTAAATAGCCAGTCTTCTGCTATTACTGAGTAAGCCTGTTTTGTCACAGATCATTTAAGTACATGGAGCTAGCAAAAAGCTATTGATTTGAAAAAACATCCAGTATATAACAATATATACCCCCCCCCCCCCTTTTTTTTTTTAAGTGAAAAAGAAGAGAAGCAAAAGCAGGCAGAAGATGAAGAGATGGTAAGAATGCCTCGAACTGGACATTTTTAATTGGGTCGTGTTTGTTGAATGTTAGGAGGATACTGGGCTCCGGCCAGGAAGTTTTCTATAAAGGCAGCTTAACAAAATACATCCCTTTTAACTTTAAGGGAATGGCGATTTGTGTCCTGCTGGGAATGCATATGCCTGGTGACTGGGATATGGGGTAGACTGTGTAAGCAATAACACACAAAGGCATTGGTTATACTGCCACAACCCACACCTTTCAACCACCTGAAGCTGGTTGTATCCGTACAACCCACACTCTCCAGTGTGTTATTGAGCTTATAAAATGGCTTAAATATTTAGCAAAAATAAAACAAAAATGCTAGATTTTAAACTTGAAATTGTTTTACTGAATGTATATCCTTCCTGCAGTGCAAAATAGTCCCTGTACTTGGCAGGAGAGGGCTACTAATTGGCTAGGACGTATTGCTGCTAAATTAATTAATTAACTTTTGTAGCTATGCAAATGTTTACTTTAATAATATACTGCAGAGTGAATGTATTTGAGTAGGGATACAAAAAAATAACTTGTTTATACATATAGGTATATAAATTTGATTAGCAATTGGTTGTACTGTACCGAACTTTCACATTAAAATGTGATCTTGGCATAGCTATATCATGAATTCGTTAGCTTAATTTTAATGATTCACATTTTTCACTTGTACTGTATGTACATGAGTCTATGGCTATCTTACCTGTTTGCCTGCATTTCATGTTTCTCATTTTGTGAAGTTATTGAATATACTGTATGCCCCCTTACAGAAATCGCTGGATGAACAGACTGGCTGCCTGCTGAAGTTTTCTGGTGAACTTGAGGATCAGACTTCCAGAGAAGACCTTCAGGAATTATTTTCTGGCCATGGAATGATCAAATGGATTGACTTCACAAGGGGTGCTAAAGAGGTGAGACCAACCTTTTGTTGCAAAACAATTTAAAGAACCAGAGCTCGGCTTAACCTTCAAATGACTTTACTGTCTTTTGTATGTTCTCAAGGATTATCTCCACACATATCCTTAGTGATGGGTATAGTGAAGGTAGCAGTATTAACCGTTTGCATATCTAGAGAAGTTCTTGTACAATTAAGCACTCCATTATGAGTTATTGAGATTCATCTTTTTGTTTATTTTGAACTCTGTGAAAGTTGCATTTAAATGTGTATAAAGTGGCTATCGGTCATTTCTGGCCAACACGTCCATGGGATTTAATTTGGTTTCACTTTAGTGCCGTGGTAGTAAAAATATAATGCTTTACTAACCCGTTCCCTCCCCTCCCCTCCCCCAAATGCAGGGTACCATTCTTTTTAAATCAAATGCCAAAGAAGCACTTGATAAGGCCAAAGCAGCTTATGGAGCCAACTTGCAAATAAAGAAGAAGGATGTGACCTGGGAGCTGTTGGAGGGTGATGATGAGAAAGAGACTTTAAAGAAAATAATTGAAGACCAACAACAATCATTGAACAGAAAAAGAGGCAGAGGTAATGAGATTGATATAGAGATGTAACTAATGTTTTTCAATACTGTTATATGCCTTGAACTTGCAGAAAAAGGTTTATTCTTCTGTCTGAACTGCAGTCAGACCTGCTCATGCGACCACCTTTTATTTAGCAACCACCTGGTCTGAGTGACCACTTTAAATTCTTCCCAACGATATTTGTGCTTTTTAACTGTATTAAGCACCCTTGCACAGGGCTACTGTTAAGAATTATGGTTTTAAATGGTATGTCCTAAATTCGAAGGAATATAGTAACCATTTTAGCTGTCTTTTATCCATAATCAATAAAACGCTCTTGTAAAGGAAGAGAGAAAACATGGAGAAACAAAAGGTCCTCCCTAGATGATGGAATTAAAGTTATTAAGCCTTGAAAAACTGCTGAAAAATTCGGCACTAGAAAGACGTAGATACATCATTTTGAAACTAGAGCATGTAGTTTTTTAGGCTTTTATATTTTCACGTGATCGTGTTTTGAGCCGATTTCAATATCTTTATCTTTAATTTACTAAAAAAGTCGCTGCTTTTTACCTTGATGTCGATTTGACTTGCTGATTCTGTTTCACCTTCATTATTCGAACACAAGAGCAAGCAATGACATTAATCACTTCCCCCAGATGCTACTTTTAACTTGCATTTTGTTCTCGCACTTGTCTGGGAACTAGGTAGTTTCCAATGTGTTTGTTTTGTGGTGTTCTTTCCCGCTACTTTAACAGAATGTACTCATAATTAGGATGTAGCGGCTTAAGATTTAAAAGGAAAATAAACACCGAAAAATTCAAGCCATACTTAAGAGTATGAAAACAATGTGCGTGGGAATCGAAAAAAGATCTTATGCTTATGCTGGCGTTGATTTTCAGGTTGCAATGAATCAACACGTACCTGAAAGGCAGACACAGGCATTGAAATTTTACAAAGGATTTAAAACATTTTGTGTGACCCAAGACAGGCAAGCATTCATTATGTAATGTTGTTGAAGCTGACACCCTGGGATCCTCCAAGAAGCTGCTTGATGAGATTCTGGGATCAATAAGCTACTAACAACCAAAAGAGCGAGATGGGCCGAATGGCCTCCTTGCTTTTGTAAACTCACAATTTTTGTTAATGCATTATCTAAATGTTATTGCATACTTCCTTTTGTTCATATTACATCTAGCTTTTACAGTGTATGGAAGACATACATAATTACAGAAAAGCATGTCAGAGACAAATAGAACATTTTGGGCCCTCTTTTAAGAGACCATCTGTGTTAAGATGCCACTATTAGACTGTCAGGCTAGTTACTAATTCAGCTTGGACCTACGTGATTTTTACAATGCCTTGTTAATGAGACTTTGATTTAAAAAGTGAAAGTAAATATCAGTGTCTAGGATCAAGTAAGATCAAAAGTTTGACATGGTGGGGTTTTTTTGTCAGACTTTGTGGAAACTTCAGAAATGTATTAATCACAGGCATGGGCTGCTCTAAATGCACAAGATCAGTTTACACTTGCATCCAGTAGACTAGTTGCTCTTGGGTCATTTTGGTGCAACTCTAGGTAATGTCATTTCCAATATCAATTTAATTTATTTTTTTGTTTTCCTAAAATATAAATAGGAGGTCGTAAGTTTGGAGGAAGGGGTGGCCGGCGGGAGAGGGGTGGAAGAGATCAGGGAAAACTGCAGTACCAAGGGAAGAAGATGAAATTTGAAAGTGAAGATGAATGTGATCAAGGTAAATTAACTTTTTATTTATTTTTTTACTTGCATCCTGTTTAGTCATTCAATAATCATTAAAGGCAACATTCTTCTTAAATGTTGAATATTAGACCTAGTATGTCTCAAACCTTGCTTCCGCTACCCTCATCCCAGAAACGTCAAGTGCAGAGAAGAAAGTAAAGGATGAGGAAACTGAGGCACCAGTCTCAAACAAACCAAAAACAGGTGACACTTTCTTTTGCTGGATCACTTGTACAGCACTTACACACACACCCACCCCCCACCCAAAAAAAACCAAACTCACAACCTCTTTAGTTTCACAAATGTATCAAACTTCACAGGGACATTGGAGAACGGTTATCCAAACTTCAGTTTACACTGTCACCAATTTTACTTTTTTACAGTTTCAGGCCAGGCTAATGCATTTCATAACTAGTCACCTTTTTGACATGGAGTAATTTTTTAGAATGACGGAACATGAAAATGGAGTCCATTTATGTGGCTTATGCAGGCAACGTTGAACTTAAGGGTGGTTATATATATATATATATATATATATATATATATATATATATATATATATATATATATATATATATATATATATATATATATATATATATATATCACTGCACACATTTGGATAGAGATAGAGCTGTATTTTTTTTTTTTTCCTTTCCTAGAACCTGCAAGTCCAAAGAAGCGAGCACTGGATGATGTGAAGGCTGAAGAGGTTGGTGAACCAGCTTCAAAACAAATGAAAACAGAAAATGGCTCTGGGAAGCAGTAATTCAACACAAAGAAACAAACACAATATTGGATTTTTTTTTTATTTAAGTTTTAATCCATTCCAGTCTGGGCTTTATTTCATAGAAAATCTTATGAAGTCCACCTCAATGTCAACCTGCAACGATAGACAGTGGTTAAAACACTAGAAAGAAACGGCAAGAGAAATAGTCTTTGCAATGTATTGGAGCAGAAATTGCAGCGCTGCTGAATGTGCATACCAGGTTTCCATGGCATTTAATATTTTCTTGTCCACAAATGGATGCCTGTCTTTGTAACCTGTAGCATCTGAAACCACAGCCTGTGATAAGTTAGCTGCCGCACAAAGTGCCCAAGTCTTTTGTACAACCAAGGAAGCGCTGTTGTGTGAACACATTTAATGCTATAATGGGTTATTTAATGAGCCTTGCATTAAACTGCAGGACTGTAAAAGCTATGTTCTTACTAAATAGCTTTGATATTTCGTGGCACCCGTTTCAATGTGCATGCGTCTGTATTTGCCGTTTTTCTTTTTTAATTTTAATATAAAATGCATTTTGTGATGTAAAACGATGGTTTGAATCTTGGTCAGACAGTTAAGTATGTAATGTGTTGCATAAATAGCTTTCCTTACTGAAATATGAAGTGGTTGGGTTTTTTTTTTGTTTATTTTTTTAAACTATTTGAAACCATTTTGATGACACTGTACAGCAGATACTAAATAAAACCTTTACCAATTAGTTACCTTTTCAAGTGAAATGTCTTGGTGTGTGTAAATACCTTAAGACTAGACAAATGTGTAGATATCTAGCAAACACTAATGCAGCCTTACCGACTTCTTTTTATGGAACTTGTACGATGCTGGCAAGTCGTATCTCAGCTCTAGTAAAAAAAAAAGAAAAAAAAAAAGACAAAGACAAAACACATTAGTCTTAGTATTGAGAAGGTATTGTACTCCTGGTAAACCTGAAGTTCTTTTAAATTTAAAAGTCAACTTCACATAGGTTTTGGCTCTCACCTGCTATCACTTCCATCTTCACCTTCCAATCATCTGCTTTCTTCTGTATATGCTGAAAACATGTACACCAGTTAAGTATAGCATTTTAAGTAACTTCATGATTCAAAACCTCCCCTGATGTGAGTGTAAAACATACTTCTCGTGTTGAAGTTTTGTGGAGAGAATACACCACACCTGTTGCCATGTCTAATGCTGTCCTGAGAAACTGCATGTCCATACCTATAAATTACAGAATTGTTAAAAGGTTACTTAAATCTCTCTCCTAATAAACATATTCACCACTCTTCCCTTTCCAGAAAAATCTCTAGAACAACAACTCTTACAAATACCATTTCTCATTTTAAAAAAAAGATATAAATACATTTTTTTTCCTATAAACAAAATGTTGCGATGTGTTAGGACCCATACCAGATTTGTAATTGAGAATATGGAGAAAACACATTCCCAAGATATTAAACAAAAAAAAAAATTGGTAAAGTGTTTTCATTTTACTGTTAAGAATTAAAGGTTATTTACATAGGAAAATAAACAAACACCACGCCTTCCCTTAAATGTTGTATTGTGTGTATTCAGTTATATGGCAAAGATAACATTTTTTTAGAAAGAAAGACATATAATAATTATATAAGTGTCCCCTTATTTAATGATCTGATAATTCATACAAATCACCATTAGGGCATGTTGACTATATAAAGCACCTTCACTGTCCTCAATTGCTTTTTTTCAAATGTAAAATCAGGCAGAAAAAATAATACTGTATAAATTAAGTTTTTATGAAGTTTACATACTTACCTTTGTTGTGTTTGGTTCCAAAAGGAGGGTTCATTATTACTGTATCAAATCTTTTTGAGAATCTGTCCGACTGTAATAAACATACATCACACTGAATCATATCTATGTTTGGAAGCTCAAATTGTTCAACGTTGCTGCTAAATATTTCTAATGCATCTTTATCAATGTCAAATCCAACACACAACCTGGGAGAGGAGAGAAAAAAATAACATGTTACCATCTTACTTGTTTAGGATATACAACTTCTTTATTGGTAAAACCTCTGGTTAAAAATCTTAATTTAAGTATTTTGACCCGTTTAAATATATATATATATATATATATATATATATATATATATATATATATATATATATATATTGTAGGTAACATTGAAGGGTGTAAATCAAATTTCCTACCCATTGTTTGGCTTAACAACCCAATTTTCTCAGATTTTTCTAACTTTGAAACATCTTTGAATGTAAACTATAGAACAGCTCTCCCTTCATGTTAGTTCGCTGGTATTAGGACTTCCCTAATGCTCTCTATACTGAACTGATCACTTGTGTGGGCTTTGTGTGTTCATCACCTTTATGAAATGTAATATACACAGCACAGCACTTACCCAGCACCCAGCACTGCTGCTCCAACACTGAGAACACCACACCCACATCCCAAATCTGCAACCAGTTTGTTTTCAATATCATCAAATGTGTTGTGGATTGTATAAAGCATGCAGGCTAAAAAACAAAAATAATAATTACAAAAAAAAAAACAGTTAATGTAAACAGGTTTTATAATGTGTGTGTGTATTGCAATCTTTAACTTCTATTTTTGAGTTAGAAACAATATGGCATATGCATTAAAAGAAGTTACACTAAGGTACATCCAATGAGTTTAATTACTGGGTTATTCCAGCTCAAGTGGACACAATTCTTGGGGTTTTACCGACATACAGTACAGATCTTGGAGAAAGCGTTTCAGGGTAAGAGTGGCATGCTTGCTAAAGAAGAAGAGATCCAACTATTAACCCACAAGGTGAGAAAGTCTCTGGAGGTGGTAAAAATGCCCAATTTTGATGACCTCTCTGGGGAAAAAGCTAGACAAAAAATGTAACTAAAGCTTGTATCAAGGGCTTTTGCAACAAGAAATAAAATGGCATGTCACTGACTTAAGGCGCGTAACATGATTGCACAATCGCTTCTTTATTGATGCTTTTTTTTCTTCAAAGACACATTTTTTTTTTTTTTTTTTACAATGCTGTTTTAATCAATGATTTATTAAATATATGTTATTAGGTTCTTACCTGCAATATGTGGTCTTGTTGGATACTGTTCTAAGAGCAATTTTGGTTCCTCAAAAACATCTACTTCTTGTAAGCAACTTTCCAGCTCTTTCAATTTCATCTTTTTCACTGTTGAAGCAGGATTTGGTTATTGGTCAGTTAGAAATACTGTAATTAAAACACTATTAGCAGCTGCCAGCCTAAGAGAGAGAATAATAAAAAGTACATCAAGAACACACATCCGCCTGAAAATGACTGTACATTCAAAATTAGAGCTATCAGTATAATAAAAAAAATGAATAAAAAAATTGACGTCCATGACATACAATTGTTACAGAAAAAGAATTCAATGTTTAATCACAATCTTTAAAAGTGATTCTCCAGATACATGTACAATAAATGAGACACATAGACAGATAGATGAACAGAGAGACTGCCACCTCCATGTATCCCCAGAATATGACACTCACGATAAATTAAAATTATGTTTAATGACAATTCAGTGGTTCTCCAGATATTTGTAAAAATGTCAGGGTGACATACAGATAGATGGATGGATGGATTGATGGACAGACATACAACCCCCGATATCACCCGAATCTGATAGTCTCAATGACTTATACTACATGATATTAATACCAAGTTTCATGGCAACTGGATAAGCGATTCTGCAGATACACTGTATATGGAAAAGTCATCCCAAGCAGAGGATAATAAACAGATTCAGCTTAAAAAAATAGAAAGAAGGGTCCTCTATGGTTAATGAACTTCTCATATATTAGTTAGAAATTATATACTTTTCAGTAGATTACAGTTTTACTTTTAAATCGCCAGCAATACATTAACGTAGCAGAATCAGTAAGCGTAGCAGAATCAGTTAGTCAGTCTTCCATAAAATAGTAGGCCAGTGATTGTCAAAGTGGGTTTCCCAAGAAAACGTGCAGTGGGTATGTAGAAAATACTCCAAAATATTTTGTGAAGCACCTTATTTTATAATGTATGAAAGTGTTCAGTCGTTGTGTGTAAAATAGCCATTGCGATAATTACAGATAATATAGATTAAACATTTAATTTCACTGCAGTACAGTTTTTTTTGTTTTGTTTACGAGTGGTCTTCAGTTTTCAGTTGGGGGTCTAACCAGTTTTAAAAGGTCTCCTAGCAACAACAACGAAGTTATTATGATTTAGCCATGGTTTTAGGTTTCACAGTAATTCAATTTAAGGTAAAGACAGCGTGCTGTAGTCTTGTAAAAAGGTTTTGGGGCACATATCAAAATGAGGTGAAAAAGCCCCACCTGACCCTATATTTACAAAATGATATACCTTACCGGGGATCGATTTAAAAAATAATGGCTTTTGCTGTCTTCAATCTTTTGCCATACACAATCGTGTCTTTGCGTGCATCGAGTTCGAATACACTATTTAAAATAAAAAGGTTCTATCTTGTCGATAAATACAAAATGTAGTTTATCAATCCGTGAGCCCCATACAGAAATAAGAGACGCGTGTTCCAGCAACACACCAATAGGGCGTAACACGAAAACATTCCCGAGTCAAACGAAGAATCGCAGAAACCAGTTCCTGAGTTTGTTTTTTGTCATTTGGTCACCAGGTGTGAAACGAGACATGTAAGGAAGTGAAGTAAGGTGTTCTTTTTTATTTTAACATTTACCTTGCGATTAAATCAGTTACGGGAAATTATCTAGATATATGTTTAAAAAGCACACGCTTCACGTTATGCTTTTGACAGAAAAAAAGCTGTTTAGGCCAAGTACATATATTTTCATTAAAGGTCTGACGAGAAAGGCTGTGGTAATGCATTTGTTATTTATAAACAGCAACAAAATAATTTTTAGTAAAACTTTTTCGCTGCTTTCCATTACCTTTGGGACAGCTGCGAATATTTAAGCAGCCAATCTTGCATTCATTTCGGGACAAAGTACCATTCGGTTACAATGCATTTATTATTATTATTATTATTATTATTATTATTATTATTATTAGTTACATTTTTTGTACAGCAAACTCATGCATTTATCACTGTACAGGAGTGACATTATATGTAAATTACAAGTCAAGCTGAGGGGTCGGGTTTGAGTTCACTGCCCTTTACGGAAAAGTTACGCGCAGGAAAGATGACAGTTGACATTATTTCTGCTGAAGAACAGGCAACTTTGAACAACAACGAGGAGTGCCAGTGATGTAATATACATAAAATGATGTATGTTTCATTTTATACCCCCTTGCCCTGTGAAAGAAAAGAAGCAAATTAAAATCACGCTGTCACATTAGGTGATTGTCATTAAATTCCTTACTAATTTGATCTGTATTGTAGAAATGGTATTATCTATTGATTAATTTTAGGCCATCTATTTTTCTAGGCGTTTCAATCGCTAAACCAGTGTGTTTTTCTATACAGGATCGTTGAGTTCGTAATCTGGGAGACGCCTGTTTAATGATGCAATGAGTGGTCATTTTCATATCTGCATGACAAGGAGCAGCAGGTATCTTCACTCGACTAAATTGACCAGTAGGCCCTTAGTGTCTGGCCATTCTTTAATTGAGATGAAAATGTTTGCTTTTACATGAAAACGTGATACATATCACTGGGATGAAATGGTAGCAACACGCTTCCTTAGTGACTACTGACTGTTTCCTTGAGAAACAGACCACTGTCTCCAGGCATTGACATCACCTCCGTGAGATACCGCGAGAAAGACCGAGAACATAGCAACAAGACAACAAAAATAAAACCTGGACAACAATCCGGAGTACATGATGGCGGCGTCGCTGCTGCGACGGGATAAGAAATCCACAGCCGCCCATCTAAAGGCCGAGCTTAACCGGACAGACAACAGTTCAGGGGTCCACCAGCTCCAAGAACTGCTGGACAGCGTATTGAATCCGGAGAGGCCAGCAGGAGATACCGGGGCCTTAGAATGGTGCAAGTGCCTGTTGGCCGGAGGTGAAGGGTTCGAGGAGTTCTGCAAGACCGTTCGGTCCTATGATAACGCCACCTTGTGCGGGTTGGTGTGGACAGCCAATTTTGTGGCGTACCGATGTCGGACCTGTGGCATTTCCCCATGCATGTCCTTATGCGCCGAGTGTTTCAACAACGGGGACCACACAGGACATGATTTCAATATGTTCAGAAGCCAGGCTGGTGGGGCCTGTGATTGTGGTGACAGCAATGTCATGCGTGAAAGTGGGTAAGTACATTAAGTTAACAGATACATATAATACTAATTACAGCAACCCCGTATCGGGTTGATAGCTAGTTAGTTGTAATGCACAATAGCACCCCCACTTCACAGCACCGTGTTGGTACAGCTGAGTTAAGGGTACATGCAGTCTGAGTGACTAGGCTATATTCGGGAGTTGAACGAGTGTTCTTGCGTTTCTGTGTGGAACCCAGTTTATTTTTAACTATCACATATACGCGTGATATTTAAATGACATGTAGTCCTGTCAGGGCCAAATACAAGCATACTTACTGGGAGACACAGAGACAGTATTTTATAGTTTTGTTTTTCAGTTGGACGATTTCTTTATACTGCAGTATGAGTAGATGTATACATCCTTACAGGAAATACATCCTATTTAATATATACTAGCCGCATGTCGAAGAGCTACTGCTGGGTGTGTGTTGAGCAACTCCTACAGAACTGTGGCAATCCGTGGTCACACACAAAAACACTATCAGTTGCAGGGTTGTGTTTGTAAACAAGACGGATTCATTGGTCAATTGCCAGTTCTGTTGACTTGGAGCTGAAGCGCACTGTGCTCTATGAAAAGTCACTGTGTATTTTAGGGCAGTCGACAATTCATCTCCTTGTTTAATGCTTAAATTAGATGATGGTGATATTGTCGCCTAATGTGAGTGAGGGTGACTAGTAACACAACTGACTGGAAATTAAGATCCCCAATCCCTTTCTGGCTGAACTTAATGGGTGCCTCTTCATTTAGTGACTGTTACAGTTGTGACACTGGTAAATCTGTAGTGCCTGATTCTGTATGTGTGGTCTGCAAAGTATTTAAATAAGTGCCATCTTCCTGACCTGAGTAGTATTATGCTTGTTTAGCAACTTCAGTTCAGAATGTGGAAGAGTGATATGAATATTATAGATAAGTTTAAAGATTTGTTTTCTTAAAAGAAAAAAAATGCAAGAAACATTGAAATGATAGAGGAGAGAGTATTGGTTTGCATACTGTAGTAGCCTATACTGTAGGCAGCCTATCAGAACAAAGTTGACTTAAACTGTGATCAGATCAGATGTGTAACATAACTCTAGCTTGTTTGGCTTTTTCTAATCAAGCCAATGAATTGTGGAAGTAAGTGTTTTGATAGTTTCATAAAGGTATTTTTCATATTGAATATCAGAATTTGTAGGAGTCATGTAGGCTAACAACAGGTTTTTGAATTGATGATCAATTATTATTTATTATTATTATTTATTTCTTAGCAGACGCCCTTATCCAGGGCGACTTACACTTGTTACAAGATATAACATTAATTGTGATTTATTTTTTTTAGTATTGGGAAAGACTTTACTATGCAACAATAACTCAATTTTAATGCTTGATAATATTGTATTATCAAACTAGTTATAGTCTTGATCATATTTTTTTATAACATTGTAGCATATTCTGATGTGGACTGGCATTTTAGGATTATGTCAAGAAGGATTTTTTATTTTATTTTTTTGGTAAACAGATCACATGTACTGTAGTTAGCTTACAGGTTGACTTTATAGGCTGTGCATGAGAGTACAGTTTAACCCATCCCATTTGCAGTGTTGTTTTTTTCCTCTTTCCTATTGTTCCATTCGTAATAAGACCTGCCTGCCCTTGGAGATCAGCCTCAAGGTCCCCTGTGACCAGGGCATGCATGGCAATTGCAGTTGAGCTGTTGGTTGTAAGAAATTGTTGTGATTTTCCTGTTCTCATCTCCCCTTGAGTAAAACATGCATGCCCTTATTTTGGATCATGACCTGTTGTTCACCTTACCAAGTGTAAATATTATATCACTTTTTTTTTCCTGTGGTTCTGTTGGTTTATCGAAATTCTTACAAATTCCCTTAATTAGACAGACAAGCCAAAAAAAACACCCTGAATGGCATCCTTTTCTTATTTTGTTATGTAGGTTTTGTAGACGACACCGATCAAAAACTGGGACAAATGTTCCTTCAGTCCCCAGAGATCTGTTGTTGATGTCAGAAATGGTTCTCCCTCGATTCATCATATATATCATCCAATATTTGAGGGATGGATACAGTGAACCAGGTAAGGAATTAACTTGGCAAAAACACATGTTTTCATGCCTCTGCTGTTTTGAAATTTGTCCTTACGACACTGTTTACTTACTCAGATGCCTTACGCCTTGGTGCATTTTACCTCTTTGTTAATCATGCATTGTGATACTACAATATATTAAGGAAGCATACTGTAAATTGAGTTATTAAAAGTAGCAGAGCCCAGTAATTTTGAGGTTTACAGCATGAGGATCCTCTCCACATTTGATATTATCAGAGATTAGGAGACTTTCGTTCTGCAACAGTAAATGATTAACCCTTTAAGGACTGGGATTGTGTTAACACAATCATACTGAAGTGGGACCGCGATTGTGCAAGCACAATAAAAAAACACTTCGTTGTGATGACTTACAGGGCCATCGTACTTTGCAGTACAGGCTTGAAACACATATCATTGCATAGGGGAGGGACCGACATTCACTTCCTGATGATTTTTCTTTTCGTGTGACGTCACTGAGAGGGGCATTTTGTATTTAAAGGGCAGACCGTTTACAGCTGACCGCAGAAACAAAACGTCACAGGAATTTGTTTAGAGCTAATAAAAAAAGGGAAACACTGTGTAAATCTGATATTTGACTTTATATATATATATATATATATATATATATATATATATAATATATAGAGAGAGAGATTTATAGATATACATATATAGATAGATATGTGTGTGTTTTTACAACATTTATAAATATCAAGAAATGAGTGGATGTAAGCAGATACTATTTCATGAACTAAATGTATCGGGTACGTTTTTCGTCCTTATTACTGATAATAATGGAATGAGTAACTATTATTTTGAGAAAATAGTCAAGAGTAGTGTCCATTATTGTATATATAAAGACTCTGAGAATAAATGTGTATTATGTCATTACAATCACTCAGGTGAAACAATGTTTTGTAATTTGCCCAAACATCAATATTTTTCAACAAAACTTTCAGGAAGTATTGTAAAGTCCCTCGGGTCATAGAATAACATGTTTTTATAAAGGTATCTCTAAGCAGAATACATAATAAAAAAATACTTAAAAAAAAAAAAAAAAAGGAACATTGTGCTGAAAAAGAAAAAGCAAAAAGTTTGTATGGTTTCTGATGTACTTTATGTTCCCCAGATAGTTCTGAAAAAACGACACCATTCCCAAGATGTTGCTGTAAAAAACTAGATTTTTAGTGAGTTTGTATAGGAAGAGAGTCAACTACAGCCATAAAATGCCTGGTCCTAGGGGACCATCCCACTGAAAAATGCTTAGTCCTGAAAGGGTTAAACAGTATCTAAGCCTTTAAGATGCAGCATTTTAGGTTGAAAAAAATCTGAAAATCTTTAGGATTTAAAGCTCAGCATAAGTTATGCTATAGTAATATTTTATGTTTTTATATCCATAACATCAGATCCAGTATCAGACAGGGATCTTCAAAAGGTACTTCAGAAGCTGGAACCGCAGATTTCATTTTTGGAAGAATTAACCAAGATGGGAGGAGCCATGCGAACAGTACTTACAAAGATCTTAACAAACCAGCAATGCTACAAAGACTTGACCATGGGTAACTTTATTAGTTGCTTTTCATTAGGTTTCCTTTTCCACATACTCAGTGTTCTGTAAGTGGATATGAGTCTGCTCAAAGGGCAATGTATAAGATCTGTAGGATGGCAATTTTGTCTATTATTATTATTTATTTCTTAGCAGACGCCCTTATCCAGGGCGACTTACAATTGTTGCAAGATATCACATTATTTTTACATACAATTACCCATTTATACAGTTGGGTTTTTAATGGAGCAATCAAGGTAAAGTACCTTGCTCAAGGGTACAGCAGCAGTGTCCCCCACCAGGGATTGAACCCACGACCCTCCGATCAAGAGTCCAGAGCCCTAACCACTACTCCACACTGCTGTCCAAGTGATGGCCAAAAATGAAATGAAATGCAGTGCTCCTTTATTTGTTTAAGTATCTGACTAACACATACATTAAAAAAAAATACAAAAATGTACTATTCTCATTTTATTTGTTCATCTGTGTCCCACTTTAAGGTAATTTTTGCTGCTTTGCATACATTTTTTTATGTGAGTGACTTTATGATGATATTTTTAGACCCTGCCCTTTGAAAACCCGTGTTCTACTACTGTCTCCATTGTTCTTCAGAGATTGTGTTATTGCTGAAATGACTAGAATATACAGTATTGAAGTGAAAAACTGTAAAGAAGGGATTGAGACTGCTGTTATAACTTGCATTGTCTATTTAGTACAAAAAATTTAGTGACAAGATCACAACAGTAAACTTCATTACAATTTACTGATTTAGCACCAAACAACTGGGGAACCTTTTTCTGATCTACATAGAATCTGTATTTTTGCTGGTGTTATTCTTTGAATAGAAAAAAAAGCTTCTTAAGAAGTTTATGATAACATTTCTGACCACTAATGTTTGAAAAATGCATTTTCTCTAAAGGACAAGAAGAAAATGTGCATGCAAAGAAAAATTATGACAAGTACCTTTCAGCCCTTAAAAGCTCTGGATTGGTGTCATCGGATGAAAAGAATGTGTCGGGTGTAATTGAGCTAGCTGCAGGTGCTGGTGCCCTAAGTATTTTAGGTGAGGATTTATTTATTTATTTATTTATTTATTTATTTATTTCTCTTAACTTTTATATTTAGTGATGATTTTTAAGCTTTTAGTTAAGCACCAACTTCTCATGTTTGGGACAGCCTTATTGCTTTACTTAATGCAAGTATTTTACATGGTGATCATAGTAAAGTAAGTGTAAAGTGACCACTTTAATGTTATATCTTTCATTATGAACAGGTTAACAAAATATTTAAAGCCATGGTAAATTGATGTTAGCCAAGCTACTGCCCCAGATTTTCTGCAGACCTGTTTGTGTAGTATCAGGGTGGAAAGCATAATTTTAGAAGAGAACATTCCAACTGAAGGCTGAAAGTAACAACTTCAAGACACCATGCAGAATGGTTAAATAACTTTCTAAACTTGTTGTTTTAGGTGCAGCAGCCGGAGACCTCGTTGAGTCTTCTGTAGAGGTCAGTTTGAATCAGACAGTTTAAGTAATCTGCGCTAAATTGTGAAAAAAAACCAACAAAAAAAACAATAAAATGAGAGTGGATAGTTTAATTATTTAAAAAAAAAAAAAAAAAAAAAAAAACATTCACATGTGATATGAATAACACACTCCATGAACATCAGTTGATTACTGTAGTTATTTTGACTCGTGTCTTTTTTTTCAAAGAGTTACAGAACATTAGTCTTTTTTTGTTTTATTTATTTATTTATACAGGAACCTAGATGTCATTTACAAGGGGTCCTGTCAACAAACATGTACAATAAAACAACACAATATCATGTGTGGTACTGTCTTAATCATTTTAGATGTCATAAGCAAAGGATATTCACCTGAACGTGTATGGATCCTTAATCGGGATCAAAACATTTATATGAAGCTGTAACAGGGCAAGCAGCCCTGTACATTGTTTTGTTTGTTTATTTTTAGAACAGGGTTTTCCCCCTCCGCCCCTGTGTTATTTTGTATATTATTATTATTATTATTATTATTATTATTATTATTATTATTATTTATGATGGCGAAGCGCCGCATATTTTGTTTATGTATTTAGGGCGGCGTAGCCGATTTTGTTTGTTTTGTTTAGCGTGGATGGGTAGCCCCATCCACAGCACTTTTTAATTAATAAACTCGCGCAGATTGTGGCCGAGGGGTAATAGGATAATTACTAGCCAGTTAAACCCCTCGGCCATGGTATATAAGCCTGCAGCTCTCTGTGCTCGGGGTGGGTGTTGAAGAGGAGTGTATGAGAGAGAGCGAGAGCTGAAACGAAACAGAATAACCGTAAGGATCAGTGAAGGCTATTGCCCAGCCTGATCGCGTTGTTTGTGTTTGTGATTTGTTTTGTTTAACCTTTTTATTTTTGCTCTGTGAGCAAGTGTTTTTTGTTCAAATATTTTATTTCTTTTTGTTAATAAAAACGGCGGCCAGCCGCGTCTTCATTTACTTTAACTGCAGTACTTGCCTGGTGTGTGTTTACCTTCCTGCTTCTGCCTGATGTCACCGCCCAGTCACTCTGTCACAGAAGCCCTAAACAATTTACAGAGATCATTTTTATAACATTTAAAGGAGAGATTATCAAATTTACTCCTTATATCATGGTTAAAAGAGTTAAAACGTTTTTGGAAGCCGATAGGCAAAGGACATTTTAACCAAATATGTGCCAACCCTTGAAACGACCAGGTTGGCAGAATCACAGAAACGCAGATTATAGTTGGTATCATACCTATTAACCAGAGCAGTTAAATAACAAGGCACCAATCCCTTAAGAAACTTAAACACAAAACAGTACCAGTGATAACGCCTTTGGTCTGTAATGAAAGCCAGCCTAATTGTGCATACATGTCTAATTTGTGCTTCAGTGTGAAATTTGCACTTGTGAAAGGAAAATAAAAGTGGAAATGTTACAAACTGTTAAATAAATTAATAATTTAAGGACTTTTGTTTCTTACTGGTTGTAATCTCTTTAAATTTCAGGATGACCAAGATGGAAGCCAGGGGGTTGGACAAAGAAAGAGAGTGAAACTAAGCAGCAGTACCAAAGGTACCAAATCCCCCAAATCAGGGAATACCTTTCTTCCATTTAGTGTAGTAGGGAGCTGTTTAAAAAAACACAATTGTAGTGTTCCACCAATTTTTTTTTTTCTTTGCAGATCCATCCATCATGGATGTCCTGAAACACAAATGCTTTTTAGAAGAGTTGTTGTTTTGGACAATAAAATATGAGTTCCCACAAAAGATGGTTACTTTTCTACTGAACATGTTGCCAGATCAAGACTACAAGGTACTGTAACAGCTTTTTGGTGACATGATGGAAGACTTGATTCATTTTTGCCTTACTTTTTACATTTTGAAATACTTGTTTCTTACAGTACTGCCCTAAAAAAATGTTATCCCTAGATTTTTTATTTATTTTTTAATACTGCTGTATATATTGTGATAGGGGCAGCAGTGTGGAGTAGTGGTTAGGGCTCTGGACTCTTGACTGAAGGTTCGTGGGTTCAATCCCAGGTTGGGGACACTGCTGCTGTACCCTTGAGCAAGGTACTTTACCTAGATTGCTCCAGTAAAAACCCAAGTGTATAAATGGGTAATTGTATGTAAAAATAATGTGATATCTTGTAACAATTGTAAGTCGCCCTGGATAAGGGCGTCTGCTAAGAAATAAATAATAATAATAGTGTTTGATATTATTTATTCAATCTGGTGTTTTGTACTGTAGTTCTTTGTTTTAATAGCTTTTTGTTTTCTTTTTGCAGATTTCTTTTACTAGGACTTTTGTTCAACATTATGCATTCATTATGAAAACATTAATGAAAAGCCATGAATCAGATACCATGTCCAACAGAATTGTGCATATTAGTGTGCAGTTGTTTAGCAATGAAGAGTTAGCGCGTCATGTAACAGAGGAATGTCAGCTACTGGACATAATGGTGACAGTTCTTCTTTATATGATGGAAAGTTGCCTTGTAAAGAGTGAACTTCAAGGTAAGTCAGTCTATGTACAGTGAAGGCAAGGGCATACCAAATCAATTTGTGTTTTTCTGTTTTGCATGTACTGTAGTTCTGAGTAATAGGCATCAAAATAGGAACAATTACAGGTTGACAAAGAGGTGTGGTCAGCTAAATAAGAATGATTTGTTTTACTTGTACGATTGTTCAATGTTTGTTTCCTTTAAGAAAGTGAAATGCAAATTTTTTTCAGATGAAGAAAATAACCGCCATGTGGTGGTCAACTGTGGAGAAGCTCTGCTGAAGAACAACACCTACTGGCCTTTAGTTAGTGATTTTATTAATATTCTCTCACACCAAAGTGTAGCAAAGAAGTTCTTGGAGGATCAGTCGTTGCTAATGTTGTGGATGAGTTTTGTTTCCTTCTTTCAAGGTGAGCAAAGTCTACTCAAGATGGGCTTAATAAATAAAAATGAATGTGGGAATTTTTGCTGGTATTTAAAAAAAATAAAATTAAAAAAACCTGACAATTCTGCTGGTGCAGTACTGTTTGAGTGTTTAAAAGAAAACTTATTTAAACATTTTTTTTTGTTAAATATTTACTACCTTTCACTGTATTAAATGGACTGGTTACAAATGTCCCATTTGATTCTTCATATGATTTGTATGCTATGTGAAAAGGAATAATAAACGGGAACATTTTGTGGTGTTGGGTTTTTTTTAACATAAAATGAACAATGAAACTGGAAGATTTTTGTCTGCCACCATCATATGACTAAGATATGAATACTGGTTTAAAAAATATATATCTTCGCAAGGTTCACCTGGAGAGGTGTTGTGCATGATGAATTGTTTCTTTTTTTTATAGGAATGAATTTAAACAAGCGAGAAGTAAATGAACATGTGGAGTTTGAATCACAAACTTATTATGCAGCATTTGCAGCAGAGTTGGAAGCATGTGCTCAACCAATGTGGGGACTCTTAACACATTGCAAAGTGAAGGTAAGGACGTTGGGTTGGACTTTCAACTTTCCCGCATTGCTCCTTTATTTATGTTAATATTACAAATTTAAGGGACATGTAATATGAAAATAAATGTTATTGAAGAGTAAAAGGATAATACAAACAGGTGTAGTTAAGAAAGTTGTGTCTTATTTACTACATGGTTGAAAATAGGTCTTCCTGCATTTCAGGAAGACTAAATGCTTCACCATAAATGTTGAAAAAAATTGTCATCTCTGCTTTTTAGTAACTATAACTATTCTTTGTGGTGTTTCCTTAAATGCCTAACCTAATTCTCTTTGTCTTAGGAAACACAGGAATATACAAAAACTGTGGTTCGGTACTGTCTGGAAACATTACAGATCTGGTTTGATTCTGTCAACTTTGTGGATGAGGTATTTTCTCTTTGGTTAACACATTGGTGTAAATAGGCAATGGGTTTAAAATACAGTAGGCATGCACTCTTAAAGATTGCATCTTTTTTGTTTGAGTTGATTTTATGTATTTTCAATATAGAGTCACATACTTTTTTTTTTTGTTCCATTAAACTAATTTGTTTTATTTTTTTCCAGCCGGCCCCCCACCAAGTCTCATTTCACTTGCCCCTTCATCGCTATTATGCTATGTTTTTGAGCAAGGTAAGTGGACTCCCATGTGTAACACCTTGATTTTACAAAAAACTGGCTGACCTGTCAAGAAAAAAATCTAAAAAACGGTAGTTTGTCAAAAAACTGTATCTTGTGAACTGTTGCTTATATTTCAAATGATGTTCAGGCATCTAAACAAAGTACATGCCACCTTGAGATTTGCAGGTTTCTTATGAACTTTATTAAGTAACATTTTTAGATTTGTTTGCAACATGCCAGTCACACCTATTTGACATGGAATTGGCTCATAGTTTTCTTTTTCCTGGTTAGTAAGAATTCTTGTAACATTTATTTATAGTATTTTGTAAAATGACTTGTACATTATACTGACTGATTTCCTTTTTTTTTTTTTTGCTTTTCTAATAGGCTGTGAAGTGCCAGGGACTGGACTTAGACAGCCTTTTACCAGATCAAGAAATGCTTATGAAGATAATGATTCATCCACTTCAGATTCAGGTATTGAGATGTTTGGTTTTATTTTGATACCAAGCACGTCCTTGTCCGACTCAGGAAGGGGAGGAAATCCTTCTTCAAAGTGCACGTGGCAGTGGCGTAGCTAGGGGGGTGGTTTTAGGGGTTTGACATTTAGGTTAAACATCACTGTTCTTAATTGGGAGATGTTGAGTTCATTGTAAGTTTGGAGTGTAGTTAATTTTTACTTCCAGAAACATTTTTATAAATTATTACCCATCTGCAAAAATCCCCCCCACCGAAATGTATTATTCAATGACGTGGGAGAGAAAAAAAATAGCCACCTGTGGTAACTCCCTGCCCCAACCAATGTAAGCTCTGACCTGTGAGCTGCTTGCTTTGCTGCCCGCCTTAGCACACTTGAAAAAAAAAAACATATCTAGTTGTGATTGGGCTGAGTCCTGTCATTTTTACACCAGATTCAGCCTTCGACTCTTTTTGATTGGACAATGAGTGTGCACGTACTGTTCAAACCGACGTGCGATGAGACGTCAAAGATTAACATCGAAATTATGTCCTCGGGGGACGGGCAAAAATACAAAACATAATTGGCTTTTAACGGTGCATTTGAAGATATGTATGGAAATACATATCGCTCAAAGGACGAAATGGAAATTGCAGCCTTGAAAATAAGGTACAATGAAATTAGTTATTTAAACCTGGTTCATTGTTTACAAATCATGCACAAAAGCACTTTCTCTGACCACAAAATCACATTTAATTTTGAATTTACTGACTTTCGTTGATAAAAAGTAATCCACGACTGGGAGGTTACTAGACGTCCTCTGCTTTTGACCAACTCTGAGAACACATGGTTTTTAGTCCAGTGCGACTCATGATTTAAATGGCTGTTATAAAAATGACATTTTTATAAATTATTACCCATCTGCAAAAATCTCAGGGGAGCGTGCATACATGTAGTAAAGGTATTGCTTCTAAAATTATTGATTTAGCCCTGCAGATTTATTTTTTAGCCCTATGTAGTCATGTTCCAATCTAGAATGAGCATTTTCTGTCTGTGCTCAATGCATTAGTTTCTAGCACTGTATTTGATTACTGCTTTCTTTAGAGCACACTGCTTATTACCTCCGACAGGGTTTAAAAAAATATGTTTTCCATGTACCAGGCTACCACTAGTGTGCAGCCCCTGTAATGACTGAGTGATATGACAGGCAATTTGGAGTAGGCTAAATGTGCCCCAATCTATAGGACTTTAAAACTTTAATAATGGCGCTATTTGGGTTATCATTTATGCATTACAATGTATGCAAGTTCTCTTTGTGCATGTTTTTTTTTCTAGCCGAAAAGACGGAAGCTGCTTTTTTATGCATAATGCAACTTCTTATTGATGCACATACTGTATATGTGTTGACAAACTGTGTGTGTGTGTGTGTGTGTGTGTGTGTGTGTGTGTGTGTGTGTTTTTAACTAGATTTTGTACATGTTGAGTCTCCAAGTACAATATAATAAATTTGTTTGTGCAGTTTGTGTTTGTGATATTTTAAAGACATTTACTGGTTAGCACTTTATATTGTTTAAACAATTCTTTATTTGAACTATTTTTTCCGTCTTTTTTGTTTTAAATTACAAGTTAATGGCATTTATTTGTGGGATACACTTGCCCCCCTTTCCGCCTTCCACTTCTTATTGCTTCTGACGAAGGGTTAACACATTCTGTGAACTACAGGAAATGTTTCACTATTATACATTCCACTAAGACTTATTTTATTCATGGAGGTATTAAAGTTATGCTGATCATGACACATAAGATCTGTTTTAAATTCTACCAAGGACTGCATTTCCTTTGTCATCATGGTGCTTTGGTACTCCAGTTAAAAACCCACTCTTTTCATGGGAGCATCACTTATATTGGGGGTATCTTAGACAAGTGGAATGTTTTTGCCATTTAAGGGTGGTGTTTGATCAACTGATAGAGGTGGATTCAGAACAAAAGTTTTGAGCCCCTAGCAGGCCAGCAAGTAGCTGTGTTTTGGTTAACTTTGGAGTGTGAACGCTACATTTAAAAATGTGTGCCATTTTCATCATTACTGGCTGATGGTCAAAAAAAGTTGTATTACTTGTTCCCCATTTTGAAGTATCCTCCTTTTATTTTTTTTCAGGCAAGCCTTTCAGAAATCCATAGTAATATGTGGGTCCGGAATGGTTTACAAATTAAAGGTCAGGCCATGACTTATGTACAGTCCCATTTTTGTAACTCTATGATTGACCCAGACATCTATCTCCTCCAGGTAACGGCGAGTAGTTAATTGATGATAAATATATTTGTCACAAAATAGCAAAAATCCTTTGGTTTTACAACTGTATTATTTGTTCTAGATTTGTGCATCACGATTAGATCCAGATTACTTCATTTCTTCAGTCTTTGAAAGGTAAAAACAGTATTTTATTGGTTTAGTTTCATTAGAATTTAGTTTTTGTTTCCACTTTTTTAGCTTTTATTTTTTATTAATCTCATTGTGTGGCGCAAACCAAATAACCTTTTATATTTTCAATATAGATTTAAAGTTGTGGACTTATTGACAATGGCATCACAGCATCAAAATGCAGTGCTTGATCCAGAACATGAAAGACCAATGTTGGAGGGAGCCCTAACATTTCTTGTATTATTGTTGAGCCTTCGCATTCACTTGGGTAAGGACAATAAATCTAACTGATATACAAGTAGACGGTCAGGTTGTCCTAAAGAACAATTCTTGAATGTTGAAATGTAAAAGCAATGTGTGTTTATTTTTTTTAAATTGGCAGATCAAACCTTTCCAATCGATCATAAAGCACAAGAACATTAATTGATTAATATCATCTGCTAAGACCTTTTAGAAACCATATTGTGAAGGCTGGCTTGCGTAGCAACTTCACAGTCTCATATTGATAGCGTCTTATTTATCTGGGAAGACATATTAACTTGTGGCCTTGGGTCAACATTTTTTTATCACCATTAGTCGATTTATTCTTAATGACTGTTGACCTAAATTGTTAAGAGACTTGCATGCAGGGTAAGATGTCTTCATAAAATTGGTATGCATATCTGGAGTGGTATTTCAATCTGATCACAACAAAAGCTCTTTCATGACATCATCTTTGTTGAGAGATAGCCCTCCAACTATAAAGTAAGTGTTCCATGTGAATACATGCTTGATTCTTTAGACCTTTGTTCATATGTGTTTATGTACTTTATGCATGTTACACTAATAGTCAGGATTTGGTCAATGACTGACAAAAATAACCATTATGCGATTTGAGCACTGACAAATTGTCAAAGAACGAAATTAAAGGTTATTTCGGTGTTTGAGCAAATTTAATTTGCTCAAATTGCAAAATGGAAAATACCAAACAAGTAAAGAACGAAGTACAAAAGAAGAGAATTTCTTTGTTCTTTGAGTAAAGCGATGTACTCAAATTGCGAAATCCACAGTTCTCTTAACAGATTTTAAAGATATTGCTCAGTCTGCGATTAGCACTTAATTGTGGGGTGTTAAAAATGGGCATCAAGTGAAATACAAATGTTTTAATATAATTTTTTTTTATTTTATTGAATGAACATAAAAGCAGTAAATTATATTTGTAAGGTACACGTCATTGATTTCATTATTTATGTATTTGTTATTTATGCAGGAAGTTTACCCATTCAGACCGTGGCCTCATTTGCAAGGGGATCGTGTTAAGCAATTTAGAAGGATAGTAACACCAAACATTTAACTTAAAGCGAGGTTTGAAGTAACGTTTGTAATGTTCTTTGTCTTGTGGTTTAGAAAATACAGTTTCATATTATAAGACTACTGCATGCACAGTATTTAAACTGCAAAATCAAATGTCAGTCCACGTTTGTCTAATCACAGTTTTTTAAACGAAAGAAAGAAAGTATGTTTATTAACCGTTTATAATATTCTCATAAATCGAACTACTTTTTAGAAAAACAGGTTTTGCAGACCCTATCAGCACTAGACAGTGGCGCACCTTTGGAATAAAGATGTAGTCTGTTTTTTGACAACCAAAAAAGTCTTAAATGTTTTTATTTTTTAACATACATATCACTGGATTGATTTGCTGCTGTGGCATTTAGAATTGCACTGAGCTCCCTTACACACACAGAAGCACTTAATGAAGACTTGCATAGCCCCAGAAGCAGCTGCTGCTGTACGAAGAGAAAGTTTGATATCTTTGAGTACTTTGTCTAAATTAGGAATGAACTATCGGACAATTGAAATTCATTCCGAATGTTTCCTCCAGCAGACCGAAAACCGAATAAGCTGTCTCTTTTTGCGTTTCGTTCTTTGTTGTTTGTTTTCAATTTCGCAATTTGATCTAAATAATTTTCTCAAAGACCGAAATAACCTTTCATTTTGTTGTTTTGATAATTTGTCAATGCTCAAATCGCGAAATGGTTATTTTTGACGGTCATTGACCGAATCCTGACTATGAATAACACAGACACAATACATTTTTGCTCCCTAGTGGTTCCCACTAGTACCACAAATGCTTTTTATAGAACAGAACTGGTACTGAACAGTGAATTAGTAATGCAATGTTAATGCAAATATTTGAATGTATTTGTTTTCTTCATATCTCACTTCACACTGCTTGTTACTGTACAGTCCAATAAAGACATTATATTTATACTGACTATTGCTTTCTGTTTTGGTATTGTAGGAATGGCTGATGATGATATTCTCAGGGCAGAGATGGTATCCCAGCTGTGCATGAATGATCGGACACACAGCTCCTTATTGGATCTCATATCCTTTTCATCTTTTTCTTCAGATTTTAAAAGTTGTTTTATATATTTTTAGTTTTATTTTTAAATAAATATAACAATGCATTAAACATCAGTGTTTACTTTCACTGACTTCATGAAGACTGTTTACAGTAAGTGTCTCAAATAATATATTGTTTAATTACAAAACAAAAATATTTTTAAATGACATTTGGGGGGGAGTCATTTCAAACCCAGCATTGCCATTTGGTGCCCACCTCCGGATAATCAGACACATCAAGACCTCAACATCCCCTCCCTCCACTGTAACCTCCTAACATTGTCCAGTAAAGGTCTCTTGTATATCTGCAATGAAGGTAAAATCCTTAACAGTGTTTTCACATTCCTGAAAATCCAAATCCAAAAAGTGGTATTGTTCCTGGCAGTTCTAGCTTTGAAGCCATGCTTTCAGCTGTTGCTGATTTTAAGGCTCCCGTTTTTGAACCAGGAGGTGCTATGCAACAAGGAATGTACACACCTAAAGGTAGGGTATGAAAGACAATGAATTCAATTTGGGGGGGAAATCATATACATAAGTAACTAATGGTACTAATTCAATTAAATGTTTTTCACACACATTATACAGAGGAAATGTAACGCCTCAAGCAGTCTGCAGATGCAGCCAAGCGTCTGTATTATTTCTTGGCTTGCCATTTAGCTTTGAAGAATAATTGACTGTATGTATACATTTGCACAGGACCTTGGTCTCTCTGCCAGGAGTTGATAGAATTTCTGCTTATTGTACATGTTTTAAAGCTGCACCTGCCTCTATTCAGAACCTGTACATGTCATTAAATATAACAAGGAAACATCTTAAGGTCCCTATAGCTAATTCCCTCATATGCTCGAAATTGGAAACACTTCTGGGTGTTTACATTTATTTTTCTACAAATGCACATTTATTTGTGTGTCTTTTTAATAGAAAAAAATGTGAGACCTAGTTAGTTAATGACAGTGCTTTTGGGGTAACATTTACATGATCAAATAATCTTTTCAAAATGCACAATTTCCTAAAAAAAACTCACTTATTTTTGTCATGTAGTTCCAATAGGACTACTTTTTTGTATTAGTGCATTGACTACAATTAAAACTGTAATCTTCATTAGATTCATTGGAAATAAAGGCACTGTTCTTTACAATACATTATACAGTATAACACTACATTAAATAAAGTGTCAGTTCACCATTCCCTCAGCACCGTTGTTTTTTTTACCAGCCAAAAGGGGGCAGGCTATGTTTAGTTTTCAGTGTTTTCAGATTTAGTATTATAAAAACGTACATCAGCTGAGAAATAATATTACCATGATTAAGATCTATGCTTATGCTTTTTTCAATTTATTTTTAGCTGAAATCTGGGAAAAAGAATTTGACCCGATCATGGTAATTCTCCGAACAGTTTACCGCAGAGACGTGCAGACGGCAATGGACAGATATACAGCATTGTAAGTGTTCAAAAACACACTAGCAACCAGGTCTGATGCATGTTAATGCAAATGGATCAGTATTATATTATATTTACATATTGACTCCAGTTATAATAAATATATTCTTAGCAGCAGTGTGGAGTAGTGGTTAGGGCTCTGGACTCTCGACTGGAGGCTCGTGGGTTCAATCCCAGGTGGGGGACACTGCTGCTGTACCCTTGAGCAAGGTACTGTACCTAGATTGCTCCAGTAAAAAACCCAACTGTATAAATGGGTAATTGTATGTAAAAATAATCTGTAAAAAATAATGTAATTGTATGTAAAATAATGTGATATCTTGTAACAATTGTAAGTCGCCCTGGATAAGGGCATCTGCTAAGAAATAAATAATAAATAAATAATAATAATGAATTTATAAAAATAATGTATTTTGCCATTTTAAGCACAAGTGATTTTACACAGCATTTGATTCAATTGGCAGTAATACAAAACGACAGGCAGCAATGCCTACATGGTAGTATTCAATTAATACATATGATGGTTTCAGTAGGAGCAGAATCTCTATCTGCCCTTGGAAAGATTTACGTCAGAGATGAGATCGATATCGTTGGATGTCAACTGCAATCGATATTTCAACCCTAACCCTAATAGACTTTCACAAAGCTTCCATATTGAACAGAAATCTAAATCCATCTTGACAAATGTTTCGGTTAAGGTGAAAAAGATAGCGTAAGGTTAATTTCCTGAATAGCAGAGTAACTTCAAGATTTTTCTGAGAAATACAGATTCTGTGAAGAGATTTGCTTTCCTGCCTCTAAGGAGGTACTGTTTTAATATTGTTCCTCATTTGATACGAGTTGGATTTCACAGCATGGTCCCTATTCCTGAAGGAACACGACAACTCCTCTGTAAATTGGACTTGCAGTTTAGCTACTGAACATATTTATTCTGTCCTTCCTGATTTAAACAGAATAAGGCTTTTAGGCACGTATAAAGAAATAGAACATGCAAGTATCTTCTTGAAATGCACTTAACCTTATTAGGAAAAACCCAGACTATGAATATAGCAAGTTGGAGGGCTGCTAGTCAAGAAATGTACCTGACATTTTTTTGTTAGTTTGTGACTGCTCACTTAAAGCACATTAAACATGCTGT
Organism: Acipenser oxyrinchus oxyrinchus; assembly: GCA_030684275.1. Taxonomy (NCBI): domain Eukaryota; kingdom Metazoa; phylum Chordata; class Actinopteri; order Acipenseriformes; family Acipenseridae; genus Acipenser; species Acipenser oxyrinchus. The sequence goes on from CM060257.1 coordinate 12,348,477, forward strand.
TGGCATGTGATATATGACCTGCCAGTCTGACTAAATATTACATAACCTGTTTTCAGGAACAATTTAATTGCAAATGGAGCAGTCTTATCCCTTGGGCCATAAATGGCTATTAACGCTGGGCAAAAAAAAAAAAAGTAAAGAAATCTGTGGGCTGTGCTCTCTGAACGTTTTCTAATATTGTACCGGTAATTGTTTATTAATGCGAAGCAAAACTATTAAGCTGGAATTTTGGAAGGTCATACTTTTACCTTATTACAAATATTTCAACTTTATATTTATGGGTAATATAATATTTCAAGAAAATGCATCAAGATTATAAACTGTAGCTGTTGTTTTAAAACTATTACCCATACAAATGATTTATTTATTTGTGTGTATATATATATATATATATATATATATATATATATATATATATATATATATATATATATATATATATATATATATGTATATCAAAAAAAAAATATATATATATATATATATATATATATATATATATATAAGAATCCATTGGTTTACACATGAATTTGCTTTTTTCTTTAACAGTCTGAAAGAGTCTGGATTTTTTTCTGGAAACCCATGGCCGCCGTATAAGGAAAGAACACCTTTACATCCATGTTATAAAGGTCTCACTAGGCTGTTGCACTGTAAAACATTACACATTGTGCTGTTCACCCTTCTGTATAAGGTAATTCCAAAACTTGAAATATTGAAAAAGAATCTCTGTTTTTTTACAAAGCAATTAAATAATACTGTGGTGAAACAGAAGACCACAAATCTGACCCGTATTAACGTTAAAAAAAAAAAAAAAAAACACAAAAAAAAAACCGTATAAAGAAAACAGATACTCACAGTTAACTGTGTATTTTACATTACTGGTATAGAAACGTAAAAGGTCTAGTATAGCCTTAATGGCCTGTAAATTAAAGATAACAGATAAAAAGCCAATGTTCTTTTTTTTTTTTGGATACTTTGATATATGTATATCCCAGTACATTTTTATTTATTATCTTTTATTTTTAGATCTCAATGGATCATCAAAACATGTCCGAACATGTGCTTTGCATGGTTTTATACTTGATTGAATTGGGTCTTGATAATGTGCTACAAGGGGAACCTGAAGAAGAGGTATGATGTTCTTAAAATCTAATACTCAGAATAAAGTTGCTATCTCAATTAATGAAGGGCTGTTTTTCAGCGAAGTATAGTACTGTCTAACGTGTCCTAACTAAATGATGTGGTCGTAAATACGTGTGTGCTGATCTGAACACAGTGTATTAAATATAATTTTTCACCTTTACAAATGCTCCTATGTAAATCATGAAGTGTGGCTTGGTATGCTGTGGTAGTTAGGATATTGGTAAATATTGGTTTACTTGTGATAAAAAGAATGAACACAGAAATAAAAGTATTTTTAAATGCACCATTGTGAAAAGGCAGAATGTAAAGAAAAATGAAGTCACCAGACCATTATTATCATCCTTTTTTCCTTGGGAAATGGGTTCAGGCTTGGGTACAGTATCAGCAGGTTCTGAATAGAGACAGGTGCAGCCTACAAGCTATTTTTTACCAGTGGAGCTTGCAACTATCTGGCTCTTTACAAGCTGGTGCAGTGAAATTGAACAGTACAGCTTATCAATGTTGCCTATAGCTTGTAGCCTTTCATAACAGTGTTAAAGATTTGTAGCTGTCAGATGATAACTGTCTGCAGTTTAAATAGTTTAATATTTGGGATACGGATAATAAGTGAACAACATTAATAGACACTTAATAAAATTGCTCTATGTGAAACAAAGTAAAACAGGTAATATATACTGTGTGCATGCAGTTATCCAGCATTCACATGTTTAGCATTACCCAGGTTGCTCTGGCAACTTGTTTTGTGTGTGTGTCTGTTGTGCAAATGGTGTCTTTTTAGTAGGTTTATGGCCGCTGTTATATGAATGTAGCTCTGAAGGTGCTTGTCTGACTGGATTGGTTTTAGTGTAGATAATCGGTTGTTGATTGAACTTTGAATGCTCCAGTTGTATAACTTGGCTCATTTTGTTTATAAGAAATGTTTTTGGTTTTAGTCGTATTTCTGTAATCCCTTAAATTTGAGTTAGTTCTTTTTCTGTTTATTTACTTTTTTTTTTAATAATTGTATACAGTTTCCAGTCTGTATGTCTTTGACCCATGTGTAAATAATCGCTTTCAGAACATATCAAATGATTGCAATGATGGGCATCAGTGACTTGCAGGCATAAAATGTTAGTTATGCAGTTGAAATTATTTAGTATAGCGATTTGGTTATCAGGCAGCCGTAACTTTGAGGCTCGCACTGTTTTACATATTTTTAAATTGGTAAACACAACAGAAATACATTAATCTGGGTTTTAATTCAATACATAATTTATTCGTTGTAACACTTATTGTAAAAGCCCCAATTTTATTAGGTGTTACTTAGCAGAAAATATTAGTTTTGGCCAGAATAATGATCTTTTACAGAAGCACTTGAAATATTACAGGATGACTGTATTCAAAACCATGGTTCTTGTTGTAAAATTGAAATATTACCGCATTTAATGCAAAGTACTTGCAGAGGTACTTTTATGTAGAGGTTTCCATTCATGTTTTGATTGTTGACTTCAATCATCTTAGGAACCTTGCATTGAAGAACACTGCCATGATAGCTGGTTTCCTGGCACTAACTTGCTGTCCAACTTGCATCATGTTATTAACTTTGTGAGAGTGAGGGTACCAGAGACAGCGCCGGAGGTAAAAAGGGAACCTCCTGCAAGTACAAGCACAGACTCCACTTCCTTTGCTCAGGTTAGTATGTGCAATTCATTTTGAAAGGAGCTTTTGCAAATCTTAAGAAATTTGGGTTTGTTTAAAATGTATGAATATTCATCATCATTTGGGGGAAGTGAATTACACTGAATACTTAAAGTCCATAGTAAGCCATGCCTTTTATGTATATTGCCATGCTTTTTGTATCACAGACTTCCAGGCGATTTTGTGGTCTCCAAAGACAGGTAGTTGTCTGTGTTTTTTTTTTTTTTTTAAAGTTTCAACAGCACCGGGAATGGCTTTAAAAACCCTTTTGCATGATTCTGCAGTATTCATGATTTAAGGCATTCTAGAATAGTTATTAGGAAGATAGTCTTTCAAGATATTCAGCCCAAACTCTGGAGTGGGGTATTTTGCTGCTGCATTTATAGCAGTCCACTTGATGTACAGTCTAACATTGTAATACATGTCCTTTCTGAATGCTAAAACTAGTTAAGTGTTATTTATTACTTTTTATGCATGCATTTTTGACCTTTAACAGCATGTCAGAATGATTAATATTGCCTTGAAATTTGCTGTGTTGTGATTGATATTTATTTTATGGTGCCATGTTTTTTTGAAAGCTGTACAGCAAACATATCTTTGTGTAATTATTCTAAATTATGCTATTGATTTGTATTTAAATTCATGCCAGCATTAATATGACTGTTAATAAAAGCTGCAGTTATCCGTAATAAGGATTTAGTTTTAAACCTCTGGCTTTTCATATCATCGTATATATATCTTGCCCATGTCACTCTGAGGTGGTAGTAATGGGTTTACAATAAAATGTTATAATTTGACATTGAACCAACTACAGTAGTTTGTTCTGTTTTTTCTTTTAGTGTTTCCTCAGTTCTATGTCTTTGCTTTAAGGCTAGTGCAGTACACCACCACAATTGCCACTAATTAACATGTAATTTAGTGTTTCAGTTGGATTTATATGGCAGCAAAACTATGAAGCTGCTGCAGCAGAGGAGAGCATTTTTTTTTTGTAAAACCATTGTGTACTTTTATAATCAGTGACTATTACAAATAATTAGACAAGCACCTACAATTTCATAAATCCTTAATGATCCCCTGCATCCAACCCCACTTCCACCCTTCACCAAAGAAGACAATCCTTATGGTGTCCATTGTGCCTGATTACAGTTGCATTGGTTATTATTGGCTCAAAGACCATAAGTAATGTAATAGTAAAAATAATACATTTTGAAGGTTATATAATTGTGTTTAATTGATATGAAAGATTCAGATATTTAATAACATTTTATATAGCCAGGATATTATACTGTGTTTATCAGTGTTTTTAAAGTTTTCACACAATGTTTTTCAGAATTCTGGGACAGCTCAGGTCTTTAGCTTAGTTGCTGAACGGAGAAGAAAGTTTCAGGAGATCATCAATCGCAGTAGTGGAGAAGCCAGTCAAGCTGTTCGACCGAAATCCTCGGCGACAAAGTGGATACCCCATGGCTCAACTCCACAGCTAACCACTGCGATTCTGGAAATCAGAGAAAGCATGATATCCCTGCTAATCAAACTGCATCACAAACTGTCAGCAAAACAAAACTCTTTCTGCCCCCCTTGGATAGAAGACCCAGAGGCTTTTGTGAGGCTTGATTCAGTAAAGTACTCCCATGGCGATGGTATTAGTGCAATTGAACGCATCTTGACAAAAGCCGCTCTCCGTACTCGACAGAATAAGCGCTGTATACAAGAAATTTGTATGAAGATTTCACCACCGGTACCTCCTAAGAGAAATGGTCCATCAGATAAAAAAACAATGGACAAAGAGGAAAGGTATGTACTAAGCTGTTGAACAACTTTATTCCCTTCTGTTCATTGCCTTTGTGGGGGGGAAATCAAATATTTTATGCCAATTATAGACTTTTTTCTATAGACAATATGAATCTATAATTTATATTAAGTGAAACTTAAAAAAAAAAAAAAAAAATGGAGGATGGAGTTATGGTAATCAAAAATGCCAAATTAAATAATCTGAATTATCCCAAATACTTCAACAATAAAAGCTGCAGCACATGTTAGTATTTTCTTAGGCCCATCAAATAATTCCTGGCACTTCAACATGTTGTTGTGTTGTTATTTTTTGCCTCTGATGCAACATTATCTTTTAAATGATCTGAGGCACATTGGGAACCAAAGTGAGGTATGTATTGCATTTATAATGCACACAGCTGCAATTTTTGTTTATACTACAGTAGAACATTTTCACCTGCTGCTGAGTATTACAGTATGACTGGGATGTGTAGGGCATCCTTATGAACATGTCTTTGTTTGCAAAATGTATAATAATCCAGATTTATTAATGAATACTGAGACAAATCCCATTAGGCATCTGAACTATAATTTTCTGGGTTTAATAGTTGTTTTTAAAACAATTGTGGCAAACTCCATTTACCTTTAAACATTACAAAAAATGATGTATCGTCAGCAAACACATTTACCAACAGACTAAAATGAAGATTAATCTATTCTGATAAAGGAATGCTGCCCACATGAGCCAGTTTCAATTCTTATTTTGTTTAAGTCCTGGTCTGCAGTAATGAAGATTGAATAGGCTATAAGCACTCAATGATGACCTATTTTTGGTAAACTCGACCTGCAGACAAAGACAAAGGTAGCATCTCCCACTAGATAGGCTGTTGCTATAGAAACGGCAGTCCAGCTGTAGACGAGAATCAGAATCTCTCATGAGTTAGTGTCTCTGTCCCTTAAGCTGTCAGTGAAAATTAGAGAGCTGCACTGGATCTGTCAGAGTTTGTTTATGTCTTCTTATTAGGGGTCTCTATTTACAGTCAAGCCCGGTTTGTTTGAGCCCTAGCTAGGGCCAAACAGTAAGACACTGGTAAAAACATAGCAGACAAAAGTACTATTTTATTTTGATGCTATTTAGCTTTTGTTTCCCAAAATTACATGTTGTAGATTTTGAGAGAATGGAGTATAATTCAGATATTTCACTAGGGTGCAGGCGAGGATAAATGTTGTATTTGGTTATGTATTTACACATTTAGTGAGTATGTCAGTTTCAAAATTACTGGAAGGTTGATAGAAACCTCATAATGAGACTACTAAATAAATAGAATGCAATCTATGATTCAAATGAGAATAAGCACTAAACAATTGAAGTCTCTTTTTATTCAAAAAGATGTCATTTCAGGACACTATACTGTAACAGACTATTTTGTGCTGCTTTTTGGAAGCAGAGACGTGTCCAGCATGTAAAAATATTGCTGGGTGCATCTTTTACGTAACCCGAAGGCACTGCTGCTCATTGGAGATATTTTGAAATGCAAACTGACTTGCAGGTTTATTTAATAAAATTATGCTCTGCAAGTATTCACACTGGTCACATGACTAGAAAATTTTACCCTGGGAAGGGTAAAGCTAAAAAATGTGCTAAATGTGCATACATTTGTAATTATTTTTGCATATAATGTGAGTTTTGATTTATTATTATTATTATTATTATTATTATTATTATTATTATTATTATTATTATTATTAATAATTCATCCACTGTGGTTACTTACACTGAATTTTAAGTGTTCTTTAATGCATCTTTTTTAAATTTTAGATTTTTCATCCTGTTAATTTCATAATGAAAAAGTATTACAATTCTAGTATCAGTCTATGGCATGGATTGGATTGCATAATGTTATCAAGACATTATTTTGGTAATATATGTAGTATAGATACAAGTATCAAAGTAGAGAGCTACTACATATAAGTACAGTATACATTTTAACAAAGTTTGTACCGCGATAAAACTTCTGTTGTGTCTTTTGCAACATCACATTTTCTTATTCATTGTGTATAATGCAGGCGACAAAAAGTCAGAGAGAGACAACAGAAGTTACTTGCTGAATTTGCTTCAAGGCAGAAGAGTTTTATGGAAACTGCAATGGATGTTGGTAAGTTGAGGAATATTCCTTTATTTAAGACAATCAAAAGAATGAAGTACACACACAATATGTTTTGGCTACATTTTGTTTTGGCTACTGTTAACCTATTGGAATCTTGTCATGTAAACTGTGACAATGTGAAGTTTGTGAAAGCATAAGAAATGCCAGACAGATTCAGATTCTGCAAAGCCTTAGGTTGAGGATTCCATCTTTTATAAAGCCATAAACCCTTGTTGAACCTGAATTTGTATTTAAAAAACCCTTAGGTCACCACCAGATGGGGCTGTAACAAAGGAATAAATCTTGGTGCCAATCAAATCGCTACGTACCAGTGTTGTAATTGCACATGTACATTTCTAGCAATAATGTAGCTTTCTAAAGTTGTGCAATTCATTCTTACAAAGAAAAATGCTGTATACATGTGTGAAGAGGCTATGTGGTCCAGTGGTTAAAGAAAAGGGTTTGTAACCAGGAGGTCCCCAGTTCAAATCCCACCTCAGCCACTGACTCATTCTGTGACCCTGAGCAAGTCACTTAACCTCCTTGTGCTCCGTCTTTCGGGTGAGACGTAATTGTAAGTGACTGCAGCTGATGCATAGTTCACACATCGTAGTCTCTGTAAGTCGCCTTGGATAAAGGCGTCTGCTAAATAAACAAATAATAAGTAGCAGGATAGGCATTTCAATGTTCAATCAAACAAATAAACATCAGTACTGAATTGTGTATGTTCCAGACATAGAGACGACTGTCCTCTTAAACGCATAAATATTTTCATTCAGATTCTTCAAGCTTGTGCCAAATTTGTGAATTTCTCACGAGTGGTCACTTTTTGATTGACACTTATTTCAGCATTGCATAACCTTTTGGTGCAATACATGGGTGCCATTCTTTCTTTTTCACAACCCCATACAAGACTGTACAGAACATAGACATGTTTGATAGACCTTTGATAATGACATACATATGAAGTGTAAAAAGTTGCCAGAATGTGAACCTTGAAACAAGAATGACAGCAAGCCAACTTCGAGTCCGAACAGGTACGTAAATATATATTTTTGTGCCCCTACTAACCTACTCTTTTAAAGGTTAGTATCCTGGATTTAACAGGTTGTCTTATTTCAGCATTTCTGACCACATTAGTTTTAGTATCCTTTTGCTTGTATTTTATTATTATTTTAATAATATCCTAAGACTATCTCATTGTCCCTTAGACTATCTCATTGGTGACGTACAAATTGTAATTTCGTACAGTTCAAAGGAAATATTTGAATGCAAAATTGCCTCAGAATACATTGAATGGTCTGTTTTGAGTTTCCAAGAGCTGTATGCTGTACATGTATGCAGTGTTGAAAGAGCTAAATTTTAAATACTAGCTAAAAATGAGAGACCTAACTATGACTCCTTAAACGAGAAGCCTTGTGTTTATCTACATGTTGTTAACATAGCTGAAAAAAGGCAAATACATATTCTTTAAGTTTATATATTTAATTAGGTGAAGGGATATAAACACAAAAAAGCATTTTCATATACAGTGCTAGAATCTTCAGCTCAAATGGTCTATTATTATAATAATTTGATGTCATGCATGCCAGGGTCATGAACTTTGGTTGCATCTTGTAAATATACTGTTATATAACTGTTCACAAAACAACCATGCTTCTCAGTAGGACGCCTTGCACTCTGCAGAGTCCTTGAAATACTAGTGCCTCAGGCAAAACATCCTTTTTTAAAAATTTAAAGCAAGGTGACACAAATTTCCTAGCATCTTTCATCTGCAGAACCCTGTTAGAAGAAGAAATTAGCTTCAAATGGTCTTCTGGGATTATGCATGCTGGTTCAGGGCAAATGATATTGGGTTGCTAATAGCTGGTTTGACTCCAGGGGGCCACCCTGACACACAATGGTTAGTAAATGAAAAATGCTGTCCACAATTAGAAATTTAAGCAGCAGTACTCTGGTATTCTAAGAGAATTAATTCATGTAGCAATGGTTTTACTACCAAGAGATGAAATTGTAAACCATTAAATACATATGAATAAATGCCTGGAGTAAGAACCCTCATTAAAACTGGACTTTGTTTATTATTACTTAAATAATAATAGTCTTACTAGACCTGTGTTTTTTGTGTTTAATTCATTATAGTGATGCATTCTGAACACGGCCCTTGTGAGCTTGGTTTTTCCTCTGTGTGCGTTTTCATTTTAATGATCTAAAAATGTGAATAGAATCTGGAGGCTTGCTGTTGTCTTTTTAGATTGAACCAAAGGTTACAGAGATTACCAATATTTGTCTGGTATTAACTGTGTGAATCTGTGAAATAGGAAAGCGTTGGGAACATCTGTTCAAATATTAATGTCCCTGCATGACATGTTAGAAAGAAGTCTGTTGCAGTGGGGAATTTGTCCAATGTTCACAATGCAAAAAAACTAAACGGTTCACAATAATTGCAGGAGATACATCAACACAAATTCTTTAGTCATACTGTCCGTACTGTGCCTCCTTTTGAAATGTGTGTGTTTTTGAAATCTATCATAAGTTGACTTCAGGTATTTATTAAGTCTGGATTTTAACCTTGGTCTTCGCAATACCTCTAGATCCTAGTAGCCTGAAATTTGGTAATGTAACCCTGAAACACGCATGTTTCAACTTGATCTTGGTAAACAAGGCTTGTATTAGAAGAACAGAAGTCGGGTCCTTTGTTCTTAAGCCTTTCCAATGTTGTATTCTTAGTCCAACATTTACTTGTAGCCTGGAGCTACCGCTGTTACAGTGGCTTTATAATGAAAGATTTTATTATTTAATAGATTTTATTGGCTTTTGAATAATAATGTTATTTATATGTGACCTTAAGCACCCAAACCAAAATTGATCAAATTGACTTTTAACATTTTAAAACATATTTGTAAAATAATTAATATTTGACTCATGTGGCAATCAATAAAAGTCATGATATTAATTAAATTTCTTGTAATAAGCAAGACAAGGCAAGATTGGGAGCCAGGAGAATTTATTGTGCAAGTTCTCTCTGAATAGTCTACATTCAGTTAAAGTACAGTTTTCTGCGGGGCAAGAAGAACTTTCCTTTCCACATAGGCACCATCATTTTTTAATTTGCAGTCTGTAATGAAATGTTTGTAGTGACATGTGACAATTTTAAAAGATTTTTCTAATTTAACCATAACTCTCAATTGCTGTGTTCTTCACAATGAGACACTGAAATCCAATGCAGAAACACAGATAATACATTAATCTTTACAATACAAATGTTATTTAACTATTAAAATTAAACAAAGCGTGTTGCTGTGACATTTTGGAAACACCTAATGGCCACAATGGTTTTATATGATTTTTGTTTTTTCTTGTTCTAGTACAGTGTAGTTTTTATGGTGTGGGTCAGTTATCCATAAAGTCATTAATCTGGCTTCTTGGTGTTGTGCTGTATTTTCTGAAAGACTTGAAAATAATAGTCACTGAAGCAAAACCGCTATTCCATTTTCTGATATACAGCAGTATCCTTGTGGGGCGAAAAAAAGCCTGCCTTTGACTATTGTTATACTATGGACAATTTTCTACATCCCACAACATGCAGTTTCAATTTCCTAAATCTGTCAATGCATCTAGTAGAAAAATTAAAGCGCTGTTTAGAAAAAAGACACTCAAAAAGTTGTTTACATGCCCTGTAATTTTAATATTCATTGCAGCACTAACTTAATTAATGATCTCCTGAACATTTGTTATGAAGTTTTGGCATTACTGAACTCACTAAAATAATGCATTTCTAAATTACATTGGCATGAACCCTTCAAGCCTGTCAAAACATTGGTCCTATCTGATACTGCCATTCTAATGTGCTACTCAAGCAGGCTACAGTTTTAGTCCCTTGGCAACATATCTCTGTTAGGCATGTTGCAACTGACCACACATGTTTTGCCTAGCTTTCAAATGGGTGTATTGGCTTTGCTGGCAGTGTAAAATTCATTATTGTCTGCTTTTTTATAAAGCTCCCTGAGATTTCTTTACATAATAAAGGAACGATATCAGATGTTGCTGGGGCTCATAAAGGAAAACCAGGGTACCCCACCAAAGCAAAGAAAATGAGACAATTCATTGGGCATGTGGGTGACCAGTGACCTTACCAATATTGGGGCCCTGCAACACAATTCTAATAATGCTAGTGGACTGAAATTAGATTTGTAATGTTGTATACTTCTGATGTAACTTTTTTTTAGGCTTTCAAATGGTCCAGACCAAATCTATTACTGGTACGAGGAAACACTTTTTTTTATATCTAAGATGCTGCTTTTCATAATTTAAGTATTGGGGGGGGGGGGGATGGAATAGAAGATGGAAATGTCTGTAGTCATTTACTAAAATGTTATTATCGCAGCTTAATGGATTATCAGACAAAGCTTTTTTCATTTATAGTATGTAAGTTTATGTGCATTTGTCTAAATGTGTTTGCAGCCTCTGCAGATGATGCTTAAATTGGCTCATTGTTTGTAGGGTCATCAGCAGGCTAAGCACTCCAGTTTACTGGTGCAGCGAAGGGAAAGAAAAAAAAAAAAAACACGGATTGGTTATTTATGCAGTGTGCTCAATCCAATGTTGATTTATCAGGCAAGTCTTTCTCTGAATTGATGGGAAGTATATATGAACATTTCTGTCTATATCAAGGTTTGGAAGGTTAGGCGTTGAAGGGAATCTGTAAAACTGATTTTGTGAAAAGATAATGCTTCCCATGTTTAATATGTATTGTACGTGTTGAAGATTTTTTTGATGCAGCCAGACCATTGTAGGCCAAGAGCTAGTCTTTTGGTTACCATGGAAACTTAGCTGAATGGCTGGCTATACACGCCTCCCGGTGCTCTGAGACAAAGCAGGGATGACGGGAAGCAAGCAAATTGCTTAGTATAGAAGCAGAGGGAAGATAAAGGAGACAACTTTAACCAAGTCTGCTGCAGTGCCATAATATAGAAGGGTGATCTTTGTAAAATAAATAGGAATTCAGATTTAGGTGCATGTAAGCCAAATTCCAGATAGTATGGTGCCAACTTTCAACCTATATGTCCCAATACAGTACTAGCTACTGTATATATTTTAAACTAAACTTTTTTACCTAATGACTTGATCGCATTTACTTTTCCTTTTTTCTGATGATTTTCTTTAATGTTAGTTTTTGTCTCTGCTTTTATAGTTCAACACCACGAAACGATTAGTCTGTCCATGTACTCTAGCTGGCCTTTGTTATTGCTTTTTATATCCACATGTTTTGCATTATTGGCATTGAAATATGCATCCTCATATTGGTAGTATCGCAATCTGCAGTATCTTTAATACTTTACCTGTTGTACGGTATATGTCTCTCTTCATTAAAATTATTACTTCAGACCAGCCTTTAACATAATAAATGTACAAATGTAAATGTGAAAAAATATTTTAACAAGAATACATTTTAGTCCGGTGGTTTATTCCGTCGTGGAAACAGTATTTCTAGGATGTTCCATTTACCTATAGCAATTGCTGCTCTTTGAGGATTGATTTAAAGTGAAAGTTGTTAACAGTAGTTCAAATACTAGCTTGTTAACATGTATCCAAGCTATTTTCAATGTTGTCACAAGAGCAAGGGCGTAGGTGGTTGGTTGAAGAGAAATTCTAATTATAAATACACATTTCTCTGATTTTATATTTCTCTAAGCATTGTTTTGATAGTATGTGTAATAATTAAGTCAATAACACGTGTAACTGTGGAGTTTCTAACAAATTGCTTTAGGTAAATCTCTGAAATCTCTTCATGTATGCATTTTACTATTATTTCCAATCCATTTCTTAATATCAAGTACAGTGCATTTTCATTTAATATTAATTGTATATTGGATGTTTTGGGTTCTTGTTACATGTATAAATGCCAGGTAAAGAATTGCTCAAACTGATTTCAAGAATTGATCATAGAGATTGAACTTGGCATAATTTCAAATTGAATGTGTCTGCCAAGAACTTTCACAGGTTTTAAAAAGTAGAAAAAGTATTGATTTATTTTTGTGAAGATGCTGTCCTCAAAGTCCTGGTACTTTGTAAGGGGAGCTTCGGGTTATTTGGGTTTTCCTTTGTCAGTTTCTTTCTCTGTAGTGCATCCGATGTGGGTTATGTGCTCAGCATAAAAATTGAAGTTCTTTTAATGTATGGAAAAACCAAAGAACTGTATATTACAAACCATCAAAAATAAAGAATGTGTAGCCTACAGTTTAGTTTATTTTATTTTTTTTATAAAAAGTATTTTTTTACAAGTACATACATATTTTGATTCAAAGAATCACCTGATGCTGATGTTGCCATGGACCTTGGATCATCAGAGCAGCTGGATTCTGAGATCCTTTATGACTGCGTCATTTGTGGGCAGAGTGGTCCATCTACAGAAGATCGGCCTACTGGCTTAGTAGTTCTGTTACAAGCCTCCTCAGGTAAGTAATAAGAAACGTGATCTTCAAGTTTGACTGATAAATTTCACTCAGATTTATTACCTACTGTTTTGTGGTGTAGAATTAAAATACTAACAAGACTTCATAAAAAATAAATAAATAAATAAAATAAAATGTACAACAGTGTTGGGTAGATAAAATGGCTGCACTAAAGGTCAGGACAAATGTCTCATACTTGGCAGTAGTCTGAGTGGTTTGATATCCAGGCTGCAATTATAACTTCAGATTGCATATACAGTACTGTGCAAAAGTTTTAGGCAGGTGTGAAAAAATGCTGTAAAGTAAGAATGCTTTCAAAAATAGACATGTTAATAGATTATATTTATCAATTAACTAAATGCAAAGTGAGTGAACAGAAGAAAAATCTAAATCAAATCCATATTTGGTGTGACCACCCTTTGCCTTCAAAACAGCATCAAGCATCAATTCTTCTAGGTACACTTGCACACAGTTTTTGAAGGAACTCGGCAGGTAGGTTGGCCCAAACATCTTGGAGAACTAACCACAGTTCTTCTGTGGATTTAGGCAGCCTCAGTTGCTTCTCTCTCTCATGTAATCCCAGACAGACTTGATGATGTTGAGATCAGGGCTCTGTGGGGGCCATACCATCACTTCCAGGACTCCTTGTTCTTCTTTACACTGAAGATAGTTCTTAATGACTTTCGCTGTATGTTTGGGGTCGTTGTCATGCTGCAGAATAAATTTGGGGCCAATCAGATGCCTCCCCTGATGGTATTGCATGATGGATAAGTATCTGCCTGTACTTCTCAGCATTGAGGAGACCATTAATTCTGACCAAATCCCCAACTCCATTTGCAGAAATGCAGCCCCAAACTTGCAAGGAACCTCCACCATGCTTCAGTGTTGCCTGCAGACACTCATTTGTGTACGCTCTCCAGCCCTTCGCAAACAAACTGCCTTCTGCTACAGCCAAATATTTCAAATTTTGACTCATCAGTCCAGAGCACCTGCTGCCATTTTTCTGCACCCCAGTTCCTGTGTTTTCGTGCATAGTTGAGTCGCTTGGCCTTGTTTCCACGCCGAGGTATGGCTTTTGGCCGCAAGTCTTCCATGAAGGCCACTTCTGACCAGACTTCTCCGGACAGTAGATGGGTGTACCAGGGTCCCACTGTTTTCTGCCAATTCTGAGCTGATGGCACTGCTGGACATCTTCCGATTGCGAAGGGAAGTAAGCATGATGTGTCTTTCATCTGCTGCAGTAAGTTTCCTTGGCCGTCCACTCGTCTACGGTCCTCAAGCGTTGCCCGTTTCTTTGTGCTTCTTCAAAGAGCTTGGACAGCACATCTGGAAACCCCTGTCTGCCTTGAAATTTCTGCCTGGGAGAGACCTTGCTGATGCAGTATAACTACCTTGTGTCTTGTTGCTGTGCTCAGTCGTGCCATGGTGTATGACTTTTAACAGTAAACTGTCTTCAGCAACCTCACCTTGTTAGCTGAGTTTGGCTGTTCCTCACCCAGTTTTATTCCTCCTACACAGCTGTTTCTGTTTCAGTTAATGATTGTGTTTCAACCTACATATTGAATTGATGATCATTAGCACCTGTTTGGCATAATTGTTTAATCATACACCTGACTATGCCTACAAAATCCCTGACTTTGTGCAAGTGTACCTAGAAGAATTGATGCTGTTTTGAAGGCAAAGGGTGGTCACACCAAATATGGATTTGATTTAGATTTTTCTTCTGTTCACTCACTTTGCATTTAGTTAATTGATAAATATAATCTATTAACATGTCTATTTTTGAAAGCATTCTTACTTTACAGCATTTTTTCACACCTACCTAAAACTTTTGCACAGTACTGTATATTAACTCTGCACACAAATGTTAAACACAAGTTTTGTTATTGCAGTAGCAAGAGTAACTCATTTAAGTGCTGTCTATTTCTTATAAATAAGTCAATTACATTGTTATATCATTTTTTAAATCTGTAATGTATCACTTCTGCATAAGTTGCTTACAGTTATAGTGTAAAGATTTGTCACTCTTCCAGTACATCTTATCCTGTGTACAGATGTCCTTCCGTCCATAGAACATACCGCACTATTGTAAAGGTTTGTTAAATAGTAGTTCCAGGGTAGGATATCTGTTTTTGTGATTTGTACAGTGTGTAGGGGGTCACATATGAGACATCAGTTTGAGCAGCCAACATCCAAACTGCACAAGCTGATGTTTTTATACACATATTAGCTTGTAATACAGTATTTTAGAAGTTGGAAAATATGCATAACTCTATCTATATTCTTAAAATGTATGTCGTTTCTGGTCAAAGTGTCTGTACTTCATTATTTTATGTAAATATTGTGTCAGAAGAGTAAGACATTAAATAAAATTATGATGGCTCATTACCATATCATTGTCGTCCGCTCAAGCTTTTGCATACGTAATGTCTTTCAGTCCTGGGGCACCGTTGCAAGAGCACTGAGCCGAAGAGGCTGCCAACCAGCGATGAGGAGCACATTTACCCCGTGGATACATGTGCAGCTTCGCATGATGTCAGGCTGACAACATTGCAGCGTTTCTTTAATGACGTAAGTAATTTGCGTAAGATGCAAATCCTCCTCGTCTTGGGCCATCATGGTATTAAATAAATAAATAAGAAAAAAGCCATTTATTAAGAAGATAATAGATTTCTGCAACTCTCATACGCTCAAACCATTGCTGACTTAATCCCTTTTACAGATCCAGTATGCCATTGGGTTTTAAAAAAAGCGATTAAACAGACACACAGTCAGATATGTTCCTAGCTGTTTACTTAAAACAAATTGAAATAGAGACATCAGTGTTTTTTTGCATATATTTTTTTATATTCCTGTAAAACCGCTGGTATGTTGGTTAGTGACTGTAATAATTTTAGGCTGGGTGTAAAAGCAACATCATTATGTTGGAATTGAAAAACTAGAAGTACAGTCACTTTCATGCTGCCCTTGCTTGACATCATGTCTGCCTTTCAGTGATGCTGTCACAGTTTGTAAAATGTTAGGTTTGCCCATATACCTTCTGAGGAGTGCTGTTGCTCTGCCTTCTACAGCCAGTTCCCCTGCCTTTATACATCTCTCAGGGGTTCACGGATGAAAAAGCTAAAACATTTTGTCACAGTATGATTGTCATTTCTGCTGATCCATGATGTAAGTTTTAGGTGTGGGTGCACACATAGATTTAACCTTTTAATCCATACCTGTCTGTGGCTGCTAATTGATGAAATCATTTTAAATGAGAAGTCAAGAATGGTGTATCTCTTCATTGAAGAAAACTGCATATTACTGTTAACTAAAATTAGAAACATTTGACTGTTTTGAGAACATAAAAATTGCTAGTTTAATTTGTATTTTTCAGAAGAATTCTGTTCATTCAGTAGAAAACCGCTAACCGTGATTTAACATGGGTGCTCAAGGGGCCATATAAATGCGATCTTTAAACACTGTGCAGATCATTTAACATGTGAATTATACAGGGTCTAGGGATTCATCAGAGTTGTCTCCATACAAGTGGTCTTTTGGCATGATTTAAAACTATTTTTTCGATTTAATTTTCTTTCTACTTTGTGCATTCAGCATTTTCTTCTGAACCCATTTTAATATCTGTCTCATTACTTTATTATTTTTTATGTTTGACAAGCTCTAGAAAGCAGAGCATTCTGACTGCAACAGCAAAAATTCCTTTGCTGAAGCACAGATTTATGTAGTTTTGATATCCTGTTGGCATCCGTGCTTCGATTTTATATGTTTCTATAGCGAGAGCTTAGCCAAGTGTTTCTTAGTTTTGCTGTGTGGTCCTTGTGCTTTCTTGTCAACCAACCATTTAATATATATTTTTACATTTAAAAAAAAAAAAAAAAAAAAAAAGTGTTTTAGGTATTGAGTTTGTTAAGCACATCTGGATATTCAGACTAATCAGTGTTGTTCATTAAACTTATGCATATAAATCTGTTCTTTGTGTGAGGAACTTTTCAAATGTATATGATATGTACATAATACTCTGAAATCAGATGTGTAGTTAACCAAAATATTATATGAGAAAACATGACATTTGTTTGACTCAGAATACATTCAGTTATGGTAAAGTTTGGTCAACCATGCCTAGTTTCATTCAGAATTTTAGATGCTTGTCTCTATTGTGCCAAGTATTTCCCTTCAATACCTGAAATGGATGAACCCGCTTTGTTCCATCTCGTCTCTCTCTCTCTCTCTCTCTCTCTCTCTCTCTCTCTCTCTCTCTCTCACTTCCATTAAATTTCTTAGCAAGCTGTGCCAGGAAGTGCCACCCACATGAGCACATGCCTGTGCTGAAGCTGTTTTAGGAACCCAAGGGAAAGATTTAGTGGTGCCGCAAAGACAAACCTTCTCTCAGGAAGCTTTGCTAGATATGTAGTATCCACTGTTTGAGCTAAAATATATATATATATATATATTTTTTTTATAATACATGGATACCCTTGTGACTCTAATATTAAAGAAGACGATATGTATAAGAAGTGTTTCTTCTTATGGCCAAGTCTTTACAGAACAACGTCAATCTATGAAAGAAGGCAGTGTTAACCAACTGACGATGCTTAAGTTTAATAGCAACATTTAATGCACAGGATATTTTCTTTCATGAAACTGTAAGTGACACTTAATGTGCTGCTTGTGAACAACCATTATTATGTTATATTTGTAATATATATGTTATGTTATGATTTCAGTTTTTTATATAAATTGTTCAAGGAATCGGTGCTGTTTTTTTAATATTTTGTTGACAAATTATGTGTTCCTACTAGTAAACTGAAACATTTAAATTATTTATTTACACATTCTAAGAAATAATATTGAATAAGACGTATTAGTAATAAAGGGATGCATGACTAAATAAATGTCCATAGCTGCTGCTGCCGCCTAATCAACACGCCAATGCACGTCAATAGAATGACTAATTGAGATGATTAAAGGAATCGTGAGATTATTAATCAATAAGTGGTTTAATTAAGCAGACTACATGACCACCTTGCAGTGGGAGGAATGAAGTGCAGCCTAAGAAAGCAGGTCGCGTAAAACGCAGGGCCCTAATCATGATTGAAAACCAACACCGAATGAATACATAATCAAGTGCTGCAAAATAAATTGGAAATTTGTGATTAAAAAAAGCAACACAAATGGTTAAAACTAAAGGGTACAGCAACAATCTCAAAATGGCAGTGATACAACTAAACGAAAAAGGAGAAACTACCAGAAAAGTAGCAGAAAGACCGAAAAACACTGTGTGGCTATTGACAAACACAGGAGAACAGGAACAACTGCAACTAGCTCCAGGTGTGGAAGACCAAGGAAGATTTCTGCAAAATCTGGAAGAAGAATCGTTCAAGCAGCCTGGCAAAATCCTTGCATTACTGCAAAAGATTTCACAAGTATTGAGAGAAGATGGTCAAGAACTTCACAAGCGAACAATTCAATGATACCTTAACAAGCTGACTGTCCATGGGCAAAACAAAGATGCAAACCTTTGTTAAAAACAATACACAAAAGAAAGCGATTGGAGTTTTCCATTTAATATTTGAAGAAGCCTGATGATTTCTTCAACCAAATTTTATGGTCAGATGAATCCAAAATTGAACTTTTTTTTTCACCAAGAAAGCAACAATATGTTTGGAGGAAGAGAGGAGAAGAATTTAAAGAAAAGTTAATCATGCCCAGTGTTAAACATGGTGGAGGTTGTGTGATAGTGTGGGCTTGTTTTTCTTCCTCAGGCACAGGCGACCTTTGTATTGTTGAAAGATCAATGAATGCTGCAAAATATCAAGACATTTTGCACTCTCATTTGCTTCCCAGTGCTAGAAGGCTTATTGGACAATAGTTTGTATTCCAGCAGGATAATGACGCTAAGCATTCTGCGAAGTCAACAAAGGAATTGCTAAAAAAAGGAAGATTACAGTTATGGATTGGCCATCTCAGTCCCCAGACTTGAATCCCATCGGGATGTTATGGATTGACATGAAGACTGCTGTTGCAAAAAGGAAACCAAAGTCGATTGCAGAACTCAAAGCTGTATGTGTTGAAGAATAGGCAAAAATGTATGTAGCTGTATGTGTTGAAGAATAGGCAAAAATATATCTGGAAAGAAGCCAGGAACTGGTTTCAAAATACATAAAAAGACTACTAGCTGTAAAGGAAGCAAAGGGTGGACACACAAAATATCACACACAATGTCAAAGTATGAAATTACTTTTTTCATATTAAGTTCCATTTTATGCATGTTATGTAATAATTTGTTGTTTTATTATAAAGCTGAATCTCTAATTTCTATATTTTTCAGTAGAATGATTAGAAATTATAGAAATCACTTTGTGTTTTTTTTTTGTTTTTTTTTTTTTAACTGCCCAAATGCTTTTGTGTGTGACTGGTATATTTTTTTCCCAAACCTTTGAAGACTGCATCTAAACAAAATTATGAATAGTATTTAAAGGGTTAGAAAACATTTAGAAAATGATGTGATAAAACTGAGCAAAATTAGTCTTGAATGGTTTATTTCTTTAATCGAATAAAGCATTATTTAGCCCTCAAATGGCTTTTATTGCCAATTACAGTATGATTGACTTACTTTGCTGCATACATAAATAAATGTCATCTTTGTCAGATTCCTGATTACTTCAAGACCCAACTACATAATCCAGCTCTCAGTTACTGTGCAAACATGAACCAACACGGATATATATGGTTTCAAAATTTATGTTTGCAAGGTTTGTGATATGTGTGTATAAACTTTAAAGTGTCTGTTGCAGTTATAATCCATTTTTTATGTCTGTGTAGTCAGTCAGCTTCATGTATATGCTTACTTTTGATGTCACTTGGACATTTTTTGTGCTTTTCTCATTTAGAGTTCATGCCTGCAGTCAGTATCTATTGGTTGGGAAGGAGGTGTGTATGTGCAAACCTGTGGCCATACTTTGCACATAGATTGTCACAAGTCTTACATGGAGTCATTGCGGGTAAGTTGCTTTATGAACATGAGAGTCAATTGGGTGGGGGGTGGAGAGTTTTATTCCAGCATAGATGGCAATATGTGAGTCAAAGATGTGTCACAGCTGACTCTGTGTGTGTGTGTGTGTATATATATATATATATATATATATATATATATATATATATATATATATATATATATATATAAAAGATTAATGTTTTCAATGATGTACAGTGCCTTGCAAAAGTATTCAGACCCTGACCAATTCTCTCATATTACTGAATTACAAAATGGTACATTGAAATTTTGTTCTGTTTGATATTTTATTTTAAAACACTGAAACTCAAAATCAATTATTGTAAGGTGACATTGGTTTTATGTTGGGAAATATTTTTAAGAAAAATAAAAAACTGAAATATCTTGCTTGCATAAGTATTCAAGCCCTGTGCTGTGGAAGCTCCCAGTTTACACCGATGAAAGAAATTGCCCTAACGAGGACACAATTACCTTACCATTGGCCTCCACCTGTGAACCATTAAAGTTGCTGTCACATTTTCTGGATAAAAACCTCACTGTTGAAGGATCATTGATCAGGCTGTGAATCTGAAGGAAAATGAAGACCAAAGAGCATTCTGCAGAAGTTAGAGATAAAGTAATACAAATGCATAGATTAGAGAAAGGGTACAAAATAATATCCAAGTGTTTGGATATCCCAATGAGCACAGTTGGATCAATAATCAGGAAGTGGAAGCTGCATCACACCACCCAGGCACTGCCAAGAAAAGGCCGTCCCTCAAAACTCAGTGCTCAAACAAGGAGGAGACTTGTGAGAGAAGCCACAGAGAGGCCAACAATCACTTTGAAGGAGCTACAGAGTTCAGTGGCTGGGAGTGGAGTAATGGTGCATCAGTCAACCATATCAAGAGCTCTGCATAACACTGGCCTGTATGGGGGGAAAAAAAGTACCATCTGAAAGCACGTCTGGAGTTTGCCAGAAAGCATGAGAGTGACCCAGCTGCGATGTGGGAAAAGGTTTTGTGGTCAGATGAGACCAAGATGGAGCTTTTTGGCCAAAACTCAAAGCGCTATGTGTGGCGCAAACCTAACACTGCCCATGCCTCAAGACACACCATCCCACAGTGAAGTATGGTGGTGGCAGCATCATGCTGTGGGGATCCTTCTCATCAGCAGGGACTGGGCATCTTGTTAAAATTGAAGGAAGAATGGATGGAGCAAAATACAGGGAAATACTGCAAGAGAACCTGCTTCAGTCCACTAAAACACTGAAGCTTGGGAGGAAATTCACCTTTCAGCAGGACAATGATCCCAAGCACAAGGCCAAAGCAACATTGTAGTGGCTCAAGAACAAAAAGGTGAATGTCCTACAGTGGCCCAGTCAAAGTCCTGATCTCAATCCCATTGAGAATCTGGGGCACTATTTGAAAATTGCGGTCCACAAGCATCGTCCAACCAACCTGAACAATCTGGAGCAAATCTGCCAAGAAGAATGGGCCAAAATCACTCCGACACTGTGTGCAAAGCTGTTACATACTTACCCCAAAAGACTTAAAGCTGTTATTGCAGCAAAAGGTGGCTCTACCAAATATTAATGTGTGGGGGTTGAATACTTATGCAAGCAAGATATTTCAGTTTTTTATTTTTCTTAAAAATATTTCCCAACATAAAACCAATGTCACCTTACAATAATTGATTTTGAGTTTCAGTGTTTTAAAATAAAATATCAAACAGAACGAAATTTCAATATACCATTTGTAATTCAGTAATATGAGAGAATTGGTCAGGGGTCTGAATACTTTTGCAAGGCACTGTATATATATGTATATATGTATATATATATATATATGTCTATATGTGTGTGTGTGTGTTTTTAGCAATGTCACCAGTCAAAGTACTAACTTTTTAGATGAAAAGTACTGTAACATGTCATAGATGGTGACAGGTAATTTGTAATATGTCAATCAAAGCTGCACTATAAATTCTTAATAAATGGAATTTAATCACAAAATTACCATATATAATATCAGAATGGTTTCATGAAGTGTTTGGCATTGACTGCTATATTTGTGTTGTATGTATGTATGTATGTATGTATTTATTTATGTTAAATAACAATTGTATTGTTCACTGTATATAGGAGGGGTTATATATAGACATATACAATGAATATTATAAATGTCTGACGTTATAATTTAATTTCTTTACTCCGTTCATAAATTCTGTCTTTCTTCAGAATGACCAGGTCCTTCAGGGCTTCTCTGTGGACAAAGGAGAGTTCACATGCCCCCTATGCAGACAGTTTGCAAACAGCGTCCTCCCCTGTTACCCAGGAAGGGGGGTGGAGAAAGCCCCCTGCCAGACCCCCAGCAACAAAAACTTGTCGGTTCTTGTAAAAGAGGTGGAAGATTTGCAAGAACAGCTGGGAACATTCTCAGTAAGCACCAGTGTATGGCAGAGAGAACTCTATTAATTTGATTTCATATTCCTCATCCCATCTCTCATGTGTCCCTGCCCGCATGATGTAAATATGATAATATGAAACCATTCCTTTACTTTTGGGTTTTGTAGGTTTGTGCAGTACTAATAGATGTACTGTAGTTGGTTCTTCTAATCAATAATCAATGTTGACTGTTATTTGTTCCAGTTTCGCTTCATTACTTCTGCAAAAAGGAATTTGTTCAATCAGACAAGGCTGTGTTTTCTTTTTACATTTGTCATGTGTTTTGAGAAGGTTACTTTTGGACTCTTGATTGCTACTTCACAAATATTGAAAATATATATGATCGTTGATAGGTGAAATTGTAGATGTATCAGTCCAGAGACGATAGACAAAGAGAAGGAGACTCTCAATATAATCATTTTCTGGATTGAAGTTTCCAATTCATAACAGATTGCTTGGGTTGGGAAGTTTTAAATAAAAAGGTTGTGAAGATTGTGAAATGCACTGTTTATGTAAGAACGATTGCTTGCACTAATTTATTACATAATAAATAAGTGCGTATACTGTACAAAATAAGGGTACTAACTATATTTTTACCATGTTTATGCAGTCGGAAACCAACCTTAGTAGAGAGATGGAGTCTGTGATAAAGGATATAAAGAACACTACACAGAAGAAATACATGGACTACAGCAAAAACCCTGGTTCCCCTGACAATGATTTTCTCTTCATGTACTCTGTAGCTAGGTAAGTACATTGCCTCTGATATACTGGTAATTCTTATTTTTACAAAACTAGAATAGATTTATATTTAAATAAGTTGTAACTCTTAAAGCAATGGTCAGAAGTAGTTGAAAAGTGTATTTTCATAGCTCAATAAAATGTACTGCAAGAGATCATAGTTGTATTTCCTGCAGGTTCGTCAAATACATATATTTTATTAATGTGTCCAAAATGCAAATTTGAGTGCCTCATAAGATATAATAATAACTTTATTTTGTGTTTTTATTTACACAACAGTATTCAGTTATAATCGATCACTAGGCACAGCCCTAATATTTAGTATGTATTGTATAGTAAAGTTTTCTGTATTTTTAAAGTGCAAACATGTGCATCTTTTAAGATCTTTGAGAACAGAGACTTTGCCTCCAACATCCCTATAGTTCTCTCTCCCAGGTTTGTAGTATTGCAATCAAAGGATGTAAATAGTACAGTGTGAAAGCAGCATTCATCATTTGTTACAAATCGACAACTTTTTTTTTTTTTTGCCGAGTGATTAACTGAGTTGGGATTTTTTCAGGACACCTTGTATTCCATGTCTCCTTTCACACTACAGCAGCTAATGTTAAAGGATGAACATTAGCATGCATGTTATCTGAAAGCCAGTTTTGAGCCTGTACCGTCTAGTGCTTCCTATAGAGGATCCTGTATCTCAATGGGTAGTCAGTTCAGTTATGCATGCTATCTGTTTTTAAAGTTGTGATTCAGCTTTGAATAATTCAGGAGTATACTGATGCATACATTGTGGAGAGAAAATACTTGGGACAGATTGGGTGGCTTTGCAGATATGTTACCTCCCAGCATGGGTGGCCATTTGTAGCATCTAAAGGGAGCATCTCCAGGATTTGTCTTTTTGAAACCAACTATCCAAGAACTAAAAACTAACACTTTACCAGCAGACATAAATCACTATCTATGTGAACCTGATTGAGCACTACAAGTACCCTGGCATTATTGCTCTCTTGTTTGTAGAGCTTAAAAGCTGCTTTTCTTACACTGCTTTCTTCTCAGACCATAGCTGTCTTAAAATTATATTGATTTTTGTATTTGCACGTTAGACATCCTGTTAGTCTATACAAATTAAGGACACTTAACATAAGAGCAAAATAGTATGCTGTTGATAAGCTGGAAATGTCTATCCTTAGTTTTGGTTTTACCAAGTTCTTTGTTATTTTTCTTTTCTGTACTTGATTAGTCTTTTATAATTGTAAGTGGCAGAGCTGAACCGACAAAAAAACAAAATGTTAGAACTTGAAGCTACTGCACTAACCAGTAACTACGATGTGATAGGTGTTGCAGAAACTTGGTCATCCGCGATTGATGGAGACGAATATAATTTTAGTGGGTACACACTGTATAGGAAAGACAGGCAGGGCAGAAGAGGCGGAAGGGTAGCGCTATACATCAAAAATTGTCTTGAAGCCCAGGTGCTAAATCTGGAAGAAAAAAAACAACGCATAATCAATATGGGTCAGAATAATGGACAGAAACTCAAAGGGCATAATAATAGAGATATGCTATAGACTGCCAAATTCAGACACTGAGCAAAATAATCTGTTATACGATTACATTAGAAATGCATGTAGCAAAGGAGAAGCCACACTAATGGGGGATTTCAACTTCCCCCATATAAAATGGGAAGACCTGGTGGGGAGCATGAAAGACAAAATTGAAATGGTAGAAATGACAAATGACTGCTTCCTAACTCAATTTGTCAAGACACCAACTAGAGGGGGGCAGTCTTTTCAAATAACGAAGACAGAATAACTAAAACAGGTCAGAGAACCATTGGCACACTCAGATCACAACACGGTCTCATTTGAAGTGCTAGTTAAAACCCCAAAAGTAACAACTAAAGCTAAGGTTTACAATTTTAAAGAGGCAAACTGTGAAGGAATGAAACAGAGACTAACAAAAGTAGATTGGAGTAAAATAATGTAGTACTTGAGGCACAAAACAATTACATCCCAAAAATAGACAAATCAAAATCTAAAACAAAATGGCCGAAATGGTTTGATAGATCAATTAATATATATATATATATATATATATATATATATATATATATATATATATATATATATATATATATATGCAGAGAAAAAAGGCACTTTACAGAGCGTTTAAGAGGGACCAAGAACAAAGTACACAGAAAGAGTACTTGGAACTAGAGAGTGACATGAAGACGGGATTCCAGCGGTACAGGAAAAAAATTGTGTTAAATTTTGCGGGATGGGATGGTACAGGAGTGAAGCTCACAGGAACGGGCAGGACCGGGAAATAAAGAAAATAAACCTCTCAGGACGGGCAAGAACGGATTGAAGCTTCCGGGAATGGGAAGGAATGGGACTACTCTGCCACCAGCAGACAGGAAGAGTGTTTTTTTTTTTTTTCTCTTTTAAAGTCGTAAAAGAGCCTATGACATAGAACGTGACTGTTACCATAAACATACAAAATAATATTAACAGGTCTCACTTGAACATATAATCACATTAATTTTACCAAATTATGTTTAATCGCGCTACAATGAATAAAATAATACCTGGAAATACACAGAGGGCAATCTCCATTTCCTGGCTACTTGCACCTGCCTGTATGGATGACAGCGACAGTGAAAGTGATTGTAGCCTAATTTGATCAGTTTCAGACACCTTTTATGAATGTGAATTATGTAGTGACGGATCTGATGTAGAGAGAGAAAACAGGGATTGTCTAACGTATCAATTCGAGCCGTATGCCTCCGAATCAGAAGGGTTACTTACAAACCGCTAACCAAGATCGTGCAACAGTCTCTTGAGACGGGTTATAACGACAGACTGGAAAATTGCAAACGTTATACTGATCCACAAAAAGGAAGACAACCGAACCAAGTAACTACAGACCAATAAGCCTGACTTCTATTATATGTAAACTTATGGAAACTATAATAAGATCCAAAATGGAAAATGACCTGTATAGTAACAGTATCCTGGGAGACAGTCAGCATGGTTTTAGGAAAGAGAGATGGTGTCTATCCAACCTGCTTGATTTTTTTTTGAGGATGCAACATCGACAATGGACAATTGCAAAGCATATGACATTGTTTATTTAGATTTCCAGAAAGCTTTTGAAAAAGTCACGCATACAAAATTAATTCTCAAACTGAACGCAGTAGGGATTGAAGGAAATGCATGCACATGGATTAGGGAGTGGTTAACATGTAGAAAACAGAAAGTACTGAATAGAGGAGAAACCTCAAAATGGAGTGAGGTAACCAGTGGAGTACCTCAGTGATCAGTATTAGGCCCTCTGCTATTCCTAATCTACATTAATGACTTAGATTCTGGTATAGTAAGCAAACTTGTTAAATTTGCAGACTACACAAAAATAGGAGGAGTGGCAAACACCGTTGCAGCAGCAAAGGTCATTCAAAATGATCTAGACAGCATTCAGAACTGGGCAGACACATGGCAAATTACATTTATTATAGAAAAGTTTAATTTACTGCACGCAGGCAATAAAAATGTACATTATAAATACCATATGGGAGATACTGAAATTGAAGAAGGAACCTTTGAAAAAGATCTAGGAGTTTATGCTGACTCAAAAGGCTTCATCTAGACAATGAGGGGAAGCTATTAAAAAGGCCAACAAAATGCTTGCATATATAGTGAAAAGTGTTGAATTTAAATCAAGGGAAGTAATGTTAAAACTGTACAATGCATTAGTAAGACCTCATCTAGAATATTGTGTTCAGTTCTGTTCACCTTGCTACAAAAAGGCTATTACTGCTCTAGAAAGAGTGCAAAGAAGAGCGACCAGAATTATCCCTGGTTTAAAAGGCATGTCATATGCAGACAGGCTAAAAAAATTGAATTTATTCAGTCTGGAACAAAGAAGACTGTGCGCCGAGCTGATTCAAGCAGTCAAAATTCTAAAAGGTATTGACAATGTCAATCCAGTGGACTTTTTCGACCTGAAAAAAGAAACCAAGACCAGGTATAACAAATGTTATACCTGCTTGATGAGATTCTGGGATCGATGAGATGCTGGGATCAATAAGCTACCAACGACCAAACGAGCAAGATGGGACGAATGGCCTCCTCTCGTTTTCTTATGTTCTTATATGTTCTAAATGTAAGGCTATATGAAAAATCTATACATCCTAGGGGGTCAATTGAGCCATTCATTTTTGTCTAAAATTGCTGCCTCATTTATATTCCCTTGATGAACTAAGGCATGGTGATGTACGTTTGTATTCTGCCCACTGGTGTTAAATCCCAGGCCTCTGCTTCCATGCTGGTGAGTTTTAGACGTGCAGTGAGCACTGCAAATCGCCTGAAGAGTGGAAAATTCCCCTGTCACACAGATGCCCTTATCAGCAGCAACCAGATGGAGCCCTGTGCAGGAACATTATCATTGTTAAATTGCTTTTTCTTTGAGGAAGGGAGAGGATTAAAGCACTGCTTCAGCCTGGTGGCATAAGCTGCCAACTTTGGGATAATAACATTTCTGAATTTCTTATTTTTAAAATCACATGAAACACACACACACATTTTATTTGAATTATCTCAAAAATATATTTTGAGTCAAAGATTCTCAGCCATGTAATTAATACGTAAATTAAGTACCAATGCAGCCGTAATATAAATATTTATGTGTATATATTAATAGCACACAAATATTTATACCATATGAATGCTTCGGAAAGAATATGCACTGGACCTTTTTACTGCATCCTTCACATGATGGCATGAATAATTTAAACTATTACAGTACTATGCCTGACATACCTATCTGGTTGTATGCATGTTTCTATGAAACCTGATAATATAGTTTATCCAGTGTACAGTGTTTTCTAACACATAGTAGATATGCTAATAGTACTGAGAAATAGGAGTTCACTGAATTTCACATTTAAATACACAAGGAAATTATTGTCTACGCGTTGGTTGTGATCTCTTGAAGAGGTGCCAGTGGTCCTATTGATCAGCTTTAAAAAAATGTATAATGGTCATTGTGGTTTATCTTTACTGTTTGAATCTGTTAGAGAAAATTGACCACTATTTTTTCAAACTTTCACTTACTTGTGCATGAACCTTAGCAAACAATTCACTAAAATGTAATCACATTGAATTGGACTAATATAAACCTTTGAAACTGATGGTCTCCAACATAGTAAAAGCCTAAAACATTTATCTTTGAGTGCGTCAGCTTATGTAAATCATTGAACACAAACAGCATTATGTAAAGAAATGCATAATGCTGCAGTTATGAAATTGTTTATATAAAAAAGGATAGAATTTAATTGAATTGTATTCCGGTTTTCAAATGTATACATTTTTTTCTTGGTAAATTTAGCATTGTAATCGTTTTCTGCTTTTAGGACGAATCTAGAATTGGAGCTGGTGCATCGAGGAGGAGATTTGTGTTGCGGTGGAGCAAGTGCCGCTGCCAAACGATCCTGCTTGAGTAAGTCTTTACACTGTTTATCATCAACCTCTTCAACCTCAAAAAGGCCAGATTTAAGTATTTAAAAAGCTATACCATATAATTCTAGATTTAATATACAAATGTAATCTAAAAAAAGGAAAATAACAAATGTGAGGAACACATAAAATATCAAGCTGGGAATCGTTACAGACCAATGTTAAACATTTATTTAAATTTTTTTTTTTTTTTTTAATTGTTTCATCCCTTTTTTCTAGTGAATATAATTTTAGAAATAAGCCTTGTAGCTTTGAAATAGTTAGTTATTATGCAGCATACCGGTATTAATCTGTTTAGCTACTTGGTGTGTACAGTTTTGTTCATGCGAGTTGGTGTCTCACGTGTATGTGTCCCACTGGATCATAACAATCGGTATGAACCTAATGGAGCATTGAGTGCTACATCAACCAATACGCTTGCTGCATTAGAGGTCCTAACTCTCTAGCAATATTGCTAACGTAAACCTTGGTTCTCTACCTAGGTCTAAACATTCAGTTTTGAAAGGTTTGCTATAAAATGCATTCATTTATTTTCATAGAAAACAGATTCTACTAGGTTAAAGAAAGTTTACTTACCTTACTTTTTAGGTAGTTTGTTACTGATTCTCTTCCTAGGGCATTTAACCTCAGCAATGTGTCTGGGGCCAAAGCATGCCATTGGCTGCAAAGCAAGGTGGTCATCAGAGGAAGCAATTGATTGGTTAAAGACAGGAAATAGTGTTGTGGACAGTTGCACGTCCTTTGTCATTTCACCTGGAGCGTGAAAGACTAACTGAAAGTAATGGTTTCTTTAACCTAGTAAGACCAGATATAATTTTTAACCTACATGTTTGCTGAAACTGTTTCTGTAAAAAC
This sequence comes from Acipenser oxyrinchus oxyrinchus, assembly GCA_030684275.1. Taxonomy (NCBI): domain Eukaryota; kingdom Metazoa; phylum Chordata; class Actinopteri; order Acipenseriformes; family Acipenseridae; genus Acipenser; species Acipenser oxyrinchus. The sequence goes on from CM060257.1 coordinate 12,378,206, forward strand.
TGCATTTTTTAAAACCAATATAGCAAATAAGTGTACCACAGATTTATTATGTAAATATTTTTGTTAGACATATCCACTTTAAGTATTTGAATATTATCGACCAGTTACCAGCTTTCCACTGAGGCTAAACTTTTGAACTATATAGATGCACTTGTGGATAATGTTATTGATAGCAGGATTCAAAAATAGAAAAGTTCTTGGAGCGGTGTCTGTGGTTTAATAAGTTATGTAGTGAATCCTGTGAAATGTTACTTGAACAATAATTCACTGTACTGTCATCATTTTCTAGTAATCCACTGTATTATGAAACAGTTCTGGAGAACATATTCAGTATATTCAAACTGTTTCCATAAATTGTAGTTCAATGTTCAAACAAGAAGTGGTGGTGGGGACTTTTCAGTTGTTTCGTCACTACCTGGTTAATGAGTTGTCTTTTGTGTGATTAAACACACCTGTCCATATTACCCTTGTAACAATGGTAAAGTTTGTCGATTTTTTTTTTTAGATTATTGCTGATAATGTAAAGTAGTGTCCCAGGTGAGCCGTTACAGCAACAAGCGTCGAGGGAGACGGCGGGAACAAATAGGTCAAGTGGTGTTTTAGTAGATAGCGTTGCAAGGGCAGCTGCTCCTGGGGAATGGAAATTAGGCATGATTGATGTTCCTGTCTGTACAAGTGACTGGGCTAGTGTGACAAGAACACTAAAGAGTGGAAGCTTTGTTAATGCATAATAGGAAACTTTGGACTTCAGTGTGTAAAAGAGAAACATGACTGGAAATTCATATTTTAAGAATCGAAATGTTTCTACGTGAACCTGTTTCCCCCACTCTCATTGTGAGGTCAGGATCTAGAAGCTGGTTATTTGGCTACAGATCCCGAACCAAATAAAAGTGCTGGTTGTAAACCATTCATTTGAAGCTCAATTTGGATAACAAATAAGCTGGACTGGATTTTTTTTTTTTTTTTTTTTTACCCACAACATGACCCATGAGCAAGATTGCAAGACTGAGTGAAAATGGTTGCCGCTTGGTGTTTCATCACTTGTTTTATTCTGTATATATTTTTTGTTTTGTTTTAAAAGCATTTGAATAAAACATTGACTTTCTGAAATATAAATTACAACAGCTTTCAGCACGAGTGATATGTATGCCTGTCATCCTTGATTAGGCTGAAAAAGTGATTTCATACATGAGAATTGTTATTTTTTTGAGCAACATTAAGTGTGTAGCAATCCTTCTGGCCAAATCTACTCCAGTTGCAGTACATTTGTGTTTTCCATTCATAAAGTAGAGAATCGTGAGACTGAATTGTTTCTAGTGTTTTTATACAATGACCAGCAATAAAGGCATAGGTCTGAGGTGAGCAAGTAATGGATATTAGTTTTTGTGGGTGGGCAGTTTAACATAGACTGTGGTAAGTATATAGATGGCTTGTTAGATAGATCCTGATTTAGCACTAATCTTGCTATCTAAAGTTACCTTAAGTTAGGTTGTCCATGATGAGTTTTAATCAGGGTCTGTGAAACCAGCCAAGAATGAGTGACGCACTGCAAAGAAGTCTTTGTAGGGGAGTAAACTTTTGCTCCTGTTTTTACTGTTCATATGCTTAATACACTTGTCCACACCCAAAAATCATCTTGATTTGGAAATTCATTTAAACTTTTGATTCTGAATCGCCTAATTTTACAGGTTTTTGTGTGAAACAATTTGACAATATTGTACCAGTTAACTGATATGTACCAATTGATATAAATTGGGTTAAACTTTGGTTTTAAGACTTTAGTTATACTGGTATAATGTAGTTATACTGGTATACACTAGCATAGTTTGTTGCTTTAAGGTTATATTTAGGGCTTCTGATTTTCGGTTTTAACTGATAAAAACCAATAAAACACCCCCCGATTACAAAAAAAAAAATGAAATTGGTGTATAGCCAATAAACACCGGAAAAACACTGGAAATAGTTACTCAATTCACATTGACTTCACCTCTTTCCCATTTAAAAAATAATAATAATAATTTTTTTAAAAACCTACAAAAAAAGGGCAATGTCTGTCCTTCACGGCCTTTATCTATCATTGATTCGATTTGAATACTTTAGATTAAACCCACCCCAACTCCTGAGTGGCAGCACATTCCACGTTTCAGTTGGAGACTCCACTTGTAATATTTAAAATGAGATTACAGGAACAGAGACTTGTTCACAGGATTTAAAGCTATATTGCCATTAAATAAGGAGGATTTAAAACAAAATTGCAAATTTTGACGAAATGTAAAAAAATGCCTGGACACACAAAAACCCCAGTAGAATGTGCCTGTGACTATAAGGATTTTGTTGAGGAAGACAGCAAAGGAAAGAAGGTACAACTTTAGTGTGCAAGTACTATCGCGTTACAATACATATTGTGACAGACAAAAACGCCCAAGCATTTTGGAAAGTGACCAAAAACAATCATTTCATACAGTATATAAAAAGGGAAAGCCCTGGAAAAAAAAAAAAAAAATTAGGAGTATCTTGAAAATAGCTACAAATAAGCACTGAAGCACAATAAAAACAGAAAAATAGAAGCTGCATGAGAAACCCAAGACTATTTCAGCATGAAATCATGATCAATCTTTCCAAGATGATTGTAGTTTTCTTTTTAACAGTCTAGTTGCCATAAGAGGGCAGTATTGTTCTAAATTTGAGAAGATGTATTTACTACTAGATGTTGCAGTACACAGTATCTTACTATAGTGTTTATTATATTGTAGTTGTATTGCTTGTAAACAGTATACATTGTGATATACATATTACATTATTTAACTTATTAGTAGTAGTATTAAAAAAAAGAGTGGTACAGACAACACTGCACTTTTTCTATTTTTCTATTATTTGACTGTTTTTATCAGAAGGTCGTGGGTTTTATTTTGGCTGTAGCTGTTTAGCTTCAAGACCGTGTTTCCCTGACCTCTGTTGTACATGATAGGGAGTCTATGTTTTTGTTGATGAGGTGAATGATTGTCAAGGAGGCAGAAAACTGTAAATTATCATTGATCTTTTTGCCATAAATAACATTGCAAAACTGTTGCCTTGTAGTTTTGAAGTATTTTATTTTTAAACAAAAATAATGTGTCTACAATTTTATACCATCTCTTTACAGTTTTTTTATAATATGAATTAGAAATCAATGTAAAGCATGTACTACAAACAGTTTTGAGATTTATGCATCCTTCAAGCAAAAGCCTGCTGTCCTGTTGTGTTGATTGCCAGAACTTGTATTGCCGTCATTGTGTGTCTATTCAAGAAGCAGGTGACAGCAATCAGTAACCGTGAAAGCTGGGTCTCCAATCATTATAGAAACCCTGTGAGATGATTATAGACCTGAGGCTGTTGGCAGTCAGCAGACTTTGTCCATTTGACTTTGAGTCCAAAAATATCTTACAATACAACATGATAAATTATATGCTGTCCTGTTATAACACACCAAGCTACACATTTATATTGAATGTATTTATTTATTAATCTTTTGAAATAACCTCCTTGAGGAAAAAAAATATATATATTGGACCCAATTTATAAAAACTTTTATTTATTTATTTTTAAATTAATTAAATACATCATGCCACTGGGACATGGTAAAATGAGTTATGGTAGTCTACCAGCTTTTTGATTTAGCAGTATCACAGGGGAGGAATAGTATGAAAAGTTCTTAACAGATGTTTGAAGTAGGGGTTTATTAAGATAAAATATTTTAATTGAGAGTGAGATAGAGAAACTGACTGATATCAATGAAAACATATATATATATATATATATATATATATATATATATATATATATATATATATATATATATATATAAATAATAAACGTTTAAACTTTAAAAATGTATAGTTTAAACGTTAAAATAAAAACATTTTGAAAAGACTCTGTGTAAGGGGGTAGTATGCCTTCCCCTTGATGTTCAGTCTCGACAGCAGGAGGAAACCGGAAGTCGGCCATCTTGGGGGAAGTGCGTTCTCTGCAAGGACTCTGAGCATTTTAAAATAAATAGCTTTCTATAAGTTACAGCATGTATGTCTATAAATAGGTCTTTTGCATTGGCTTTTCTTCTCTCCTCAAAGGCAATTGATACCGGTTAATCTTGTTTGTACGTTAAAAATGAAGGCTTGGCCTACTTAAAAGCCCATTAAGTTGTTTGACAGAAATAAATAAGTAAAGTAAATCAAATAAATTACTAAATTCAGCCCTATATATAAATAATTGTACTGTATAAAAACAATGAAGCAATATGAAATAATAATACTAATAGCGTTGGCGGTACGATAGCGGTCTGTTTTGATTAGAGCATTAATTGCATTATTAATGAAATGTTATGCAGTCTAATTATTCAAACAGTGCTAAAATCCAAACTGCTAATTTATCCTACTTGCTGTATGTAAGAGAGACAAGAACTACTTATGTTCACACCAAACTGACTATTCGAAGTACAGTATCATGTTAAGTCAAAGAATCAATATTCCCTTTAAAAAAAATTATAATAATTTACTAATAGCAATAGTTTGTACTTATTCTGACTGACAGCAGTTGAAAAAAAGACCATAAAATAAACAAAGTTGTTTCTCTGAATATTTGGAAAATTCAGTTTGGAGAATGTGGATCTCCATATGGCTGAAATTAAGGTAATTGCTAAAAAAAAAAAAAAAAAAAAAAGAAAAGTGGGTTAATGGAGCTTGCATTTCTTTTTTTCTTCATTTTTTATGAAGAGCACATGAAAATGATTTCAGATGCATAACAAATCTGTTCTTTTTAATTTACAATAACACATTTTGAAATGTGTGTGCACACCATCTTTTTTCAACCTTGATAAGGTCACCATGTAGATGCCATTTCTTCAGGATATTGCCAGTAACGATGACACAATTTTTCTGTCACTTTGTGTATGGCTCAAAACCGATGAGCATGCGTGGCCTTTTTTTTTCAGGAATGTGTGCGGTGATTTTCCATAATCATGGAGCTTCTGATGTACTGTAGACATAAATATATGGAGACATATATTTCTGGTATATCTGCCATCACTTATAAAACCAAAGGCATCTTGATAAGGGAGTTTTTTACAATCCCTTTTATTCAGCTTGTCATTTGTTATCCCCTGCATGGGATGAAAATCCCTGGCAACTGTTAGAGCCTTGCATACTGTATGGATGTGACTGTTATATTTGTAGCAATGTCTGCAGAACCACTACAGTCATCCACTAGTGATGGAACTTTAATATGGTTTAAAAAAAAAAAAAAAAAAAAAGGTTATGGTGATTTTCTTCTATTACTGGCACCTAATGACTGATCTGAACTTCTGAACTGCTCCGTGAATACAATGAAACTCTGCATGGTTGTTCATTGGAGGCTTTATTCCACATCTGTTGATTATCTAAAGAGTGGCAGAACTGAAGTACATTACTGTATCTTTTTTTTTAAATTGTTAATTAATGTAGAATACTTTTTAAAGTGCCCAATCTTGATCATTTGGCCATAAATCTTGGCAACCATTTTTTTTAAATTATTTATTTTTTTTACTATGTGGAATTATTTGTGATTCTTTATGCTGTGGACACAGGTCATGTTTAAACAGGTTTTCCTCTGTGACTTTTTTTTTGTCAACCAGTACTAAAATACTGTATCACAGCAGGTTACAGTGCATTTCACTTGTTCTGGTAAACAGATGAAGAATAGTGCTTTGTTCTTAGAAATCTAGATAACCATAAAATACCATATTGCTCCACCAATAAAGGAGTTGGATTTCCCTCTTATAGCACTCACCAACTTTCATCAGCAGAAGGTAGCTGCTTATATTTGGAGGATATAGGCCTCTATAATTTAAATGAGTTGTTGACAGTATCAGATTCTGAGGATCATATTGCAGGCAGGTTTGGGGTCAATTCCTTGGGTTTCTTTTTTTTCAATTCCATTTCCAATTGCTTTTTAATCAAATCAAACACATCTTTGATAAAAAATTGCTACTTAAATTGTTACTTAGCTATTTAAATTGAAGTCACTGTTAGTCAATTAAATTGGCTTCAAATGAAAGCAGTGGAGCAGTCACAACAATTATGTCTCCAAATATGAATTCCAATTGAAATTCCTTCAAATTTTAAAAAGGAATTGACCCCAGTCCTGATTGTGGGGATATATGGAGGTGTCAGTTTGTTCATCAGTCTTTATGTCCCACTTACATTTTTAGATCTCTGGAAAATCTAATTTCAAACATTCCATTGATAAATCCTATTCTACACTAGTATGTACATACTTTTAATATGTGTCATGGTCTTGGAACTTTTTCATCATACTGGTAGTTGTAATTTTAAATGTACACCTGTGGGGATGCAAGAGTATGTTATAGAAAAAGTCATGTATCAAATGTTTACAAAAAAAAAAAAAATCCACTTGAGGACATAAAACACACTGAATTATTGAAGGTTTGCAGCACAAATCACACATACATTTTAACAGAATAAACTAAAAGCTTAACTAGTAAACTTGTGTGAATGCACAAATGGTCCCTGATTTTGAGTGTAAAGGTCTCCGCACACCAGACGCGATGCGATTTGACCTGTGATTAAAAGGCGAGCATGCAATGTGATAGGCACCTCTCCTGTGATTGTATCATCAGCTGGAAAAAAAGTCACACGCATGATAGTCCTGTTATACAGCTAATACAAATGTAGAATACTTAATAGCTTTTCAGAATATTTATTTCAGTAAAGGTAAACGAATCATACACACCAGCTATATGCAGTTCCATGGAAATGCTGCCAGATATTCTCCCTCATTGCTTTGTCTTTATCATTTTTGTGTCCTTTATTGAACAGCTCTGGGTATTTTTATACTGCAAACATTTTCTTTTCTTCCAGCATTGCTTGCTGAAGGTGTGTAAGGGAAGCTGTTCATCATTGGTCAGTTCTCGGCGGACCGTTTTTGATGAAACTGGCTGCTCGTGCCCCAGGTTGAAATTTGCAGTCAATTGATCTTCAGTTGCTCGCCTGTTTTGCCTTGCACTTTGAATTAATGCACGGATATCACGATCCTGGAGTATGCGCTTCTGCCCACTGTTGCCCTTTGCTGATGATGTCTTTGCCTCTGAGTTCCATGCCGAGATTACCTTAGACACCGTTGCTCATGAAACATCAGCAAGTTGAGCTGTCTTGGTCACCTGAAGCTCCTGCCAAACGCGCCCCAACAATCACCCCTCTTTCAAAGTCACTGAGGTCTCCTCTTGCAGCCATGCTAGCTATAATTATAGGCAACTATTCCTGTCCAGCATTTTTATACATGAACCTAAGCATGCTGGAATGTTATTTGCTTAATTAACGCATGAGCCACACCTGTGTGGAAGCCCTTGCTTTCAATATACTTGGTGTCCCTCATTTACCCAGGTTTTTTCTTTTTTTTTGTCCACTACCTGTATTTTAGAATAGTGAGGCACTGGTAAAATAATAATAATAATAATTCAGATAACTGTCCACAACACATTGCAGATATAAAAATGTAGGATACTGTGTTTCAGACATGCCTGGTTAGGTTTACTTTGTGCTGCCTAAACATTGAGTTAGTAAAACATGATGGCTGTCATAATGGTGGCGATTTGCCAAGTTGTTGAAGTGTATAAATGATGGAATTATTATTTGTCGACAAATTTAACATTGTCCAAGTTTCCCTATTTGCATTGCAAATTAATGTTGTAGTTTTAATGTGGAATTATTGCAGTGTGTACATTATTTACATTACATATATAATGTGCAGCCATCACATTTTGAAAACAACAGAATTCTGAGGTAAACCATGATTGTTTTTATATAGTTTTAGCTCAATAATATTTGAGCAATAATTACAGAGCCCCTCAAGTATATGAGGACGTTACAGTCTTCCAAGTGGCTGAAATCAAAGTGGACGTTAAGTCCTGCTTTGGCTCTGAGTGGGACGTGAATAAGTGTGAGGCTCTGCAACGTCTGTTTATCCAAACTGCACAATGTCATTTTATTGCAGGATAACAGGACATAAAATAGGATGACAAGTGGAATCTCTGTGCCATCTTATGTACTGAATTTCCTTTTCTCCCTCAGGAGACGATAATGATTAACAGCTGGTTAGGATTTTAGAAGTTCATGACGAGGGTATTAATTGTGTGTGCACCTAGGTGCTGTTCAGCGTGATTAACTCAGTGAAAGAAAACTTTCTAATATGTCTTCCTGAGTTTCACATGTTTGTTACTTGGAGGCAAAATCCATGCTGGCAAGGGTAGCTTGGTGTTGACACTGTTTGATGTTGCTATTTATTCTGTGGAGCTAGCCATATTTAATTCACACATGCATACAAAGCTAATCCCTTTTGCTGTTTGACTATTAAAGCCTCAGCAGGAGTTATTGTAGATGATCATTTTTTTTATTCAGGGAATCTAAGGAGGGAATCTGGGGAAAGTACAAAAAAATACCTTTAGAAGTTGAATTCAATCATTTAGAGACAGAAACGAAATTCACAAATAGAAAAGATCCTTTTCGTTTAATGACAAATAAGAATTGTCGTTCTTGGTACAGAAATATTCATTATAGAACACAATGTATGTATTTTATCATTCACCCTACAGTGTTTTTTTGTTTGTTTTTTTGTTTTTTAAAACAAAAACACTTTGAAAACATGGACCTGTTGGTTCTACTACCTTGATGTTTCATTGCCAATACTTTACCATCATCTCCATACATGGCACAGATATAATTTTAGTAATAGTGGTAATGTTTTTTTTTTTTCCCCATATCTTCACTGTGATCAATGATCTCCTGTCTTTTTATTATTTTTATTAAATGGCTTATCGATGATGATCATTTTTGTTTATATATCTTTCTTGTTACAGGCAGTCATGTCATCATGTCTTTTTAGAACAGTTACAAACCGTGGGGATAAAGCCATTTAAAAGCTGTAGTGTCCCACAATCATTTCTGAAAGTTCTTTCAGCTGTAGGCAATCTGGTCACCTCTGAGTTAGAAGCAGAGCTAGCTCACCTCTTTATCCCACACAATTAAATATCAGCTAGCTGCCACTAGCAGTAAAGGTCCATTGAGAATCAAAAAAAAAAAAATCTGTGACACATTTCAGGAAAGGATTGTTGTTCACTAGTTTAAATAACAGGCATGGAGTTAAATATAATGCACCTGTCAGTGTGTCTGCTGTAATACAGTTCAGTTGTTTTATCTGGTGTCAAAAAAGCCAATGAAGAGGTGTTGTACTGCTGAATGTGCTGTTTAATTGTGTTGGTCAGCTCTTCAACACAGATTTAATGTCAAAGGTGATGCTTAGAAAAAAGCAGCGTTTTGGATTATTTATAAAAACGGTTTACTGAATAACATCATATTTTTTTGTGTTGCCATTTCAGATCAGTTGTTTCATGTGCTTGCAATGCACATGCGTCTTTACAGCATTGACTCTGCCTACAACCCGTGGACCCGGCTTACACAGTTGACTCAGAAAAGAGATTCACAGTGAGTGCTTCATAAAAATGTACCTTCACTGAACAGTGCTCTTATTTTCTTACTTGGTTACCTTGTGTGGGAGCCAGCTGTTTGTTTGTTTAAAATAAAAAATGTATATAAAATATTACCATTGCTAGCTTTATCATCTGGAACGTTGCAGAACATGCTTTGAATAGTATAACACTCTCCACCACCCGATATTCTTCTTGCCATATGTGCAACTCATTTTGCTGGAAGCTATAATCAGTAACTTTTGAGATGTAATAAATTAACAATCCCTGAAGGGAGTATGTAAAAGAACCACATGTTTTACTGAACCAAGTGACTTCTGGGACAATTCTCAAAGATTGTTAATTTGCACAATACATTTATGTCTGTCTGGGGGTAAATACCAAATAGTGCATCATTTCAATGTAGATTGAGTGCTGGGCAGTCCCTATATTACCAGGTTTAGAGCCACTGCGTCATTCATATTGCCATGAATACGGATAAACCTCACAGACCCTTTACACCAGCTGATTTCTTTTTATATTAAAAATACAGCTAATCACATTAGAAAAGTTCAGTTTAATCCAGTAAGAGAGAGGTTTGTTTGCATTGCATAGGGGGACTAACTAAATCACTTTTTCTAAATTGGAAATTATTGTATGGTAATTGCTCTTTTATATCCCTTAATCCCGAGAGACATACTCTTCAAGGTGGAAAAAGATTGAAGGCACTCTGCGTAAAAGAATCCATTTGAACAAGATACTAATCTATGAAAGTTTTAGTGATGAATTGCATATCAGAATTTAGGTCACTAGGTTATATGTAAAAACTACACTACTTGTTATGTATAAATTTAAGACTGCAAAATGTAAATACTGTACATACATCTGTCCATGTTGAAAGGTACTTCCAGTGACAGTACAACATTGAGTCTTACACATTTAATCTTACATATTTTAAGATTTTTCGGTTTAAGTATAATAAGTTATTCAGTGACTGTTGATTGATTTTGCCATAATAATCTGTTGCAACATGTTATCACCACTGTTGGAGATAACATGTTTATCACATCAAATTGTCACACATACTGTAGTTTAAATACTAAACCCTTATGTAGTGTATTATACAATATGTATTTAAACCCTCTATTTTTTGTTGCACATTTCAAGTCTTGTTTTTCTTTTGTAGTGTATGCAATGATGAACGACCAGAGGTCCCATTGCTTTTCAGAGATGTTCCATCCTTGCTGATTATATTTGTCTTAACAATGCCACAGCCCCTGCACAAAGGTATGTTGCTGTTTTGGTTTTATTTTTATTTTTTATTTTTTTTAAAGTAAATTGCATGTAGTGTTGGCTTTTCCACTTGACAGGATGAGACTGCAGGTTGAAGCATTTCCGATGCACATTCTCAATGACAGCACCTTATCTTTGCAAATCAGTGCTGAATTGAAATTCTCTTGTGTATGTTTGACATTCTTATCAATGTCCCTTGTATCCTCGTCTTGTTATCATTTAGTTAGTAGCAAAACGACACAAGGCTTAGAAAAACCATCAGGTTCTTTTATGGAAGAAATCATGTCCTTTAAACGACCTTCATCTGTTAACTGTACAGTGGCGGCTTGTTCTTTCAAGCTCAACTGAATGCTCGAGGGGAAGGATAGTAATTTATGTTGAATTTTAGAAGTTCAAATTGCAGCAATCATGTGTGATAGGAGGTTGTATTCAAAGATGATAATTACTATAATGCTCAATAGATGCATGCACAGTGACACAAGATTGCTGTGTGGAGATGGGGATGCAAGAGACATACAAAGGCCCTGAGTATTTTGGAGTCTTAGTGAGGTATTATTGAAAATAGCTGAGGAAAATTGAAAATACAGCCACAGGGGAGGAAAAAACCTTGCTTCGTGACTGGCTGTAAAACAATTGGCTGTTTGAGACTTCTGTTTTTCTCCTTTCTCATTTTGTATCTGTTCTACCCCTACCCACTTACTTTGTGTGTTGGTGCTAGTTTTTTTCGAATCCCCTCCCACATGTGCTCCCCGTGTGGTTTTCTATTGTAAATTGAAATGATTTTTATGTTGTAACATATGTTGCATTTTCTAGAGATAATCTACTTGGTTAATTTTGAGCGTGAGATAGAGAAACTGACTGATATCAATGAAAACTAATATGTGTGTGTGTGTGTAGATAGATAGATAGATAGATAGATAGATAGATAGATAGATAGATAGATAGATAGATAGATAGATAGATAGATAGATAGATAGATAGATAGATAGATAGATAGATAGATAGATAGATAGATAGATAGATAGATAGATAGATAGATAGATAGATAGATAAGCATTTTTGGTAATTCCGCTGCATATTATGTTTTGTAAAATATAATTCCTTGATGACTATTAGCTACATTCAGAAGTGCATACTATACTCTGCAGAAATTAGACCTGTAGTTTAGTTTACACTCTCTTCCTCTTAGAAAAAATCAGTGTATGAACAAAATGTAAATGTAAATTCTATATTCTGGATTAAGCAAGGTATATTTTATTTCAATAACTTTGACACAGTAATTAACTGCAGATTTAGTAGCCTGAGTTTTTTTCTACATAACCACTGTTAGTGTTGTACAGTCATTCTTTTTCAATTATAAACTATTTGACTTGACAAGTTTTATGTTTTATTTTGCTGTTCTCTCGTTTTCCCACTTCGGCGAGACCCAACTCCTTGTTGGGCTACCTGAGCGAATCCTTCGTGCATTTTAGATTTCCATCCCAGAAATAAAATTCCAGCCATCAAAGTGCAACTTGAAATAACACTGACTTGTTTTCAAAAGACTTGCAGGAATCAAGATGTGCTCAATGCAATAGAAGTAACATGTCTTTCAAATATTGACACCTTGTCATTGGGTTATCAGCAACAAACCACATGCAGGAGAAAAGGGTCAAAGTGTGCACATGCACAGTATGCTGTTTCAATAAGTATTCTTAAAAGTGTGTTTACATGATATACATTTTGTTAGTTTTCGGAAATTTAATAGGAAATTTCTAGGTGCTGTTTTCCGAAAACTGACTTTCGGAATATTCTGATACATTTTCCCGAAAACTGTGTTTACATGACTTTTGGTATCGGAATTAGTTTTCCGAAAAATATCGGAATTCTTGTACTGTTTAACAGGATTTGTAGATTTGTTCTTCAGTGTACTCCTTTAGAACATCACTGTACCTTGTATTCCAGGTTAAACTTGTTGTCACCTGATAACAGAAGGAATTTTTACTGGAATCAGATTATTTTTTAAAGAGGTGTTTAATAAAACTGCCTGTTTTATTTGAGTAATCTATTCCAGGAGTTCACCTTTTATTATATCTTACAAAATGTTTGTGGAACCAAATATTTTAAAATACCGATGGTAAAAAGTGCTACTGGAAGGAGATCTTTTGCTTTTGCTGCAGTTTCAGATTGGAATGCATTGCCGATGGGACTTAGATCAGAGACTTCTCATCGTTAATTTGAAAATGTGGTGTTCCACTATCTGAAGAAGCTGTGTGTGTGTGTGTGTGTGTGTGTGTGTGTGTATGACGTCTATAGTTTTAAATGTGTGCTCCGTGTTTTTATGTGATTGTAATTTGATGTTGGACGCCTTTGTAAACAAGCTAATTGTAGCTCATCTGGCTTTTTTTCCAATAAAAATTTAAAATAATAAAAAAGCCAAGTTTGTTATAAACATTTGTTAAAATAAAAGGGTAGGCAAAATAAATTCCAAAAGATAATTTCTAGTCTACATATATACTAATCAGTGACGGTTAAAAGAATATGACGGTTAAGTCATATTCATGCATATAAGAAAATCTAGGATACTAACCTTAGTAGAACAAGTAATAACATTTCGATGCCCACTTAATTGTCTAAGGTACACATTTAGCTTTGCATTATATCAACTTAGAATACCAGACCGTCTTTCGTTGCCCTTCAGATTCAACATTGAGAACAACATTAGTGGTCTTATTAGCCTTTAGATGCACTTTGCATCTTTTTCAATTCCACATTGACTAAGCCTAAATAAATGCCATTACACTGTTCATTCTGTTCATCCCAAGATGGAAAATTGATCTCAGTCCATCACAAAGAAAGATTGCCACAAATGGAATCTCTTATTACAAAAGAACTTCATGATGGAGGTCAGGACATCCCTTGATTTTTATTGAAGGTTGGAGGGTAGGATGGCTAAGTGGTTCTGAATGGTGTTTTAATTACATGACCTACACTGTAAAGACGAAAGGTGAGGGAAACTTTGTAAATAAGCCGACTTGATTGTCGGAGCATGCTAAATTTCAATATTCCAAAACACTCAATAGTGGGTATCCCTGTAAAATGTGAATTAAAATGACTGAAGTATTTCAATCATTTTTCTTTTTACTTTTTTCAACTCAATATTCCTTGGTGTGCTCAGCATTGTACGTTCCATTAGGTTTAGTTTTGTGGATGTTAACACAGTTATTACATGCTCCTTTGTTCTGCAGTATTGCTGTTTATAAGAGTAATACTGAGCAACTGATTTAGTCCCTAGATGTAAGCTGTGTGATGGGGCAACAGTCCCCCCTGCTTTGCCCACCTCAGTGTGTCAGCAAGGTTTCTCTTTTCTTTTTTCTTTTTTTTTTTTTTTTTGCAGAAAGACCTGTGTTAGCCATTAGAAATAAATGATACAGAATCAGCTATGTGTGTTGCTGGGTGACTAGAATATGAAATGGAGAATGAAGTTTAGGCGAAACTGTTGGTACCAGTGGAGTTTAAATACTTTTAAAAACTTTTTTTTTTTTTTTGGTTTTGTGAAAATGAGTTTATCAGGGAATGGCCTACCTTGCCAAAAACGAGTAAGGGAATCAAAGCCCTGTTTCTGAATTAAGATGCCTAACTGGCCGTATTAAAATGCCAGTCTCCTGTATCAACACAAGGGTTTTCATTTGCAGTAAAGAGTAATTGACTTTATTTTAGCCAAAATAAAATGTTAAGAAAATATATGTACAGAAACCAAACATCCATTAGAGAACCTCGTTTAGACATTCAGCCTTCAGAAAATGAAATCTGAAGGTTTACAATCTTGAAATATATCTGTCTCATATAGACAGTAGTGCATTGAAAAATTAGATTTTTTGCTTGGCATACTTTTTCCAAAACCGTTTACCATTAACTTTTCCCTGCCTGCTGCTTCCATGCTGTTGTGTAGAGCTGCCTGCTGGAAGCACAGCCTTTCTCCCAGCACACAGCATCAATCATCTCCAGCTTCGAATGTCCTCACATTATCCCGTGTCTGTTTTTTGCTGTCATGTAAGCTTGAGAGAACAGCATCGTTTTATTATGCTGAGTTCCCTAAGGGAATGAATACCCTGGAAGAGAACTCTTCTGCTCCTCGTTTTTTTGTATATTCCTCTGTTTTTTCAGTACATTATTTGGTTTTATAATTGGGATCAGCAGAGGACAAGAAAATATTGTTTTATATTGCTAGTTTTATTTTTTTACACAGGCATGCCTGCTAAGAGACATTGCAGTGTAGTTTTAATCTAAATCGCAGTGGATCAAAAAAAACGTTGCCCTTTATCTCCATATTTATAACGCCATTGTTTTTCTCCAGGGACGATTAATTGAACCCGTAAAAAACAAAGGTTTACTCTCATTTTATGTATTTTTATTTAAATTCATTTCCAAGTATACCTTGTTCAGAACCAGCAAAAAGCACTGTAGGTGCAATGTTTTACCAGTAAATATCTGGCTGCTGACAAAGAAGGGGGACCATGGAGCAATAGTGTCACTCCCATGTTATCCACACGCCCACCCCTATATAACATAGCATTTATTCTGGTTATTAAATGCTAATTATTTTAAATAACAAACTCTTCAAAGGGCTGAATAAATATTGAATTAATTTGTTCCATTAGATTTTTTTGTGACAGATTTAAAGGTGTAGTACATTTATTATTATTATTATTATTATTATTATTATTATTATTATTATTATTATTATGTATTTATTTATTTATTTAAGATCTTGCGCTTCATATTTATGTGATTTTTATTTATTTATTTATTTTTATTTTTTTACAGAACACTTTACCTGCATTGTGAAGGTATTATATACATTACAGTACATTAATGCCATTGCAGCCCTTTCAGTTAAATTCAGTGCAGAAGAGAGATTGGCATGGAAGAATTCTGGAGCACTTAAGAAGGTAATGCTAATGTGTGATTTTTTTTTTTTTGGACTGCAGTAGATTCCTTATTACTCAACTTTACAGTGTAACATTCTGTGTGATTTTTAGAGTGGGAAGTAATATGAGATATTTTCTAAGATTCAGCATGATAATGATGCTATGAAGCACAGTTTCCTTGCACTGTTTATTCTGTATAAACAGCGATTGCTGTATTTCAGTAATTACATTTATAGCGAGTTGAACACCACAGAGTTTTACATTGGTATTAAGACCATATTATAACTATATAAGGTTTTGTTAAAGTAGAAATTAAACTGCTGGACAAAAACTATTATCTATAGCTAAATTTATCTTTTAGGGTGCATTAATCTGCCGAGCAGAAAAACTGGCTATTTTTATATACAATTAAGCTTTCAGACAATTGTCTCCCTTTTGATATTGATTGTGAATACAATCCTATTTGTAAAAACGTCACTCTTGTGGTTAAATTGCAAGTTTTGTTTAAAAGCTTGAAGTCAGGGATTCCCGAGTGGTGCATCTAGTAAAGGCGCTCCGCGTGGAGTGCTGGATGCGCCCTATAGCCTGGAGATCGCAGGTTCGAATCCAGGCTATGTCATTGCCGACCGTGACCTGGGGTTCCCAGGGGGTGGTGCACAATTGGCTGAGCGCCGCCCGGGGAGGGTGTAAGTCGGCAGTTCAATCCACGGTTCACCGTGCACCAGCGACCCCTGTGGCTGATAGGGCGACTGCGGGTCTGCAGTGGAGCCATTCAGATCTGTGTTGTCCTCCAGCACTATAGGTCTGATGACTTCGCTGTGGATCCACAGTGGACGCGTGTTTCAGCCTCCGTTTCCCAAGTCACCGAGGGGTTGCAGCGGTGAAACGGGATTAATAACAACACAATTGGTGATTGTAAATTGGGGAGAAAACTGGGTAAAAATAATTGGCTACAACTAAATTTAAAAAAAAAAAAATCTTGAAGTCTTATCAAAGACTGTTTCTTTCTCCGTATTCCAGAAAAAGAATCCGTGACAGTACATTCCTGGGCTATAAGTCTATGACAGAAAACACCAGAGATAGATAAGAGTGCTGCCAGTTTATATTCTCTTACCGTCTGCTTGATAAATGCTGGCTGCTTTACCCCACATAAAATATTAGTAGAACCGGTTGGATTTTATCTGAACACATGTTTCAGCTCTTATCTACAGTCAATTATTTTATTATATAAAAGAGTTATTGCAGCCAATGTCTTTGTCTACATTATTAAATAATACCATTTATTTGTCAAGACTAAATATTCAGCAAACAGCTGTAATGAATCGTTAAAAGCAGCTTTGATGATAAGAAATATGCTTTTGTTATTTAGTTTAAGAAAAAAAAAATGTTGCAGTCATTTTGCAGCCTCTTCTGTAAAAAATACTTATGGTTTTAAATGTATGTTAGGCTGTGATGATTTATTATGTCCGATATGGAGTTAACATGTTTTATATATTCCACAGCATGCATCTGATGCAGAAAAGTCCTGGGAGGTGTTACTGAGTCATGGGATAAGCGAACTCTCCAAAGGGAATCGTTTTTATGAAGTGGCCGCTGAGGAAATATCAATGGTAAGTCACCCATTATATCCCTGTAGTTTTGTCATGCTTTACATGTGAACTGCTTATCCAATTTTGATGAAACTTAGGTAAATACTCTATATAGAACATTTATATAGGTCATGGTAATCTACTTTTCATAATACTGATACTCTAGTTCTAATATTGTATTTACAGTACGTACAGGATATTTACAGTATATTGTATTACTAAAATGGGTTGCATGTGCCTTGCACCAAGAATATGGTGGACACAACCATTCGTCCATTCGTATGTTCGTTTTACATAAATCTAAAAAAACACATTTCCAGTGTGATGCATTCTCTAGTTATTGAGTGTTTGTGTTTTTGTGTTTTTTTTTATTTGTTTATATAAAGATAAGTTCCAGTATATGGTCCCCTCAGTCCATAGAGTATGCTCTTCAACAGTTCTGCTTACCGTTCCTCAGGATCAGCAGCCTTCTTCAGCACCACCTCTTCGGGGATGATTTACCTAGTTGCCTGGTACAGTATATTTCAAAACATGTTATGTACAAAGAAACAAGTATGTTGCCCTCCCCCTCAAGGTTTCACAAGTTTTCTTTCCAAAACTGGCTATTAATCCAAATAGTCTTGGAGACAGTTTCAAAAAGAGCCTTGGCTTTCTAGATGGTTGACTTTTGTTTTGTTTCCAGATAATAAAGACCAAGCACTGAGATATTGGCCTCATATTTCTTGCATGTCTTTATTCCACAGTTCCCAAGCTCAAATACAATTATGGGTGTTGCACAAGAAAAATTGTGTGTTTGTTTATGTTAGTAAAACAGCAAGAGAGACAGACAGTGGGAGGGACTTTTGTTTCTTTGGTCCGCGTAAAGAGCTTGGAAAAGTATTTATGAATTCATACAGTTCATGTTTTAAATGGAGACTGCTTTTAATTTGTTTAACATCATTGACAACAAATCAAAAAGAAATGGATACATTTTTATTGTGTGAGTTTTATATTTTCCTAGATTTTTCCAATTCAACTTTAATTGACTTGTGTCATTAATCTCAGTTTGTGTCCTTTTATCCATGATTACCTCAAATGCACAGGTTCAGCTGCTTTTTTATGAACACACCTCAGTGCTTGGTTGGTTTCTATTACACCTTACCTTTTGCTTCAGAGGTTTCCCCTGCTGTGACTGCATAGAGGCAGCTCAGCAGTTGTTTTTAAGGAGGGTTGCCACACTGACAAAATATATGTCATCTTAGTTGGAGACAGACACTGGGGTCACATGCAGAGCAGTCATGCCCCTTACAAACACACACGCGTCTTGAATTCTGCTTGCACTGTAAGATATCATTATTCTTTAATACTAGTGTATGACTTACTTACACTAAACTCACAATACAGTACTTACTACAATATGAAGGTCATGGTACACTTTGTTGAACAAATTGTAAAAAGATAAAATGATCATCCATGATAGACTATTTTGCTAAAAAGCAAAACTTAAATGAGACACCCCTAATGAAAAGTCCTTTCAATCCATGTAATTCTGTTTAATCTTTTAGAGTGAAGAGGAATTTCCTGTGCTGGCAAACTGTCTGGGGATACTGCCATCAGCTTTTCAGCCATCAAACCAGTTACACAGTGCCTTTTGCCTTGATTGGTCAGTCTCGGCATTTGAGATAATATCACAGTGGTGCTCAGAAGTAACAGAATTTGCAGACATTAATGCAGAGCATGCCGTGGTAAGAGTAATGAGAGAAAACAAAAAGCAGCATGTGTTTATTGGAACGAGCTATAATATATAACCGTTTTTAACATTATCTTTTATCGGCAACTAGAATGAAATTACTGTAAAATTACAGAAGAAATCTTCATTCAGTTAAGTTGCCTTCTGTGTAATTTGTATATTGGATAATTTTGACATACTGTAGGTGTGTATATCATTAATCTAAACAGAGGTGGGTTAAATATCCTACTCTATTAGCAGTCAAAAAATCTTAACATAAAATTGCTCCTTGCTGTTTAATTTGTGTTAAGAATAAAATTGCTAAAAATTTAAACTATACTGAACTACCTGGCGCATTTAGTATTTAGCTTTTATAATTCAAGTTACCAGCTTTGAAAAGAAAGCCTACATCTGAATTTGTGCGTCTTACAAAGCTTGTATGTGTATAGCAAATGCTAAATGACTTCTGGTATCAGTGCCCAGCTGTTGACAGAATTATCTGCTATAAAAAAAGTCATTAAGTTAGAAAATAGTTTCCACCTGAGACCAAAAAAAAAAAAAAAAAAAAAAGCTTATGGGGATTGTGGATTTATTACTATTTAAGGCAGTCAAAAGCCAGTCAATCGCAGACGCTTTTGTCACCTGGTTTCAAAATCAATTGGTTGAAGGTTTATAGAAGCGAGGCAGTGAATAAAATCAGCACTGATTGAGGCTTGGAGTGGATTAGCATAGCTTTCACACAGATTGATGGGAAATGTGTGAGGAGAACAGTGGAAGTGACACTTGAGTAAATGAAAGATCTTAACAGCTTGAGCTGTGACAGATCCCAGTGAAAGGTGTAGAAAAACATTTGTTGGTGTAAAGACATCTATCGGTATAGAATGCTCTAAAAATGTGATAAAGCCTAAACATTTGAGCGGAAAAAGTAGGACACAAAATGTATTTCTAATTTCCGTTAAAAAAGGTTATGTTGGCTACAAAAAGGCAACACATTTAAAAAGATGAATCTGTCAAAAGTTATTAGGATCCAGTTGTTAACTCTCACATTAAATTTGCTGCTACTTGTATTGATCTCTGGATCAGTGAACCTGAATTACACTTTCCTAGACAAGAGACTTTTTATTATATGTCCGAGTACGTTTTTAATAATTTAATAATAAGGTAGACTGTGACAGGCTGGTGTATTTATCTTCTGAGATCTTATTTGTAGTGTGTATTTGACAATGAATAAAGGGCAAGTAGAGCAGGATTTCTTGACCACATGACTGTACTTTGGAAGAGATTTGGTGTTTTCAAAAATCTATTCAATAAATTTTATAATTGTGAAAATTGTGACTCCGGGGGATCAATGATATAGTTACTGCAACTATCACTGGTGTTTTGGTAGATTGAATTTATTTATTCAGAAAACATTTCTACAGAATTGTCAATTGAAATATAACCCTGCATTTGCTATATATGTTATTTCCTGTAGACTTTGGTTGTCCAGGATCCTCATTGGACTGCACCACGTCTCCTCCACTTACCTGAGAATTACAACACCATCTTCCAATATTATCACAGAAAGGCTTGTACCTTCTGCAATAAGGTGCCTAAGGATCCTGCACTCTGTCTAGTTTGTGGTACCTTTGTGTGCCTGAAGGGACTCTGTTGCAAACAACAGAATTACTGTGAATGTGTTCTGGTAAGTACTGTACTTTATGAAACAATATGCTGCATACAAATTATTGTAGCATCAATGGCAATGCATTTTATTAGCAATTACCATTCAGGTACCACAAGAAATTTGATGTGTTTTAAATATCAATGAAAGCATACTTTACACACATACTCACTCATGGCCTTTAGGTTTTAGCCAGCATTCCTTAAATTTACAAAATACATTTTGAAAGCTGAAATATTTAACTACCATTTATTTAATGGTTTTTTTTAGCACTCCCAGCACTGTGGGGCAGCAACAGGAATATTTCTGCTGATCAATGCTTCGGTAATCATTATCATTCGAGGGCATCGCTTTTGCCTTTGGGGAGCTGTCTACCTTGATGCCCATGGTGAAGAGGACAGAGACCTCAGGTAATATTCTTATTCTCAAGCATCCCTTTACCTTTTATGATGATTAACTCATTATCATTGCAAACAACATAATGCTGTTTACTGCATTGAATTGTCTTTACAGACTTGTGACCATGAGGGACTCCTTGTAAAATTAGGATCCTTTAAAATAAATAGTGTCATGTAAACCTGCAGTAAGGTGCAGTGTGGGAACTGGAAAGCAGAGAGTTTCATTAAATGTCATCTCAGATCATGGTAAAAATGGTACACCTAGATTAATTTAAAATTCCTGTAAGTCCTTCATTTTAGGTTGAATTGTTCTTTTCAAGAGCATTCATGCAGATGTCCTGAGAAAGATCAGCTGTCTTTCTTTGAAGCACTGTGCGTCTGAAAACAATGTGTGCACACAAGCAAAAAAAGGAAGCAATTACTTGTGACTGGAATGTCTTCTGAACCACACAACAGCAGGGGTTGAAGACCACCCAGCTAAAAAAAAAAAAATTAGGTCATGCCTTATTTTAAGGGCCACTTTTATAGTTTATTAACAGTTAATAAACATTGTTCATTTTGAGCTAAGGGTTATACATTAAAATCTGTATAAACTAATGCAACGGGCAGTGATGTGTGATGCACTGCCAATACGGAGTCGGTGAGAGGAGGTTAAAAGCTCTATAAACACGAATGCAGACAAGCCCGGCTCTTCTGCATTGTGGTTAAGACGCCCACTAATAAAAACATTTAGTTTAATTTGCTTAGCATTACTTTAGTAACAGTTTGAACCAATTTCAAATATATGATCAAATGAGAATCAAATTAAATTATATTTAACAAAAGTTTATATTTTACAATTTTATATTAGAAGTGACCAGATTTATTTTTTATTTTTTTTATACATTGTAATTTGTAGTTGTTATTTTTTTTTTTGGTATACTTTTAAAGCCATCAAAATAATGAAATTTTAAGAAGGAGTGGTAGTCCATTTTGTAACTCAGTAATGGCCGGACACTTAACCAGACAGTGTTAATCATTTTCCCAGATTGATACACGTAATAGTACGTACTGCAGTGTACTGTATAAGATTTACTGTATTTAGGCAGTGATGTTTAAAATATAATTTAATTATGTATGAAACTGAAAGTGTGTTTAAAAAAAATCTAACCTTTTATGTTTTTAGACGGGGCAAGCCACTGTATTTATGTGAAGAAAGGTACAAGGTCTTGGAGCAGCAGTGGGTTTCTCACACGTTCGATCACATCAATAAGAGATGGGGTCCTCATTACAACGGATTGTAGTGCATCTTCTGTGGGAAGAAGATTTATATAGAAAAATAAAATGTTTTTCTGAAATCCTTTTACATACCTAATATTGTGAACCATATACATAGCCATGAGGTGCTACTACCGTAGCCATGGCACCTGAGAAGGAATCCTCATGTGTACAATCATGCATAAAGAATGGGTTAGAAGTGTTTAATTTAAACCTTAATGTTTGGAGGGGGTGTGGGAGTAAGCAATGACGTGTTTTAAGCACAACTTTCCCCCCCAGGCCGTGTGAATTTTTAAAGGATATCCAGTAAAAGATATTTGTTCTGTACATGCCCAAGAAAATGGGAGATGTTTTTTATAAGGTAGACCCACATTTACAGTCTTAGTTAAAAGTTGATACCAGCAGCTATTTGTTATTTTACAACCAGAACTAAATTTACCCAGATGGTCTGATCTTGCTTAAAGGAGTGGAACGGGATTTGTAGCAAATACTCTGATCTGACACTCAGACACTGTTAGGTTACATTGAAAACCTGAATTATGATTAGGAGTTAAATGTGTCAGAAGAAATGCTATTCATATGTTTCCTGCTACAAGGAATATATATCCCTTTTCTTGACTAATTAGCTTGCGTTGAAGTGCTTTTTATTCTTAATCTAGGTGTGAGCTCCAACTGAAATGATATTGACGGACTAACTTGTCTGTGTGTGATTTGCTTTAAATTGATGAGGTGGTTCAGTAGAAAATTGGGTGGATACCACAAATGCAGAACTATATAAAATCATGAAGGCTCAACATAAAGGACTAATTGTAATTCATCCTCAGGAAATGTATTTTTTGCATGCTGTAGGTTAATAAGCAAAATTAGTTATAGCATGCTGCTGTTAATGTTATACAATGCATTTTATCTTTTGTAAAGGATTTTTTTTTTTTCTTTTGCTAAGAAATGAATTACCACAACAATTTGGTTAATTACTAGTGATAGTAGCATATAGATTGTACTGTATTTACCAGTTTTTGTAAGACACCGAACATGGCAGGTCCTAATTACTGCCATGCATGCCTGCCTTTCATTACCAACCAAATGTGTGTTTCAGAATGATTTAATTGGACATGTGCAGACTGTCCTGTAAATGAAACTCTTTTTATTCAGGTATTTTCCTGTCATCTCTCAAGTTTCATGTGTATTGTATTTGTGCAGTGTAATCACTACTTTTTTTCTGCATGATTTCCCAAACAGAAAAAAATCCCAGAGATGGTTCTGGTGACTGAACAATGTATATGTATCTTCCAGGGTACATACGGTATAGTAAGCAGGGACGAAGTGGCTATGAAATATCCACTATGGATTTCGCCATACAATGGTGGTGTGGTCTCCTTTAATATGGGGATGATTTATGTTCTGATGCTTAGTTGGATTCTAGCATTGTAACTGCTGAAGAGCCTGGAATGGGATAACAATTAAAGATCCAGAATATATTTTTTGCTCTATGTACCTAGCTAATACTTACTAGATGAATAGTCAAATGCAGCGATGCAGGTGGTTGGATGTGTATTAATAGTCTTGGTTGTTGGTTATGTTACAGTGAACCCAAAAAATCACTTATCTGATGGCTGCTTATAGCCAAAGTAGAACGAGTCTTCATCCCATATCTTACAAACCCACCTTTACTCTTGGCATTAATCAGCATGCCCACAGGAAGCAGTGCTTTCGGCACAGGGTTAAGGCCTACTGCAGTGGAAGTATACGTTACTGCTGAATAGATGGGTTTCCAAACTATCATTCCAGCATCATTCATAAACAATTAACTAATAATAAAAATATGATGCAGGAGAAAAAATTAATTCAAGCAAATCATGTAGCTGTAACAGGAATAGAACGTGAAATGTTACTGAATTATGTATCTTACTTTTAAGATTTCTGGTTTTAAGTAATATATACAAGTTTATTTGTTCCTCTAAATCTAAACTTTCTGTAAGATTGTGTAGATTCTTACCAATTTTAAATAAATATATATTTAAAACAATTTACTCACTTTTATTGGTGTATAAATGAGAGATGACGAAAAAATCCTCCTTTTGTCATTTGTGTGTTTTTTTTCTGGATGGGGAGGGGTAAAAAAGCAACTTGAATTTATGCATGCTGCTGATCATCTATTTTTTTTTCCCCCTGAATTTTTGTAAGCCCCACTTTGTGTAATAACATTCACACAGAAAATCTAGAGTGATGTGTGTGTATATTGTAATTGAAAGCAGAGTGTTTCTTTGTGTGTTAACCTGTATAAATGAACAATATAAATACAGTACATTACTGTAGGTGCTGAATCAGATTTTCCGATTAAATATCAGAAAGTGTGACTTAGACACATTACAAATTGTAAGATATGTTAATAAAATATAAAGACACAACATTTTTGTGTGCTGTTTTTCATTTTGCAAATCGGATCTTAATGATGTAATAACCAAGCATTTAAATCAGTTTTCTTACCTAGTGTTGTGCTGAAGACCTTTTTGTTTTTCGCTTGATTTATTACTTTTAATTCTGTGTATGCAGATCATTTAATCACCCACAATTGATTTCAAGGTTTAATCTGCTGTTTCCTGGGGCATTTTCATTTTTTCTCATTACTCTCCTCGGCTCTAACAGACCATGGTGCACAGGAAGTGATAAATACCAGGAAGCATCAATTTGTCAGAAATGTTGTTAAAACCTTAAACAGGAAGGTAACAGTTTTCTCAAGTACACTTTATTTAACAAGCATGATCCAGCCATGATGCATCCTCTTCCACCAAAACCATGCCTTTACTGAATGAGGACGGCAGTGATCATACCGTTCTTTGTCTTCAGTATTGAATAATACTACTGTATTATTAATAGCGTTTTGGCCCTAAAGTTGCAACACCACTTAAAACTGTTTGGTGTCATGCAAGTGCTGCTTCTACTGTAGGTTTGTTTTAATGTAAATCACAATCTTTTCTTTATTTTGATCCCTCCATCAATTGGTATTTACATTATAACGATTTTTTTTTGTATATTTTGTGTTTTGTAGCTGTTTTTAACATCAACATCCGTGTGCATACTACTGGTTAAGAAACAGCAGTTTCTTGAGTGCTGTGGGTTTTTTTTTTTTATTATTGTCACGCATTCTAGTACAAAGCATGATTGGGTTAGGTTGCCTTGACTTCCAAAAAACAATTTAAGCAGAATGTTTTTAGTTACTTGGTTTCATTGTCCGCTGTTTTTTTTTTTCCTCCTATTGTATGAAAAACCATTCTGTTCCTTCAGCACAGTTAATGATACATAATTGGTTGAAAATGAGCACCCCTCCCCGTTAGAGGTACCTGGTTGCCTATTTACAATAATTCATTTTCAGGAAAATGTCCTTTAATCTGTAAAATTGTAACAAGCACTATAGAAAACCTTGATTTACTGTGAAATATTTAGGCCAGAATAACCATGGCTTGTTATCCATTTATGCACATTTTCTTTATAGGGCTAGCTGTCAATAGTAGGCATACATTTTATAAAAGCTTTTTTTTTTTAGATAAGTGACTAACACAAGATGTTGTTTATTGTACTTGTATTGAACTGTACCTTTCACCATTAAGCTCACTTCAAATAAAAAAACTTTGCAAAATGAGACCAGCCTTTTTTGATTTGTGTAGACATCATCCTTAAAAAAATATATAATGCTGAAAAATCATGGGACTGTATTTTCATCACAGCGCAAATGGCGCTTGCCCCCGATTCTATGGCACAAAAATGATGCCGACGTAAAAAAAAAAAAAAAAAACACTGCGCTGAAATGGTATTCTGAAGACATGTCCTGCGCCGTTATGTAGCGCCTGCCCCATCGCCACATGTCGGCATAAATTCAGGGGTGTGGTATGATTAACATATTAATCAATCAATCAATCTCTATTTTGTATAGCACCTTTCATAGTGGACCACCATCACAAAGCGCCGAATTGATTCTGATGACAGTGCAGTGGGGTCCCAAATAGACAAAGCACTGTGTTAAGACCCGCTGAAACCAGGCTTATTTAGTGGCGCAATCAGGAACTTTAAGAATTGAACACACTATAAAAAGCATAGAAAGAGGACATCAAAGAAAGACAAGTAAAAGAAAAGAAAATGAACCCAAGACGAAAAAATGACAAAACGTAAGAAACTAACAATATTACTTGTAATTGAATAATTTTCACGAGGACTATAGCAATTTATTTTCATGGCAAATATTACAAGTGAAAATATTTACGTACA
Source organism: Acipenser oxyrinchus oxyrinchus (assembly GCA_030684275.1). Lineage (NCBI taxonomy): Eukaryota > Metazoa > Chordata > Actinopteri > Acipenseriformes > Acipenseridae > Acipenser > Acipenser oxyrinchus. The sequence continues at coordinate 12,404,777 of CM060257.1, forward strand.
GTATATGGAGAGCAGCATAACAGGAGCACCACTTCTATATCTGTATGTGTATGTCTGTCCTTTCTTTCCCCAGTTGTTGCTAGTGCTGTGTGGGTGGGTGGGTGGGTGTATCATGTGCAACTTTAAACAAGTTAACTGCTGTGTAAATTTAACACAATGTATTTGCTTGATTTGCTACGAGGACTTAAATCTCTGATGAAGTACCTTGAATGTTCAATCTTTCAAACTATGTTTAATCACTGTTATTCCTAATCTACATTAATGATTTAGATTCTGGTATAGGAAGCAAACTTGTTAAATTTACAGACGACACAAAAATAGGAGGAGTGGCAAACACTGTTGCAGCAGCAATGGTCATTCAAAATGATCTAGACAGCGTTCAGAACTGGGCAAACACATGGCAAATGAGACACATGGTAGTTAAAGAGAAAAGTGTAAGGTACTGCATGCAGGCAATAATAACGTGCATTATAAATAAAATATGGGAGATACTGAAATTGAAGAAGGAATCTATGAAAAAGACCTAAGAGTTTATGTTGACTCCGAAATGTCTTCATCTAGAAAATGTGGGGAAGCTCCTTTTATTTAAACACTCTTACCTTTTGTCCAATGCTGTTTCTGATTCATTTTATATCCAGGCCCCAGGAGGAGTATTTCTATTTTAAGGCCCCAGATTTATGTTTTTATCTGTTTGAAGTTTTGAGTTCTTGTTCAAATGTGTATTCATTGTATATTCTATTTATATTTGTAATGTATATACTAGTTATTTCAGTGTATTGTTAAATGTAATGGTACTAGCATCATCATGCCATTTTTTATTATGATTTAGCCATTAGCAGATGCTTTTATCCAAAGTGACTTACAGAGACTTGGGAGTGAACTATGCATCATAACTGCTGCTGCAGAATCACTTACAATAGGACCTCAGTTTTATATCTCATCCAAAGAACGGAGCACAAGGAGGTTAAGTGACTTGCTCAGGGTCAAACACAGTGTCAGTGGAAACTGCTGGTAACAAGCCCCTTTCTTTAACCTCTGGACCACCAAATCATCATTATCATCATCATCATCATCATCTTATATTTGCTTAGTTTATATTGTAATTCACTTTGGGCTAATTCATCAAACTTTCAGAAACTGTTAAATAAAGCTCTTTGTTATAGTAGATCTATATTAATTATGAATTGACAGCTCAATTTATTTCCAAAGATTCAATTTTCCATTTGAATTTGTTATCTTCATTACAGATGAGTATTTCTTTATTTTCCAGTTCATAAGCAGTTTGTTGTCTGAAGCATACTGAGGGTGGTACTGAAATGGTTTGGTAGCATGCTCTGTGGGCTGGCGTTGCTGCATTGTTTCACAGCAGACGACTTCTAGGCATTCAGACGTCAACACAGTCAGATTTACTGTACAGGCTACCAGCTTTCTCAATCCTGCAAGCTTCCCTAAAAGCAAATGACCAGTTCACTGGCTAGTCAGCACGACAGTGTGTATTGCAAAACTATCTTTGTACTCTAAGATGATATCAATATCTATTGTACTATACACTAGCGATTAAGTGCATGGTTCATGTTGAATTGTTAACAAAAAAAAGGATTACACCTAAAATAATGATTGCATTAACTGATTTCTATGGGATTTCTTTTTGTATAAGTGAAGGGTAACATTAAAATCAGAAGAACGAAAGAGTAACATTTTAGAGTATGTGGTCCAGTGGTTAAAGAAAAGGGCTGGTAGAGAACCCCGGTTCAAATCCTGGCTCAGCCACTGATTCAGTGTGTGACCCTGAGCAAGTCACTTAATCTCCTTGTGCTCTGTCTTTCGGGTGAGACGTTGTTATAAGTGACTCTGCTGCTGATGCATAGTTCATACACCCGTTTCTGTAAGTCGTTTTAGATAAAGGTTTCTGCTAAATAACCAAATAATAATAAACTGTTTAAAAAATTGACATGTTTTAAATGGTGTATCCATATTCATAGGATGGACTTTTAAAAATGTTCTTCTAAAAGAGTTGCTGTCAACATTTTATAATTATTATTAACATCAATTGCATTATAATAATAATAATAATAATATGCAAAAGTCCTTTAATGAAAACTGATTAGCTTTTCAACAGGGCATAAGCTAAACACCAGTTGCATATAAAATGCACTGCTATTTAACTAAAAGATATTAAATTCCTTTGTGAAAAACAATTAGGTTCTGGTCTAGTATGCACAGCCTAGAACTACATTAACATAATTAACCCTGTTGATAACTGCCTAGACTTTAATAACTGTAATCAAGCTAATTATGCATAGAAACAGTAGCACCATTATTTTTTGCATAATGTAGTTCTTTCATTGGTAACACATTAAATCCCACTTTTCAGCCACTATTTCTTTTTAGTATAAACAAGTACTAACAAAAAATGTAAATCAGAATTAATAGGTTTAATATTAATAGGATCAGTAAATAAATGAATAAATAAATAAATAAACTTCCACAAAAAAAAAAAGAATTTGCTGTATACACAATCAGTCTCATAAAGCACTACAATATCCCACTTCGCTGTTGGATTCTTCTGCATAGTCACCAGTCTGGGATTGAGACAGCAGGGGTCTCCTAGTCCTTTGACTAAAGGTAAGAGCACCTTCATTCGACCCCTAAATTGTTAGGAAGCTGAATGGGCCTGGCATTAATGAATTTCCTTGTTTTGGCTGGGAACGTCACATGCTATTTAATTTTGATATTAGATACCCAGATTTTAACTGTGCTTAGTCCTTGAATGTGTGTCAAACATGATCAAGAATTTGACGACTTGTCTAACATGAATAACATAGATGTTTGCAGTGCTTGCAAGAGTACAGGACCCAAAGAGTGTGATAAAATACAGAAGAAAAATGTTACCCGCTGATACTTGCTCCTTTACATTTTGTTAATCATAAGCTACAGTACATATTGAAATCAGTCCTGCCTTGATGCCTGATTCAGAGCATCTTGAAAGCCATCCTTAACAAGAACAAAAACACCAATTAGTGGCCCAGTCATAGACACAGCCATATCCACAGTAATTCCTAGCTTGTTTAAAACTGAATACATCACATTACAGAACACAAGCACATATATTGATGTGGTTTTCCGTGAGAGTTTATTGTTCTGCTCTGGTGCTGGATTAGCAGAAGAAAATAATAATAAAAGGCTTTTCCTCTGCTCCTGGTCTGAATGATCTGGAGTTTTATTGGGTGTTATTATTTCACATGCATCACTGCAGAAACATAGAAACCAAATATGCAGTAAATATATTTGTGCAGCAGAGTAAAACAAGACCGGCATTACTTAAATAATGAAGAGCTTTCCAATACAGTGACCAGTACAAAAGCCCTACTATCAGCACATCATAACTAATTAGTGTGATTTCTTAGACAAAAAAGAAAGGAAAGTTGCATGAACCACATTAATGTCCTTACTTTCAATGGAGTTTTGTTATGAAAGTAGTTCATACTGTACTTTAGCTTTCTCTACAGCAAGGCATCATTCTTTCCTGCAGGAATACAGATTGTTTATCAGCCACTAGTGTCAGCTCACATCTGGGTGAGATAAGAAGACATTGTTTCTCCTAATTGAGTGGAGAATAACCTTTTTATGTATTTATTTATTACAGACCCTATACTTAATTTATCGTGCTGTTATTTTTTATTTGTCATTACAAGGATTTTTTTTTTTTTACTTTTTCACTCTCAGGTTGTAATGAGTATAATAATCAGTTTTTAATAATTTACTGTTTTACTAAGAAAAGCCCTATAAGACTTTCAGACAACAGTGCAACTGCAGTTAAAAATATATATATATATATATATATATATATATATATATATATATATATATATATATATATATATATATATACACACACACACACACACACACACACACACACACACAGGGGTTATAAATATGTATAAAATGTAGCACACGCGAAAATGGACTATGCTTTGCATAGCTGATTAAGTTGTTTTGCAAATTTGGTCCCTATCTGTAAAGGGATATTGTTGTAGTCTTTTTCAGTCACAACAGTAAGGACAGCAGCGCTGGCAGTTTTTGATAGAATGAGAATGTATGAAAATTACAAGACGACCTTAGTTACAAAAATGAAAAAAAAATAAAAAAAAAATGTCATATTATAAGCCTTAACTTTTATTTATTTACAGGGCTATAGTAAATGCTGTAAAACTATCGAACACACCCTTCTGTACACAATGCTCACAAAGTCCACAAAAGATTGCTGTCACCACACATTTTTATTTTCTGGGTCATAATAGTTGACAGTATTGGTGCGGTACGATCCAGTTGTTATTTGTATTGTTGTTTATTTTGGCAAGGACTTCTACACGGTTAAAGGTGCTTCTTGCCATAGCCTCTGTTGAGCGCTTATCAAGTTCCTGTTAATAATTAAATCCGTGTCAGTCTACTAATGTAAGGTTGCATAGAAGTCAAGAAAATCAGTTCGAGTGTGTCGCAAACAGCAGAAATGGAAGGTAAGATGTTGCGAGAGTGGTGGTTCGGGGTTAGGGGTCTGGTTTGGATGATGATGTTCTCTGTAGCTGGAAAGTACTGTACTTGTTGCTCGCACGCAGTTTCTTTGTTGTGAGTACCGCTACAGTCAGGTTCAGTTGTGTGGGCAGGGCGTCTCCAACTGCAACTCAAATATAACATGCAATAATGTGGTATCCAAGTACAGTTGGGGTTATAAATTGTTATTGTAAATACAATTTAAAAAAATATATATATATATATATATATATATATATATATATATATATATATATATATATATATATATATATATATATATATATATATATCTGTAACGTAGCCTACAGTATGTATAGCTTGCTGCATTATTTGCACTTTGTAAACTTTGTAAACTGCACAGACTTCGTATACCAATTTTCTTATTAAATTGCAGGAAGTAAAACTGCTGGGAATTCTGAAGATAAAGAGAAAGGGTAAGTTAAATACATAATGTAGTAACTAACATATCCGCAAGTTTGGATCTTGGACGAGTCCTTGGACGAGTTAAAACGTTCAATTTAAGTTACTTTTCAGCAATTTTTGTTCTTAAATTATAAACAACAAAACAAAAAAACAAAACAGAAATAAAAACACAAAACAAAAACAAACATGCAGTAATATAAAATGGGCAGTATGTTAAAAGGACAAAAAAAAACAACAAAACCTTAAAAGTAACTGTGACGACTGTGTTCTGTGGATTTTACAGGGAAATTGCGGTTTGACACTCGCAGTCATTTTTCTTGTACAGTATTTTTCTTGTGTTTAAACTAAAAGTCTTTTTCTTTCTGAACTCCTCCATAGTTCCCTGTTAAAAGTCTAACGTGCTCCAGTATAACCATGTTCTAGTTCTCCTTGGGTCAGGTTTCCTGACTTCAAGTAGACTACTGCTAAAGAGTTGCAGTATGTCAAATATATTTATGGGTTAATATTTAACAAGGGGCTGGCTATTACAAGAAGTGCTGTAATCACCACCACTGCATACTCCCTATTCTACAATTGTAGGAGTTGCTTACGCTTTTAATTTGGAAGTTTACAATTAATGGTTTGACTTAAACAAGAAACGTATAGTAAACAATACAAATGGGACATTTCAGCAACACTAATTTAAGGTTGCCCTCCTAAGATGCGGAAATAAAATGTATTTTAAATATATAACAATTGGGTATTTACATATCAAACACAAAGCAGTAAATACAAAAATGTGATTTTATACATTTAGTATGAACTCTACCATGAGATGCATCTCATTCAACCTATGATTCAGAGCTAGCATCTTATTACATGCACATTAGTCCTGTATTTTATTACATGATAGAAATAACTGTTAGGAAGGAGCCACAGTGGTCTGTGCAGCATCTGTAATTATGCATGTGCCGCTGTCTATCTGTCAAGCATTGGTAGTTGGTAATTTAGTAAGATGAAATGGACTGTTTTTGCATGATTTCTTCTCTAATGCCTAATATATCAGATTGTAGGAAGTATGTCAAGTCTGCTTGCGCCATGTAGAAAATGTGTCAACAAGTCAGTAACATCTAGTACAACACTAAGACTTTTGTTTTGCATGGTGTGTGATGTGGTGTCTTGATTAGGAAAATAAATACAACTTGAATGAGCTTCTTGTTTTGGCTCAATGCTCAGGAGAATCAAGAGAGAAACCAAAGGTGAAAGCCACCAAAAGGCAAAAGAATTGTTCCACCTGCACGGAAGGATCTGGTGAGAGGACAGGGAAATTCATTTGAATGCTTCATCATCCAATATTCAATAGTATATCACTATATACACAGTAAAGATATACAGAACACTGTATATTGTATGTATATATTAACTTTGGATATACGATTGTGAAGGATTCAAAGTGAAAGCATGTATGTACTGTATATTAGTTTTGGACATTCTGCAGTTACATATGTTGAAAAAACAGATCTTTATTGCAATAGAGAGATCTGGGATCTATTTGACAGTGATTACTATTGGGCAAGGAAAAAAAAAGTTATTGTGAATTTAGTAGAACATATTAAAAACAGAATTCAGGTTCACGCCAGTCTTGTTTGTTTCTGGTTGTGCTGTGTAGCTTTACATTCATGGCATGTTGTTGCCTTTAGGAAATGCTGGCTTTTCAAGATGACAAATAAGATTAAATATTTCATCAGGCAGCAAAAGGATCTGTTTCACATCCTGATCTGTCCCTTTCATGAACTGTTTTGTACTGTGTTTAGGACGGCAGTTACCCTACACATATTTCTTGGAAGTATTCTTGGTTATGTGTTTTTTCAGCGGAATCTGGCAATAACACATATAACCTTTTTAGGGGATTCACTGTCTCTTTGCTCCAGGGCCTTCTATTGTCAAAGCTTGATTGACAGTGTAGAAAATACAAGAGCAGTGAACAGTTCTGTGAGTGCAGTGATCAGGTAGTGATGTGTGGTATTTGAAGATATATATATATATATATATATATATATATATATATATATATATATATATATATATATATATATATATATATATACAGTACTATGCAAAAGTTTTAGGCAGGTGTGAAAAATGCTGTAAAGTAAGAATGCTTTCAAAAATAGACATGTTAATAGATTATATTTATCAATTAACTAAATGCAAAGTGAGTGAACAGAAGAAAAATCTAAATCAAATCCATATTTGGTGTGACCACCCTTTGCCTTCAAAACAGCATCAAGCATCAATTCTTCTAGGTACACTTGCACACAGTTTTGAAGGAACTCGGCAGGTAATGTTGGCCCAAACATCTTGGAGAACTAATCACAGTTCTTCTGTGGATTTAGGCAGCCTCAGTTGCTCTCTCTCTTCATGTAATCCCAGACAGACTCGATGATGTTGAGATCAGGGCTCTGTGGGGGCCATACCATCACTTCCAGGACTCCTTGTTCTTCTTTACGCTGAAGATAGTTCTTAATGACTTTCGCTGTATGTTTGGGGTCGTTGTCATGCTGCAGAATAAATTTGGGGCCAATCAGATGCCTCCCTGATGGTATTGCATGATGGATAAGTATCTGCCTGTACTTCTCAGCATTGAAGAGACCATTAATTCTGACCAAATCCCCAACTCCATTTGCAGAAATGCAGCCCCAAACTTGCAAGGAACCTCCACCATGCTTCACTGTTGCCTGCAGACACTCATTCGTGGTACCGCTCTCAGCCCTTCGGGTGAACAAACTGCCTTCTGCTACAGCCAAATATTTCAAATTTTGACTCATCAGTCCAGAGCACCTGCTGCCATATTTCTGCACCCCAGTTCCTGTGTTTTCGTGCATAGTTGAGTCGCTTGGCCTTGTTTCCACGTCGGAGGTATGGCTTTTTGGCCGCAAGTCTTCCATGAAGGCCACTTCTGACCAGACTTCTCCGGACAGTAGATGGGTGTACCAGGGTCCCACTGTTTTCTGCCAGTTCTTAGCTGATGGCACTGCTGGACATCTTCCGATTGCGAAGGGAAGTAAGCATGATGTGTCTTTCATCTGCTGCAGTAAGTTTCCTTGGCCAACCACTGCGCTCACGGTCCTCAACGTTGCCCGTTTCTTTGTGCTTCTTCAAAAGAGCTTGGACAGCACATCTGGAAACCCCTGTCTGCCTTGAAATTTCTGCCTGGGAGAGACCTTGCTGATGCAGTATAACTACCTTGTGTCTTGTTGCTGTGCTCAGTCTTGCCATGGTGTATGACTTTTGACAGTAAACTGTCTTCAGCAACCTCACCTTGTTAGCTGAGTTTGGCTGTTCCTCACCCAGTTTTATTCCTCCTACACAGCTGTTTCTGTTTCAGTTAATGATTGTGTTTCAACCTACATATTGAATTGATGATCATTAGCACCTGTTTGGTATAATTGTTTAATCATACACCTGACTATATGCCTACAAAATCCCTGACTTTGTGCAAGTGTACCTAGAAGAATTGATGCTGTTTTGAAGGCAAGGGTGGTCACACCAAATATGGATTTGATTTAGATTTTTCTTCTGTTCACTCACTTTGCATTTAGTTAATTGATAAATATAATCTATTAACATGTCTATTTTTGAAAGCATTCTTACTTTACAAGCAATTTTTCACACCTGCCTAAAACTTTTGCATAATATATATATATATATATATATATATATATATATATATATATATATATATATATATATATATATATAGTTTTGTGGTTGGTGTAATCCTTTGTGTTATTTAGGATCATGTTCCTTTGTGTTGTTCAGGATCGTTATTCATATGAAGTACTTTGTTTAGAATCCCATTTTTAGTGTTGTTTAATGGGTTCAGTAAACCCAACACACTCTGCTTAAAGACCAACGAGCACGTGAATGACATTTTAATGTGCTCTTTAACAGTGACTTTGTCATGTTACGGTGCTTACAAATGGTCTGAGTGGTTTTAAGGTACTGGTGTATATACTAGTATTATAGCCTACTAAATTGCATCCAAACCAAATTCAGTTTATCTTATAAGGATGATGTGTCAAATTGATTTTGGTTCATGGTTATTGTACAAGAGAAAGGTGTTTTAGAAGTCCATCATGAGAGTCTCCCATTCTCTTCATCATCCTATTCATCTATGAACCTGGGTTCAGTTTATTCATGAATTGAACCACGGATTGGACCTAATCAGCTCTACATGTGACATATTGTCCTGTAAGTGGGCTGTATTGATTGACTATAAAAACAAGGTCATCAAGGAAACAACACATAAGTACAACTACACAGCTTTCAGGATGATCACACAGTCAAGGGAGCAGTCTGATAAAATGTATCGTAACATCAGTATAAGAACATAAGAAAGGTTGCAAACGAGAGGAGGCCATTCGGCCCATCTTGCTCATTTGGTTGTTAGTAGCTTATTGATCCCAGAATCTCATCAAGCAGCTTCTTGAAGGATCCCAGGGTCAGCTTCAACAACATTACTGGGGAGTTGGTTCCAGACTCCCACAATTCTCTGTGTAAAAAATTGCCTCCTATTTTCTGTTCTGAATGCCCCTTTATCTCCATTTGTGACCCCTGGTCCTTGTTTATTTTTTCAGGTCGACATTGTCAATACCTTTTAGAATTTTGAATGCTTGAATCAGATCGCCGCGTAGTCTTCTTTGTTCAAGACTGAATATATTAAATTATTTTAGCCTGTCTGCATACGACATGCCTTTTAAACCAGGAATAATTCTGGTTGCTCTTTTTTGCACTCTTTCCAGAGCACCAATATCTTTTTTGTAGTGAGATGACCAGAACTGAACACAATATTCTAGATGATGTCTCACTAATGCACTTTTAACATTACTTCCCTTGATTTAAATTCAACACTTTTCACTATATATCCAAGCATTCTGTTGGCCCTTATATAGCATCCCCACATTGTCTAGATGAAGACATTTCTGAGTCAACATAAATTCCTATATCTTTTTCATAGATTCCTTCTTCAATTTCAGTATTTCCCATATAGTATTTATAATGCACATTTTTATTGCCTGCATGTGGTACCTTACACTTTTCTCTATTAAATGTAATTTGCCATGTGTCTGCCTAGTTCTGAATGTTGTCTAAATAATTTTGGATGACCTTTGCTGCTGCAACAGTTTTTTGCCACTCCTCCTATTTTTGTGTCGTCTGCAAATTTAACAAGTTTGCTTACTATACCAGAATCTAAGTCATTAATGTAGATTAGGAATAGCAGAGGACCTAATACTGATCCCTGTGGTACTCCACTGGTTACCTCACTCCATTTTGAGGTTTCTCCTCTAATCAGTACTTTCTGTTTTCTACATGTTAACCACTCCGTAATCCATGTGCATGCATTTCCTTGAATCCATACTGCATTCAGTTTGAGAATTAATCTTTTATGCGGGACTTTGTCAAAAGCTTTCTGGAAATCTAAATAAACCATGTCATATACTTTGCAATTATCCATTGTTGATGTTGCATCCTCGAAAAAATCAAGCAGGTTAGTTAGACACGATCATCCTTTCCTAACCATGCTCATGGTCTCCCAGGACCATATAGGTAATTTTCCATTTTGGATCTTATTATAGTTTCCATAAGTTTACATATAATAGAAGTCAGGCTTATTGGTCTGTAGTTACCTGGTTTGGTTTTGTCTCCCTTTTTGTGGATCGGTATTATATTTGCAATTCTCCAGTCTGTCGGTACAACCCCTGTCTCAAGAGACTGTTGCATGATTTTAGTTAGTGGTTTGTAAATAACTTATTTCATTCCTTTGAGTACTACTGGGAGGATCTCATCCAGCCCAGGGGATTTGTTTTAACAGCTCCTAGTCCCTTTAACACTTCTGCCTCTGTTATGCTAAAGTTATTTAAAACTGGATAGGAACAGGTCGACATGTGGGGCATGTTGTCCGTATCCTCCTTTGTAAAAACTTGTGAAAAGTAATCATTTACTATATTTGCTATTTTTTTCTTCATCTATGATTTTGCCATTTGTATCTCTTAGACATTTTACTTACTCCTTGAATGTTCTTTTGCTGTTATAATATTGGAAACACTTTTTGAATTAGTTTTAGCCCCCTTGGCAATGTTCATTTCTATCTCTCTCTTGGCCTTTCTAACTTCCTTTTAGACTTGCACTTGCAGTTTCAAGTACTCTTTTTGTGTACTTTGTTCTTGGTCCCTTTTAAACACTCTGTAAAATGCCTTTTTTTCTCTGAATATTTTTTTTAATTGATCAATTAAACCAGTTTGGCCATTATGTTTTAGAATTTGATTTGTTTACTTTTGGGATGTATATGTTTTGCACCTCTAATACTACATTTTTTAAAAATAGCCATCCGTTCTCTGTGGATGTTTTCTCTATTTTACTGCAATCTACTTCTGTAAGTCTCTGTTTCATTTCTTCATAGTTTGCCTTTTTAAAATTGTAAACCTTAGCTTTAGTCGTTACTTTTGGGGTTTTAAAAAGCACTTCAAATGAGACCATGTTGTGCTCTGAGTTTGCCAATGGTTCTCTGACCTCTGTTTTAGTTATTCTTTCTTTGTTATTAAAAGACTAAATCAAGGCATGCCCCCGTCTAGTTGGTGCCTTGACAAATTGCGTTAGGAAGCAGTCATTTGTCATTTCTACCATTTCAATTTCGGCTGTCGTGCTCCCCACTGGGTTTTCCCATTTTATATGGGGGAAGTTGAAATACCCCATTAGTATGGCTTCTCCTTTGCTACACTCATGTCTAATGTCATTGTATAACAGATTATTTTGCTCGGTATCTGAATTTGGCAGTCTAAGCATGCCCCTATTATTATGCCCTTTGAATTTTTGTCCATTATTCTGACCCATATTGAGTCTGCATTGTTTTTTTCTTCCAGATTTAACACCTGGGCTTCAAGACTATTTTTGATGTATAGCGCTACCTCTCCGTTTCTTCTGTCTTGCCTATCTTTCCTATACAGTATATACCGACTAATATTATATTCGTCTCCATCACTCTCAGATAACCAAGTTTCTGTAACGCCTATGACATCGTAGTTACTGTATCTCTGAATAGGGAATGCTTGGAAGAAAGAAATTAATTTCCCAGCGTTGTTCAGAGCTTTGCCTAAGTAGACACGCAAGTCATTTTACTTTCAAAAACAGGAGCCCCCTTACCTAGACTATGGGCCAAATTAAATTAACGATAACAATGTGCACGCCTATGAATATTCTCTTTGTGAGCCGAGGTGGGAATTGAATATGTGAATGACGAGATTCTTTAATAAGATAAGGAATCGAAATTGCAATTGGAATCAGTTGTGAATGGTATCTGTCTATTACTTGTTTGCAACCTTTTTGCTGTCCCCTAGCACTGGGTTTCAACCCCGGTCCTGGGGACCCACTGTGTTGGCTGGTTTTCATTCCAACTGAGCTCTCAATTACTTCATTAGACCCTTCATTGAAATGATCATTTGCTTAATTAGACCTTTTTAATGGTTTTCAGCTTAAACAGTTGCAGAGTTCAAGTTACTTATACAATGATATAGGTTCGGAACCACTGCCCTAGGCATTACAATTGACATTTCCTTTAAAAAACTACAATATAGATTCTGAAAATGAAAATAAAAAGTAAACTATGTCTTGTGGGCAGTTCCAGTCGTAACGTTTTGTGTATAAGGTCCTGAAGAGGCCTCAGATAATAAAGCTGAGGTATTATAGGCATGAGGTGAGGTATTATAGGCATCACTATGAAGTACAGTAAGATTTTATGGCAGTTTTTGATGATGGATGCACGGACGGAAACAAACAGGTAGCAGTGTCACTATTACAGGAAGTAATGACACTAGAGTCACAGGCCGGTGTCACAATGCCACCACTCACTGTGTGCATGGTTTAACACAGCTGGTCGTCTTTGTTCAGAGGATGAATGGGCACAGGGATTGAATTACTCCCCTGTACCTGTGCAGAGTGTTGCCTCTGTAGCCTGGATAAAGAGCTGCTGAGGCGCAGTAATGTACAGCTATGGCCAAAAGTTTTGCATCACCTACAATTTTAGGATTAGACATAATAAAATATATATATATATATATATATATATATATATATATATATATATATATATATATATATATATATATAATTTAGATATTTTGTTCAACATCATGTAATCAAAAAAAAAAAATACAAATAGATAACGCAAAAGTCTACCAGAAGCCATAATAGTGGTACAGTATTTCATGTTAGTTTTCAAAATGTCACATTTTTCATGTTTTGTCGGTTTTTTGTTAAGTATATGAAAAATGTTAAAGAAACATTGTTCAGCAGGTTTCATTCGACTTTATGAAACCCCATCTGTTAACTCTATAGGGTGATGCAAAACGTTTGGCCATAGCTGTAGGAAGGACTGTGTGCAGCCATTTCTTACTGTGTCTAGTTTGTTGATGATGGCAGGGATATTACTCCAGTGCAATATTCAGTAACTGCATTCTCGTGCTACTTTTATGAGTATTTACAGTAACGTGGTTTGATCTTTGTACTGATCATCCGCCTTCGCCCTACACCACCTGCAGTCCCAGCTCCCCGATTACTGATCTGTAAGATGAGCAGCTTCTCATTTCAGATATTGGTGCAGGACTTCATCATTACTGGATCCATTTGGTGTCTGAATAATTAAAAAACTGGATCAGATTACAGATTACAACTGAATAAATAATTAATTGAGGCTGATTAACATTATTTATCCAGGAACAACTGTTACTACAGAAACACATACTAGTTGGATTTCAGCAGTGAAGTGCTACTGCCTACAGTAAAGAAGCCACAATGTTCAATAATGTAATTGCTCAGGATAACAAGTAGAGGATTACACTTGGTGAGATTAATATTTTCTAATGTGTGTGTGTGTATATATATATATATATATATATATATATATATATATATATAAAATAGAAATATGTGCTAGCAATTTTTTACTTTTTGCATAAATTGTTAGTTATTCTTGTATTACTTTTATACTTTGAGATATGTATTTAGCAATACATGTACTGTTGTGCTATGATATTAATACAGCTGCAGGTTGGTGTTCAGGTACGTTTTGAATTTATATTTTTTCATTATTCAAACAAAATGACTATTTAAAGGAAGTGCTGAATTTATATAACATTTTCAAGTATCTGTTAAAGAGTTCCAAAAAAAAACAAGAGTAATTAATTGCACTTATTTGGAAAGGAACCAATACTTCACTAGATGAAGGTTACAATCTCTTAAGAGTGTTTGCAGCCTGCAGGGGTCTGGAAACAGTTGATTAAATGAGGTAAGCTGTTGATTTAATGGTTACAGTCTTTTGTTTCACGTTGTTTCATTGTACCTAATGTTGCTTGCTGTAATGTTGTTAGTAGAAACACGTGTTGTACAATGGTGTCCTTAAAGACACTTGGGTCAGTTCCCTTGATCCTGATGGTGGTGGATTAAATACCGTCCTTTAAATCGCATAATAGGACCCTCCCTGACAATTTACGTTTACTAACAGAAATGGTGTTTGATTTTCATAACCTAGTGACACAAGTGTTAGGCTGATTATCTCAGGGGTATTTAGATCCATTGCAAGTTAGATCAATTGAGTAGACCTCTCATTGCTTCACATGGGCAATAATGCATTATTATTAACCGATCGTAAATTCAGTTTTTTGCAAAAAAAAACCTATTTTGGCATTCTGTGGTTTTCCAGCAGACGTTCTGGGGATGGAAACAGTGTGTTTTATGTTATATTGCGTCTCAATGCAATTCTCTTCCTTCTGCTGCATGGGGACTACATTTCTCAGTCATTATCTGTAAACTGAAAGCAAACAAAAAACATGTGTATGCCCCTAAAGATCAGGGCATAGTACCAAAACAAAATACCCCACCACTGCTCTCCAGATTATCTGCTTTTAAATAACTCCCCACAGTAACATGATGCACACGGTTTGGCTTAGAATCACAGACTGTGATGCTTCTCACAAGAAATTTCTGGAAATGAGAAGCATCATCTGAATTGCACAATTGTATTAATACTGGTGTATACATAATCACGATTTTGCTTTGGCACATTCACCAGTGAAATCCAGTCTGCTTTTAGTGAGAGGCCTCCTACCACAGTAAAACTAGACCTTTAAATCTGATGTTAATATCCAGTGGTGTTTTGTTGTTGTTGTTCATGTGTGCAATTGTGAGTATGTGATCACATAACTGATGCCTTGTATGCCTCCCTGCACATGCTTGAAATAAACCATATTTCATCATGCAAGGTAAAATAATTCATCATTCAGCGTGTCTGCCAATCAATAAATCCATCAGTGCCATTGAAAGGTGACAAAGTACTGTTGCAGAATAAACATCATTAATGTGCTCCACATTAAAGGTGCAGTAAGTCACCTATTCCAAATGGGGCTACACACCTTATTTCAGTATAGATTAAGCAGTGTGTGCGACAGGCCATGTATAACGATACGTATGAAAGTGTGCCACTGTCAGGCACTCTGTGGTGACCACAGGTGTCATGTACTAAAGCCTACCGATGTAACTGCTTGGTTCTCTTGAATGTTGCTGTAGGTGGTGAGTGAGTCAATTTATGTGCTTATGTGTACTGAATTATAATTAAAATACTGTTCTCCATTGATATACTGCTCCCTGTGAAGTGTTTGGTTCAGAATCTCTATTATTTGTTTATTTAGCAGACGCCTTTATCCAAGGTAACTTACAGAGACTAGGGTGTGTGAACTATGCATCAGCTGCAGAGTCACTTACAATTACGTCTCACCCGAAAGACAGAGCACAAGGAGGTTAAGTGACTTGCTCAGGGTCACACAGTGAGTCAGTGGCTGAAGGGGGATTTGAACCAGGGACCTCCTGGTTACAAGCCCTTTTCTTTAACCACTGGACCACACAGCCTCCTATCTGAAACAATGTGTCTCAAAGGGTTAGGCAGGCGTTAGTCTCATGTTAATCTTAAATAAATCCACTTCAGATTGAACAGATTAGCCACTGACTGGAGGCTTTGGCTGCACATGAGTATACAATGTCAACAAGTAAACTGTGCAGGAAAGGTGCTCTCTCAATTTAGGTAGATCTTTTTAGGATATATTGCAATCCTAAGGAATTTCATTTGAAAAAAATTAGCTCAGACTGTACCGGAAGAAAATGTTAGATCACACAGCATAGAAATGTAAGTATTTGTTTTCTGTTCTGAACATGTTGAAATCTGCTGTTAGTATATAAAGCTGTTAAATGCCTCCCATGGCAGAATGCATTATAACAAAGGGTTGGTTCACTGGCCATTGGTCTCTGCTTTGAAACAATCCTCTTGTCACAAGCTGAATAAAAAAAAAATAAAAAAAATCTCTGTGCTTTTTTTTTTTTTTTGACATTTAGTTATTGATTTTTCCCTGAGGATCGTTTTATGAGCGTAAGACGCTCCAAATTTGCTCAATCACAGATTTCAGGATGTGCCCTGAAGGGACACTATATTGCTTGACTGTTTGTGTTTATGAACAATTTTTGCCATATTTTTGTCACTAGTATGGCACAGCTGGTAGTGTTTGCTTCATTCAATTTTACAATAACACTAATGTTGTAATTTTGCTTTTTAATTTTGTGAAACTGAATGACAAATGTCAACATACTGTTTATATGTATTTTTTGTATATGTGTTAATTAGAGTAATGATAGAATAATACATTCTAATTGCTGTTCCCTTCATTTAGGAGGTCATTTTATGGACTCTTCCCTTACAAGTCCAGTATGATTGGTCTTGAAGCTCTGGCAGACCCATCGGATGACTGGGAAATTGTAGAGACTATTGGGAAAGGTACCTATGGTAAAGTCTACAAGGTCAATAGCAAGAAAGGTGGAAGCCAGGCTGCTGTAAAGGTTTTGGACCCTATAAATGTAAGTACATTGAACTGGGTTACTTCACTTTGCACACAAGTCAATGTTCACCTTTCTGACCAAGCAGCTGAAATAAATGTGGTTGTTTGTATATGTTATGTGGCCATAGAAATGCTGTCATGTGAGAGATGAAGCAATCCACCTCCAGGTGCCTGGCCTCATTTCATCTACTGACAGACATTTCCATCTCATTGCTCTGCAGTTGAATGTCTTGTGCTGAATACCCATATTTGACAGAATAGGAAGGAATCTGTTTGCCTGGCTTTGTGTCTAACTTATTTTTATACAAGTGTATGCTGTATAGGTCATGGTGATGCCCTGTTACTGATAGGCTGTACTGCACAGCTGTGGCAGGAGATGGATGTCACTGACATGCTTGTTATTGTTATGCAAGCTCAAAGGGGGTACTGTGTATGATATTTTAATTGGTTATTTTAAATTATTGAAGGATGTTGATGAGGAGATTGAAGCAGAGTATAACATCCTGCAGTCCCTTTCCAATCATCCAAATGTTGTCAAATTTTATGGGATGTTCTACAAGGCTGATGATCTATCTGGAGGTCAACTTTGGTTGGTTTTGGAGGTGAGTTTTTATTTATATCATATTAATAATATTATTTGAATGTTTAAAAAAAATAGTCTCTGTGGTGTCTAATAAATAATACATTGTACAATGTGTAATGTGTGTGTGTGTGAGGTCCTGGGGGTAACACTGCCTGCAGGTTGGGTTGGGATCTGCTCCCTGTTGTGTGTGCTTTTAGACAAGCAGTCCTACAGAACATGATTGTGAATGCCATAGCAAAACACACAAACGCTATAGGGTGGATTTGGACTGTGCAGAACTCCTATTGTGGGTATTACAGGGGTGATGGATTTTATAAATACAGATCCCCAGCTGTTTGGTACAGTGAATGACAAGGACACAAGAAGGATTTTTTTTCGGTTCATTTTTTTTTTTTTTAAACCTCTTTTTATAGACTCATTTTTGCTTGAGTAACACTCTGATTCACCTGGTTTCCATAGAAACCTTCGGATTTTGCTGCATGGCAGAAAACACACACACACAAAGTGTTGAATTCAGCTTACATTTCAGAGTCATCTTTTCCCAAACCAAAATATAGAAAAGATGGAGAAGGAATCAGGTTCAGAAAATTGATTTCGGTATCATACATACTCGGAGAGTGGCAAAAGTAATGACAAAAAGCCTTATAAAGCCTGTAAATGATTAAATTATACTGTAGTTCAAAACACATTTACAATGACTCTTATCCCCCCCCACACACACCTTTGATGCATGGCAGTCCATTAAGGAAAACATGACGGTTGATGCTATGGTAGTATGTGCATTTTTTGATCAGAATGTTTCATCTGTGATATGTCATCAAGCCTGAGTATAGAGATATGCTTGCTGTCTGTTTTATGCTGCCTGCCAATGGGAGCATGGATGAACTGAATATCTGAAATGAGTGTAATGTGTTGCCTTCAGTTATCTAATGCACCGGTCTCTTTTGTCTTTGGATGCTTTGGTCCTTGTTTTATCCCTGAACAAAAGATAATGGAAAAAATATACATACACTGCTGTGCAAAAGTCTTAGACACATTTAGGAGTTACAATATATATATATATATATATATATATATATATATATAGATGTTATGAGCATCAACAATTTGCTCAAAGCCTCCACTAATGTTTTCCACTTTTGACTGTTATTAATACAGCTTAGTTTGGGTGAGAAGAAACCAAGCTTGTCATTTAGCAATCTTTAATTCACATTGATCAGAATCTTCAAAAGCTTGTGATCACAACAACTCAATGTAAACTACACATGAGCAGCTAATATGAAGTGTTGTAGCAGCTAATCCATCACATTTACCCAGTGATTCTCAACAGGGGATGCTGGGGGCCAGAAGCATCCAAAAAAAAAAAGTTTTATTATAAAGTTTTAAAATGTATAGGTGACATGACGGTTGATGCTATGGTAGTATTAAAGCAGGTTGATTCTATGGTAGTTTTAAAGTAGGTTGATGCTATTGTAGTATTAAAGCAGGTTGATGCTATGGTAGTTTTAAAGCAGGTTGATGCTATGGTAGTTTTAAAGCAGGTTGATGCTATGGTAGTTTTAAAGCAGGTTGATGCTATGGTAGTTTTAAAGCAGGTTGATGCTATGGTAGTTTTAAAGCAGGTTGATGCTATGGTAGTTTTAAAGCAGGTTGATGCTATGGTAGTTTTAAAGCAGGTTGATGCTATGGTAGTATTAAAGCAGGTTGATGCTATGGTAGTATTAAAGCAGGTTGATGCTATGGTAGTATTAAAGCAGGTTGATCCTATGGTAGTATTAAAGCAGGTTGATTCTATGGTAGTTTTAAAGCAGGTTGATGCTATTGTAGTATTAAAGCAGGTTGATGCTATGGTAGTTTTAAAGCAGGTTGATGCTATGGTAGTTTTAAAGCAGGTTGATGCTATGGTAGTTTTAAAGCAGGTTGATGCTATGGTAGTTTTAAAGCAGGTTGATGCTATGGTAGTTTTAAAGCAGGTTGATGCTATGGTAGTTTTAAAGCAGGTTGATGCTATGGTAGTTTTAAAGCAGGTTGATGCTATGGTAGTATTAAAGCAGGTTGATGCTATGGTAGTATTAAAGCAGGTTGATGCTATGGTAGTATTAAAGCAGGTTGATGCTATGCTAGTTTTAAAGCAGGTTGATGCTATGGTAGTTTTAAAGCAGGTTGATGCTATGGTAGTATTAAAGCAGGTTGATGCTATGGTAGTTTTAAAGCAGGTTGATGCTATGGTAGTTTTAAAGCAGGTTGATGCTATGGTAGTTTTAAAGCAGGTTGATGCTATGGTAGTTTTAAAGCAGGTTGATGCTATGGTAGTTTTAAAGCAGGTTGATGCTATGGTAGTTTTAAAGCAGGTTGATGCTATGGTAGTTTTAAAGCAGGTTGATGCTATGGTAGTTTTAAAGCAGGTTGATGCTATGGTAGTTTTAAAGCAGGTTGATGCTATGGTAGTTTTAAAGCAGGTTGATGCTATGGTAGTTTTAAAGCAGGTTGATGCTATGGTAGTTTTAAAGCAGGTTGATGCTATGGTAGTTTTAAAGCAGGTTGATGCTATGGTAGTTTTAAAGCAGGTTGATGCTATGGTAGTTTTAAAGCAGGTTGATGCTATGGTAGTTTTAAAGCAGGTTGATGCTATGGTAGTTCAGGTTGATGCTATGGTAGTTTTAAAGCAGGTTGATGCTATGGTAGTTTTAAAGCAGGTTGATGCTATGGTAGTTTTAAAGCAGGTTGATGCTATGGTAGTTTTAAAGCAGGTTGATGCTATGGTAGTTTTAAAGCAGGTTGATGCTATGGTAGTTTTAAAGCAGGTTGATGCTATGGTAGTTTTAAAGCAGGTTGATGCTATGGTAGTTTTAAAGCAGGTTGATGCTATGGTAGTTTTAAAGCAGGTTGATGCTATGGTAGTTTTAAAGCAGGTTGATGCTATGGTAGTTTTAAAGCAGGTTGATGCTATGGTAGTTTTAAAGCAGGTTGATGCTATGGTAGTTTTAAAGCAGGTTGATGCTATGGTAGTTTTAAAGCAGGTTGATGCTATGGTAGTTTTAAAGCAGGTTGATGCTATGGTAGTTTTAAAGCAGGTTGATGCTATGGTAGTTTTAAAGCAGGTTGATGCTATTGTAGTTTTAAAGCAGGTTGATGCTATGGTAGTTTTAAAGCAGGTTGATGCTATGGTAGTTTTAAAGCAGGTTGATGCTATGGTAGTTTTAAAGCAGGTTGATGCTATGGTAGTTTTAAAGCAGGTTGATGCTATGGTAGTATTAAAGCAGGTTGATGCTATGGTAGTTTTAAAGCAGGTTGATGCTATGGTAGTTTTAAAGCAGGTTGATGCTATGGTAGTTTTAAAGCAGGTTGATGCTATGGTAGTTTTAAAGCAGGTTGATGCTATGGTAGTTTTAAAGCAGGTTGATGCTATGGTAGTTTTAAAGCAGGTTGATGCTATGGTAGTTTTAAAGCAGGTTGATGCTATGGTAGTTTTAAAGCAGGTTGATGCTATGGTAGTTTTAAAGCAGGTTGATGCTATGGTAGTTTTAAAGCAGGTTGATGCTATGGTAGTTTTAAAGCAGGTTGATGCTATGGTAGTTTTAAAGCAGGTTGATGCTATGGTAGTTTTAAAGCAGGTTGATGCTATGGTAGTTTTAAAGCAGGTTGATGCTATGGTAGTTTTAAAGCAGGTTGATGCTATGGTAGTTTTAAAGCAGGTTGATGCTATGGTAGTTTTAAAGCAGGTTGATGCTATGGTAGTTTTAAAGCAGGTTGATGCTATGGTAGTTTTAAAGCAGGTTGATGCTATGGTAGTTTTAAAGCAGGTTGATGCTATGGTAGTTTTAAAGCAGGTTGATGCTATGGTAGTTTTAAAGCAGGTTGATGCTATGGTAGTTTTAAAGCAGGTTGATGCTATGGTAGTTTTAAAGCAGGTTGATGCTATGGTAGTTTTAAAGCAGGTTGATGCTATGGTAGTTTTAAAGCAGGTTGATGCTATGGTAGTTTTAAAGCAGGTTGATGCTATGGTAGTTTTAAAGCAGGTTGATGCTATGGTAGTTTTAAAGCAGGTTGATGCTATGGTAGTTTTAAAGCAGGTTGATGCTATGGTAGTTTTAAAGCAGGTTGATGCTATGGTAGTTTTAAAGCAGGTTGATGCTATGGTAGTTTTAAAGCAGGTTGATGCTATGGTAGTTTTAAAGCAGGTTGATGCTATGGTAGTTTTAAAGCAGGTTGATGCTATGGTAGTTTTAAAGCAGGTTGATGCTATGGTAGTTTTAAAGCAGGTTGATGCTATGGTAGTTTTAAAGCAGGTTGATGCTATGGTAGTTTTAAAGCAGGTTGATGCTATGGTAGTTTTAAAGCAGGTTGATGCTATGGTAGTTTTAAAGCAGGTTGATGCTATGGTAGTTTTAAAGCAGGTTGATGCTATGGTAGTTTTAAAGCAGGTTGATGCTATGGTAGTTTTAAAGCAGGTTGATGCTATGGTAGTTTTAAAGCAGGTTGATGCTATGGTAGTTTTAAAGCAGGTTGATGCTATGGTAGTTTTAAAGCAGGTTGATGCTATGGTAGTTTTAAAGCAGGTTGATGCTATGGTAGTTTTAAAGCAGGTTGATGCTATGGTAGTTTTAAAGCAGGTTGATGCTATGGTAGTTTTAAAGCAGGTTGATGCTATGGTAGTTTTAAAGCAGGTTGATGCTATGGTAGTTTTAAAGCAGGTTGATGCTATGGTAGTTTTAAAGCAGGTTGATGCTATGGTAGTTTTAAAGCAGGTTGATGCTATGGTAGTTTTAAAGCAGGTTGATGCTATGGTAGTTTTAAAGCAGGTTGATGCTATGGTAGTTTTAAAGCAGGTTGATGCTATGGTAGTTTTAAAGCAGGTTGATGCTATGGTAGTTTTAAAGCAGGTTGATGCTATGGTAGTTTTAAAGCAGGTTGATGCTATGGTAGTTTTAAAGCAGGTTGATGCTATGGTAGTTTTAAAGCAGGTTGATGCTATGGTAGTTTTAAAGCAGGTTGATGCTATGGTAGTTTTAAAGCAGGTTGATGCTATGGTAGTTTTAAAGCAGGTTGATGCTATGGTAGTTTTAAAGCAGGTTGATGCTATGGTAGTTTTAAAGCAGGTTGATGCTATGGTAGTTTTAAAGCAGGTTGATGCTATGGTAGTTTTAAAGCAGGTTGATGCTATGGTAGTTTTAAAGCAGGTTGATGCTATAGTAGTTTTAAAGCAGGTTGATGCTATGGTAGTTTTAAAGCAGGTTGATGCTATGGTAGTTTTAAAGCAGGTTGATGCTATGGTAGTATAACCCCCCCCTCCTCAAAATGTGCAAAATGTCTAAGACTTTTATATAAATTAAAAAAAAAAAGTGTAAAAAAGACACCTCACTACAGTAAACTACCATTCTTATTGTTAATTTAAGGGTAGCATTCAGTACCACAGTTTAAAAAGCATGTGTGAAACAAAGGAAGATAATTGGTGTCTGCAACTCTGAATTTACAGGGTTTGCAAAAAAAATGAAATGCCTTTATCAATACTGTCATTAGGAGTAGGGCAACCATGGGCAGCCGCCTGGCACTGATTCCACGTGACAAGTTTGCCAGCTGTTTCCATTTTTTTGCAAGGACACACTGCCTCAACTTGCAACAAGGACATGCAGCTTTAAGTTCCAGAATACGTGTCAGGGATGGCATTTGCTTAACAAATTATTAGTTCAGACCATATACGCAGAGGTTGGTACGGCAGGTGTTTCCATATTTCTGGCTGGGATTTTATAGTTTAGTAGAAGCCTATAGTAGAATTTTGTACCGTAAACAAGTGCGATGAGTAATGCAAGAGCTGTTTTGTGTCACTCTTTCTTCACAGCTGTGTAATGGGGGTTCTGTCACCGATCTCATCACAGGACTGCTCAAGCGTGGCCAACGGTTGGATGAAGCTGTAATCTCATACGTCTTATATGGGGCTCTCTTGGTAAGGATGTTCATCAAGTCCATAATGACAGTAGAGGGTGCAATTTCCTTTTGAATACATTTTACGCATTGGAGCTGTTATTGCAGATAATAGACTTGCAGCTATAACAGCAGGGGTATATTAAACATGTAATACAGGAGCAGCTGTACCTATAATAGAATTGCAGATTATGCTAATTAGGTTCTCTAATAACAGGGTAATTGATTCTAAATAAGATACTATTCTCCCTTTGATGTTTGGTCCAGGGTCTTCAGCATTTGCACAGTAACAGAATCATTCATCGTGACGTCAAGGGGAGCAACATTCTTCTGACAACAGAAGGAGGAGTCAAGCTCGTTGACTTTGGTAATGACTGCTTCCCATTTATTTTCCTGATGTGTGCAGTTTAGCCAAAGGCAGCAATTTATCGCCTGCTCAGAAAGCCTTGAGTGTTTCTGGAGCGCTGTGAGCTCAGTGTTTGCTGCAGTCTTGGGAGGTTTCGATTTAACAGATGGAGCACCTCAGGAATTTCTGACAGATAATCTGTTTTTTTTCCCCACAAGAAAAATGTTATTTTTATACAGAAAGAAAAATTGTATCCAGGAAATATTTGGAAAGATGCTGTCAATGTGTTTGTTTCTCTCCGTAAAACTTATTTTTTAGCAGCAATAGCTTAACACAGGGCTATTACTGCTAATTTAAATTTCATTATTTGGTCTTTTGCATATAAAAGGGAAGCTGTTTTGGCAAATGACTTTAACTTGCCTAAGGCATGTTTATTCCCTCTGTGTAAAAAACTGAAGTGGCCTCATGCAGATACAAAGAGTTGTCCCACTTAATTTCAAATTAGTATTGCCAGTTTACAGTGGTGTGTGGTAAGCTGTCATGCCAAATAATAAATTGCGTTTTTCGATCAAGAATATTTTAATTGCTGTTTATTAAGAGTGGAATAATGCTGTAAATATATTCAAATAGATGGAAGTGTCTTTAAAATATGCTTTTCACTTTAGTATTGGGTTGTGGGGGGGGGGGGGTAAAGCTGATAAGGGAATAAAGGTACAAAAAAACTGTTCAAAATATATATTTGCAAACTGTACTTTAGTTTTAAACAAGAAAAATAAACATGTACCTTTTAATCCAGGTGTCTCAGCTCAACTCACAAGTGCTCGGTTACGAAGAAACACATCTGTCGGGACTCCATTCTGGATGGCACCTGAGGTGGGTAAATGAGGGAGATTGAAGTGGTTTATATTGACTGCCCGTTATTGCACTATCCACCTGCAGCCTTGGTTTTTTTTTTATACATTCTTTGGCTGGGGAAAGAACCCTTAAGCTCTTTCACTTTTGCAGATTAAGAATAGTTCAAATTAACTATGTAAAAAAATATATATCTTGCTGGTTTGGTTCAGCATTCCCCTGCTTGTACCTTGGGAATGAAGGTTATCTCAAGGTTAATAACTAGGAGTCTGTTCCCCTCAGCTTATTGCACAGGAGTTCACTCAGAACAGTCTGCCAATTTGAGGGTGTGCACTGGAGAGCAATTCAGATGTAAGAATTTGGCAGTAAATTCTGATTATTGCAATCAAG
This sequence comes from Acipenser oxyrinchus oxyrinchus, assembly GCA_030684275.1. NCBI lineage: Eukaryota > Metazoa > Chordata > Actinopteri > Acipenseriformes > Acipenseridae > Acipenser > Acipenser oxyrinchus. Next base: position 12,429,765 of record CM060257.1, read on the forward strand.
CGAAGTCCTTTCTGACAAAAATGGTCCCTCCAAACAATCTCAATTTAAATGGTAATGTCGCCAGGATCTTGCAGAGGCAATTAACATTTGACAATAACCTTTTCGTATTTGTTTTCCAATGGCAAATCTATAAAATAAGGTACTTTAGTAGCTGGTATTGATTCGGTCTGCTGGATTACTACTGAAGTACCAAAGCCCAGTGCAAATTTGTAATAATTTACAGTCGATTTTAATTGAATATAATTTGTGTTTTGTAAATTAATAAAGCCATATAGAAAAAGTACCAACAAACACGTATCATGTTACTCAATGATTGTAAATCTGCACTGCAGTGTGTCTTGCTGATTACAGTATATGCATTACAATGTAGGTAATGTGTAATAACAATGATCTTCAGTCAAGTGTTTGCATGCACACTTGTTTACGGCACAAACTGCTTGTAAAATTGCTCTCTCATCTAAAACTCAAAAAGAAAGGATGGTCCACACTTCACTCACATCCCTTACAAGAAGAGTACGCTTTTACAGCAGGATGACAGTATTCATGCATGCATATGACCACTTTCATTGATTATTATTGGGTTGGTTTTGCTTGAGTGGTTATATTGAGATCTTGCAAACCTAAAAAGGAAAGAGGTACATAACAAAGACGTCAAGGAAATGTATAATGATCCAGAGCACTTTTTACTTATTTTCTTTCCCTCCAGCCCATATAAATAGAAAGCTCTTTAAGCTTGATAAATGTTTTAATGACAAAATTAGAATTCCCTCTGATAAATGCATATCTTTAGAACAGAAGCATTTCAGTACTTTATTACTGTCACACAAATAAAAGCAGTCCTGTTGAATGGCAGAAAACAAATTTGTATATGTCTTTGCTATCAGAACTACATGACTATAAATGACAACATGCATCCCACGGGACAGTAAATTTGAAGACGTGTGAATGTTTAATGCTTTGTTTTGTTCTTACCTGATAGGTCATTGCTTGTGAGCAACAGTATGACTCTTCGTATGATGCCCGCTGTGACGTATGGTCACTTGGAATTACAGCTATTGAACTAGGTGATGGAGAACCCCCCTTATCTGAAATGCACCCTGTGAAAGCTCTATTCAAGATCCCACGGTAAGACACTAGATGGCTCTCTTGACTTATTACTTCAGCTCTTCCTCTACATGCGCGTCAGACAGGCTTCTGTTTTAAGAAAATACAAAATGATGAAAATTGGAATGTGTATTAAATGAAACTTGTATTAATAAAATACCATGCATATTTTCAAAGGAAATTCCACGTTAATGTTACATAATGAGAAACGAACACCATGAAAATGTTTTTTGGTTCTAGTTTTGTAATGGAAACAGCTGTTTTGTCTCCCTTTGCATAGCAGGAGACTAATTTAAAAGACCTTTTTGAAGCACATAAAACTATAAGGCTCATTTTTAGTCACAATAGATCAGCAAGTACTTCCTTACTTTAACATTTCCTTCATGTAGACATTTTAATCCTGACTGATAGCCATTTAAAAGCTTTGCTGATACAAGTGTTTGCCCTTTTGTTATCTGCACAATTACGCAATTATCACACACATTTTAAACGTGTCCTTCTTATTTGTAATTTGCATTTTTCATTAGCTCTATTCATATTCAGATGAGGCTGTCATTGGCTCCTCATCACAATGTTATTTCCATCTTCCCAAAGCCAGGTGTGAAACAAGCCACTGTGTCACAAAAATGATTCAGGGCACAGGAGCAGTTTATCTCATTGCCTTTCTATTGGTGTAAAACAGGTCACACAATTACAGTAGCAGGGAGAGGCTGCAGATTTTCAAACTGACAGCCATAAATTTTGTCAAAGAGACGAATGCCTCAAGTGCTTAAACTGACAGGTCAGCATTAAATTTCATCTGTGCAAACAAACATCATTTTTAAATATGTGTACACATACACTTTATTCAAAAAGAAGATGGTGTGCTTCAAAATACTGGGTGCCTATAGGAGTATACAGCAGCATTGCTGTTGCAATTAATTATGTAAAAAAAGATACATTACTCTGTGGACTTTGTGCTAGTCATAAAGTTGTACTGGTCTAACAATCCAGATACATACCAAATTATGTGCTAAAGTAAAGTGACATCTTTTTGGAAGGAATGGGGGAAGAACTCTTTTCAAAGTGCACAGATTAGATACTTTAATAGTAGGTAGTCGTTACTTATGTTCTTAAAAAAATTGATATTAAAAAAATAGTTTTCTTTACCGTGAAATATTGCTTACTCTCATGCATCGTAAAACTTGATGATTTAATAACGACAAATTGGTGCAAGGCACAAAAAAAAGTGCAATCTTTAAGCAGGCAGTAATGTTTTGCTTCTCTATGAGGCACGGTACCTTCTTTATCAAAATGGATTTTTGTACCTTACACATTAATCTCATGAATAGGGACCTCAGTGCCTGCAGATGGAGAATAAATCATAGTGAGAAGACACTGAACCATGAAATGATTCTGTTAACATGTCATCTGTCTGGAATATATTTTCAGATCTCCAACAGAAGGGGCTAGATTATGAAGGGGAGATGGTCTGACATAGCTGGCAATTTGGGATTTGATACTTTGAACCTGCCCCATCTGTTGCAGATATTGAGAGTTTTTTTGCTTGTTTCCGAATGGAAGGGTATGCTTCTGATGCCCTGTACCGGTAATCTTTACTGTCCCTCAGAATACATCATCATTGTCTATGTCATTCCAAATGACTACAATTAGGAATGCACCCCCACAGGAATCATAATAGACACATCAGCCTGTGACGTAAAAAATGAGGTGTTCCTTCTTTCAACCAGGATGTGTGAGGCATATCGAGCACTGCTTTCCAGGCAGTCTCTTGCTTAAAACCAAAAATGTTAAAACCAAAAGGACAGAAATGGCAAAAATCACTTAGTAAGACAAAAACTTACAGAGATAAGGAACTCGCAGTTATCGCTTCATTGGTCTTTGCACCCCTGCAGGGTTTGAAAGGGAAATCGGCTGGTTATAGTTTCCCTCTTGCTTCAATCAGTGACAAAAAGAGCAATAAATAAATACAATTACAGTTTACCTTTGAACTGATATACAATCATACACAACCCCCGGAATAAAATATTTTTATTGCTTGTTTTTAAATGCATGAGTTACTATTTCCTATTGTGCAAGGTAGCGCAACGCCATCTATGCTTTTCAAATAGAAGAAAAATTGCAACTGGTTTGCAAACATTCACTGTGTCTGTTGTTTACTTGTTTGGTGTTCTCACATATATAGTTTATATTGACAATGCATGTGATAATTCAATAGAAAAAAGTATCACTATAAAAAGACTAGAAAAAAACCCACAGTATGGTTTGTACTGTAGGTATCTAAAGCATTGTGGCTTTTTCAGCCAAGAATAATCCCAGGAAAGACTTTTAATATATATATATATATATATATATATATATATATATATATATATATATATATATATATATATACACTACCGGTCAAAAGTTTTAGAACACCCCCATTTTTCCAGTTTTTATTGAAATTTAAGCAGTTCAAGTCCAGTGAATAACCTGAAATGGTACAAAGGTAAGCGGTAAACTGCCAGAGGTTAAAAAAAAAAGTTTACCAAAAACTGAAAAATAATGTACATTTCTGAGTTATACAAAAAGGCCTTTTTCAGGGAACAAGTAATGGGTTAACAACTTACAGCTGTTCTGCAGCAATGGAAGTAAATTAAGCCTTGCAAGTTGATGCTAACAATTCCTACAGGTGTCCCAACTTTTGTTGAATACTTACAAACCCTCTGTCTGTATAAAAGCAGTGTTGGAATAGACTGTGTTACTTCACCCTCTTAAGCATTATTTGGACAGTATTGTACTGCAGGAAGTAGTATATTGCTATAATAATGGCGAGAAAAAGGCAATTAACAAAGGAAGACAGACAGACCATTATAACCCTTAAAAGTGTAGGTCTTTCCTTTAGAGAAATTGCAAAGAAAGCCAAGGTGTCAGTGAGTACAGTTTCCTACACCATCAAAAGGCACTTGGAAACTGGAGGAAACTCTGACAGGAAGAGGTCTGGCAGACCCATAGCCACAACAGAATCAGAAGACAAGTTTCTGAGAGTCAACAGCTTGCGTGATAGGCGGCTCACAGGACAACAGCTTCAAACACAGCTTAACACTGGTCGAAGTAAGCAAGTCTCAGTTTCAACTGTGAAGAGAAGACTTCGAGCTGCAGGTTTGACAGATCGAGTGGCAGTAAGAAAGCCATTGCTAAGATGGCAAAATAAGAAAAAGAGGCTTGCCTGGGCCATGAAGCACCGCCAGTGGACTACTGAAGACTGGAAGAAGGTCTTATGGACTGATGAATCAAAATTTGAAATCTTCGGTTCATCACGCAGGGTTTTTGTACGCCGTCGAGTAGGCGAAAGGATGGTTCCTCGGTGTGTGACACTAACTGTCAAACATGGAGGAGGAAGCGTGATGGTCTGGGGCTCTTTTGCTGGATCCAGAGTCGGCGACTTGCACAGAGTGAGTGGCACCCTGAACCAAAACGGCTACCACACCATTTTGCAGCGCCATGCAATACCCTCTGGTATACGCCTAGTTGGTCAGGGGTTCATCCTACAGCAAGATAATGACCCAAAACATACCTCCAGGCTATGTCAGAACTACCTTTGAAGAAAAGAACAAGACGGTAGGCTTCAAATCATGGAATGGCCAGCACAGTCACCAGACTTAAACCCCATCGAGCTGGTTTGGGATGAACTGGACAGAAGGGTGAAAGCAAAGCAACCTACAAGTGCAACACATTTGTGGGAACTTCTGCAACAGTGTTGGGAAGAACTTTCCGAACAATATTTGATTTCCATTGTAGAAAGAATGCCACGAGTGTGTTCGGCTGTTATATCTGCAAAAGGTGGCTACTTTGATGAGTCATATATATATATATATATATATATATATATATATATATATATATATATATATATATATATATATATATATATATATATATATATATATAGGTTAGATGATTTTATAAATCATCTAACCTTTACAAATCATCTAACCTTTACACACTTCGGTTTAAAAGGTTTTAAAATTTTTTGTTTCATAAAAGCTCTCCGTCTTAGACGAATGCACAGACGTAATTCATCAGTCTTCACGTATTTGGATTGATAAAGAGATGCACTTTTGATTAGAAATCCTCTGCTGCTGCAAGCAGCGTTACATTCCTTTGACTGATGTGACCTTATCCAGCTAATTGTATTCAAACTGTCCTTCTTAATGTAAATAAGACCCGTAATAGAAATTGGGCTTGATGCAGGTGCCTGTTTGACTGGTAATGAGATTCTGAACAAGTGGCCAGAAAGGTAATGATTTACAATTCGCTGATTTTCTGCTGAACAAAAATGACTTTGAGCTCCAGCTGTCTATTTTCTAGTCCAGTTTACACAACGATATAGTCTGTTCTTTGCTCATATTTTTTTATTTTCAGTGTGTGTTTTAAGTACATTTTAAAAAGTAATGCATTCAATAAATATTAATACTGTACTTTTGATGCCATGTTCAGATAGCACGGCAAACTGTATTGAGATAAAAAGTAATAGTTGCTCACGTTGCTAGCTTTTACAAAATAAAAACAGATAAAAAAAGTAGTACAGCTTAAAGAGAGGCTTTATATGTGGACATTTTTAATGTCATGTTATGTGTGTTGTGTATTATTCTCTATTGTTGTTTTACTTAGATCATAATTTGCAATGCTTACTAACTATTCCTGTAATGGGAAATTGGGGTGCTTCAGTGTATGACACAAAAACTTGTATGCTTTTCCACCCCACTTTCACACAATCAGCTGTGAGGAGTCTTTTCAGAGGCAGCTGAAATAGGCAGTAAGCATGGCAGATAATGATCTAAGCAGAGAAGTATATAATATGAAGAGTGGTCAACATGACTGGGGTTGCAATCTATTCTTTATTTATAAGGTGACTTTTGCTGGCTTCATGCTTGTGATGGCTTTCACGTTTTAGTTAAAGTAACAGTAGCACTTTATGTGTCTGAACATGAATGTTTCCCAAGCAACCTTTGTAAAAGAGAATGGATCCCCTTGGACCATTCTTACTTATTCCATTACCTTTTCTCACCTGCAGGGTAAGGAGTATCCTCGAGAATAGGCAGAGGCTAAGCGTGACCCGTCCGCCTTGCCTTTTACAAGCTAGCATTTTAATCACTGTACAAAAGTTTGCCTTTAAAAGGTGAGCCATTGGGGACACTTGAATGGCTGTGTACAGTGCCTTGCATAAGTATTCACCCCCCTTTTCCACATTTTGTAGTGTTACAACCTGGAATTAAAATGGATTTAATTAGGATTTTTTGTCACTGATCTACACAAAATAGTCCATAATGTCGAAGCGGGGAAAAAATCTACATATATTTCAAAATTATTTACAAATAAAAAACTGAAAAGTCTTGATTGCATAAGTATTCACCCCCTTTGCTGTGACATCCCTAAATAAGCTCTGGTGCAACCAATTGCCTCCAGAAGTCACATAATTAGTTGAATGGAGTCCACCTGCGTGCAATTAAAGTGTCACATGATCTCAGATTAAATACACCTGTTTCTGGAAGGCCCCGGCGTTTGTTAGAGAGCATATCTAAACAAACAGAATCATGAAGGAGCCAAGGAGCTATCAAAACAAGTCGGGATAAAGTTCTGGAGAAGTACCAATCAGGGTTGGGTTATAAAAAAATATCCCAAACTTTGAACATCCCCCGGAGCACTGTTAAATCCATAATTAAAAAATGGAGAGAATATGGCACAACCGCAACTCTGACTAGAGTAGGCCGTCCACCAAAACTCAGTGACCAGGTAAGGAGGGCATTAGTCAGAGAAGCAACCAAGAGGCCAATGGTAACTCTGAAGGAGCTGGAGAGATCCACAGCTGAGATGGGAGAAACCGTCCATGGGACAACTATAACCCGGACGCTCCACAAAGCTGGGCTTTATGGAAGAGTGGCGAGAAGAAAGCCATTGCTGAAATAAACCCATATCAAATCCTGTTTGGATTTTGCCAAAAGGCATGTGGGAGACACAGCAAACATGTGGAAAAAGGTTCTCTGGTCAAAAATTGAACTTTTTGGCCTTAGCGCAAAACGCTATGTGTGGCGCAAAGCCAGCACTGCTCTTCACCCTGAGAACACCATCCCCACGGTGAAGCATGGTGGTGGCAGCATCATGTTATGGGGATGCTTTTCATCGGCAGGGACTGGGAAACTGGTCAGGATTGAGGGCAAGATGGATGGAGCCAAATACAGGGAACTTCTAGAGGAAAACCTGTTTCAGTCTGCAAGAGACCTGGGACTGGGGGGGAGGTTCACCTTTCAGCAGGACAATGACCCTAAACACACAGCCAAAGCTACACTGGAGTGGTTTAAAAATAAGAAGCTGAATGTCTTAGAATGGCCCAGTCAAAGCCCAGACCTCAATCCGATTGAGAATCTGTGGCAAGACTTGAAAATTGCTGTTCACCAACAGTCCCCATCCAACTTGACAGAGCTTGAGCAATTTTGCCAAGAAGAATGGGCAAAAATTGCAGGATCCAGATGTGCAAAGCTGGTAGATACTTACCCAAAAAGACTCACAGCTGTAATTGTTGCCAAAGGTGCTTCTACCAAGTATTGACTCGGGGGGTGAATACTTATGCAACCAACAAATGTCTTTTTTTTTGTTTAATTAACTTTTGTGTCACAATAAAAAATATTTTGCACCTTCAAAGTGTTAAGTATGTTGTGTAAATCAAATGGTAAAAATCCCAATTAAATCCATTTTAACTCCAGGTTGTAACACTACAAAATGTGGAAAAGTCCAAGGGGGGTGAATGCACTGTATATAAAGAGTACTGCTAAATGCATTGGCATTCAATACATTAAACAGTAGGCTAAACAATACAGTCCTACTGGCTGCAGATCTTGAAAATAATAGATAATATGTAGTTAATATGCAATTACAGTCTGATTAATGCCACATAAAATGTTGTCCTAAAATATCAACTGCAGTGCTATCATGAGGACAGTAGGGCTGTGGTGTATGTGTGATGAATTCAGTGCTCATGAAATGTGACACTGATTGATGTCCCTGGAACCTGTGCCTGTACTGGGTTAGTAGGTACAGCATGAATCAAGCCATTGCTTTGCCAGTATAGGTAAATCCTGGCCCGAGGGAAGCTCCCTCACTGGAGTGAAAGACTAGTTCAGTCTGCAGGCTAATTCACTGTAAAGACTCCTCTGGGAGAGGGACCAGTGAGATGTGAAAATAGTCCACGTTGAAACAATCAGTCCTGCTCCCTAGTGATTCAAGCTGGATTTAAACTCTCGTCTAGGAAGAGCCATTTGAGACTCAATAACAAGCACATGCACTGCTTGCATTATATTGCATTCCATGTTATCTACTGTACTGAAAAGTGTTTTTTTTTTTGTTTTGTTTTTTACCTATTTTAGAATAAAATGCATATGTATATTGCCCCCCCCAAAAAAAAAAATATACACAGCATTACGCTTCATTATACAAATGTCCCCATTCAATTTTTTAAAGGGTAGCATATCATTTAAATAAAGGTTAGCATATAATGTGGGATATCAGGTCAATGTAATCAAATTGGTTGCCTTGAAGAATAAAAAAAGAAAACATCTCTGTAGCCGTGGTGATGACCCTTTTTTTTTTTTTTTTAGCAACACAACTGATGCAATTAGTCACTGAGCTCAAAGCCTGCAAATTGGGCTAAATGAACATGGTAGAAATAAAAAAAATAAGGAATATGAGCTTGCTTAATGCTGACCTTTTTCTACTGTATGAGTATTTATATTTAGTGATGTTCCTAACCAAGCACCAGTGGGATTAATAGAGAGATATAGGTCTCAGGATTTAGATCTGACTCTCTTTAGATAACTAAAAAGGATCCAAAGAGTATGAAAAGTCTTATTACTTAAGTAACCATTTTGTGTTTGCAAATACTGTATTGGTTTATTGTCAGTTTATTTAAGGACCCAGAAAGCTCAATGATATAAATTGGTTGGAAAAAACAAACCAACAAACAAAAACAAAAACATTGAAGTCCACAAACAAATGGGTAAAAATCTGTAATTAACTATAATTGACTGTAAACACTTAAAAGCAAAATGCTCCCCTCACTTTTTATGGAGATTGAAAATACAGTAAAAAAAAAAAAAAAAAAAAAGTATTGTACAATACAATGACAATTATAAAAATGTTTAGTGCCAGAAACAAACAAAAAGAATGTTTATAGTCTGGTGCTGTCTGTCGTGCTACATTTTAGCTGCTCCAGCTTTACTGTCGTCTGTTTTTATAAAAATATAAATATCTGTGCAAATCATTATTCATAAACAGTTCTGTTGGATGTATTTAACTTCTCTGATCACATCAATGAAATACGCAAGACTTTTTGACCAGAATGCACTTTTCTTCTCATGAATGAGTCCAAATCTGCCCATCACTTTTCTGTTGATCCTGCTCAAAAATCAGTACCTCTATTTATAAAGCAGCATTGAAGACACTAGATGGTGTGCTCCAATGTTTTATATGATTTTATGGAAAGTAATTTCACTTTAAAAGATGCGCACAGATAAGACAAAATAGTTTCATGTCCTTCACTCTCTTTTCCTGTATATCTTGGGAACCACTTGTGAGATTTTGATTATTCTGTAGGTGGGCTTTGTTTTTTCCACCCTTGTCTGGATATATGTGTTACTTGTTGAGGAGCAAAATACTTTTTTGGTTTATTTTTCTTAGTTAAAAGCTTAATAGATGCTAACTGTAAGAATTAGGGGTGCTAGATTCCGTTTAATTTTAATAAACGTTTAAACTTTTAAAAATATATAGTTTAAACGTTTAAACGTTAAAATAAAAACATTTTGAAAAGACGCTGTGTAGTATGTGTCCATTCGTTAATCTCAATCACAACTGAGAAACGCGTTAATAGTAAAATTGGTTTAATTTATGTCTTTTTTCTGTGAAACCACTAAATGGGCTTTTAAATCATAAGTCTTACTTTTTCATTTAAATGCCGAATACAGTTACTCATCATAACGATTATAATAATGTGTCCAGCAAAACGCTTTATTTTTTATTATAGCTTTAATAAAGATTAGTCGTTTATTAACATGTTGCGATCTTATTTCTACATGAAAAATGAAGGCTATTTAAAAGCCCATTAAGTTGTTTGACAGAAATAAATAACTAAAGTAAATCAAATAAATTACTAAATTCAGCCCTATATATAAATAATTGTACTGTATAAAAACAATGAAGCAATATGAAATAATAATACTAATAGCGTTGGCGGTACGATAGCGGTCTGTTTTGATTAGAGCATTAATTGCATTATTACAGAAATGTTATGCAGTCTAATTATTCAAAGAGTGCTATTACTAATAGTAATAGTTTGTACTTATCTGACTGACAGTAGTAGAAAAAAAGACCATAAAATAAACATAAAATGGAAGCCATCTTCTGTTTAAAAAAAAACAAGAAAAAAAGCTATTAACATCGCTCCAGATCAACACAGTCTTCTGTAATTTGGGTCAACAAAAGACATTAAAGTTGAATCCGGTATCCTCCACAATTGAAATTGATTACATGCCATTTGCGATCGTCTCAATAATCAATGTGTTGTTTTCAGCCCAAATTTTATCGCATTTCCTAACATTTTGCTTGCATGTCTGAGCCCCACCTCCTTCACGCTGGATCCAGTTTCATAGAAGCATACTAGTCACATGACCAAAAGCATGCTGGACATTGGGAGGTGACAATCCAATGACAATGACGCCACTTGAAGTAGGAAGTAATATAAAAAAACAAAAAAAGAAAAACTGTGTAGCTGTTATTTGCAGTCAGCCGCTTCTTAATATTTGACCTGCACATTTTTGACAAAGTTTAAATGATTAAGCAAAATTAAAAACGTTTGACACTTTGCTAACGTTTAAACGTTTAAACTCTAACACTGGGCTGTGCCAGGGAAAACTAAATTGGCCAAGATTATGCTTCAAGGGTGCATTTAGTATTTTTAAAGATGAATTCAATTGTATTATAAGCTTGCTGTGACAGTAAAGATAGGCTTGTAAATAAAAGCAGCTCCTCTGTCATGGTCATTTAAAACATGACCTGGATCTTTTGTGTCATCAGACGGCCTCGGACTGTGCCCATAATATACTCACACACACGTCCAGTGCAATGAATACGGCTGAGTGTAACTGAGCATACAAAAGGGTAAAGTAGTAAAAACGTTAACACGAGGATTAATTACTGAAACTGGAGAGCGCTTTCAGAGAATTAATGTGGATGACTTTTAATTTCTGTAGTTGACACGGGACGTGATGTATTTGCCAAACTCTTAAAGTCCTGTGCAATGCCATAAGGTGCATAACAAGGTGTAAATAAGCTGTGAAGGTTGCAGATAATTGGTGGAATGTGCAGTCCAAGGCTGTGTTTATTCACCTAGATCCAAAGGTATTTCCAAAATATAACTCTGCTTGTATCTGTCTGAATCAAGCTGATAACTGAAGTAAATGACAGAAATAAATAATGCCTTGTCAAACCCAGCAAAGGCTAATGAAATCATACCTCAGCCGAACAAGCCCAAACCACTGGCCTGTTAAAATGCAATATTCTAGCAAAAAGTAAAAGATAATCTAAATGCTTTCGAGCAGAACAGTTGGAAGTAGTTTAAGGTTCACTGTACGTTTTTAAATTTCACTAAATGTAATCATACTGAGAAAATGAAACACGTTATATAACAGCAATTCCAGCCTGAAATGCATTGTGATATGTTACAGTGTTTTTTTCTTTTTCTTCAAATTGATGAAAACTCTTTTACCATGCAATATGTAATAATAATTTAGAAAGTGGAGCTCATCGCAGGTTAAAGTGCTGTCAGCTGTTGATAATTACTGTTAATTTGTGCTAATTTACCATTCCAGTTGATATATGTCTAAATTGAATAACAGGAAAGACAGGTCTTTGTTCTGGATAGAGTGATGGCAACATTTACATTTAACTAAATAATTCTAAATATTGTTGCTGCTCTAATTTATGCCAGCTTTTTTTTTTTTTGCTTTCTACAACTCATAAACCTGATGTTCATGGAAACAAAAGGTATAAATGCAATTCCATTTTTCCGGAAAACAGGCATCCTTATCTGATACTTGGTGTGAATACATTAGCTGCCAGGACATGGGAGGCACTGAATGAAGCAATTTAGTGAACACATTAGGCAAAAGTGAGTAGTGATTGCATTACAGTCTACTGTAGCAATAGCAACTGAGCATGCATACATGCATATTTGAGAGCACAGGATACGTATTTTAGGCAGAAAAAAGTGGTTTATTTTCTTCCCACCCAACATATTTTTTTCAGTTATTTATGTTTTTTTTATTTTTTTTATCTATATAATCATCACTGTCATTTGTTTGCATAAACTAGGGACTAGGGGGAAACAGTCCTATGACTCTAGCAGCCTCTGAGCATCTGGAGAGTTTGGAACAATGCCAGTGTGATAATGATCCCGTTTCAACCCCCTGTTTCTCATTATGTTCTGCCCTCTGAAAAAAAAAAGGCAGAGCAAAGGTGAAATCTGCTGTTCCCCGAGGTCACCAGGAACACTCCATTTTCAATAATGGTTCATTATATTATCTATGCACCAACATTGGCTTTTGTCACAACTCTACCTCACTTCCAATTCCTTACAAGTTTTATGTACTTTATTTGATGCTTGCTGAGCAATTTAAGAATAAGGTAAAGGGTTCTGTTGTGGTGTACAACCTACGTTTTGTCAACTGTACTGTAGGAATATATCTCCAGTAAATTCCTCCCACTTCAGATCAGTGTTAATGTGTATTGACCAGGATGTGTTGGGAAGCTTAGCATATTGCTTCACCAGGAACGTGCTTGTTTTATACATGTAAGAACATAGATACAATGACTGTGGTTTCAATGTGTCAAATCCATTACATCTCATAAGGGGTGTTAAAGACAGGGGTTTGTGAAGGAAGGGTTCAATTATATATAAAACAATGATATTGTCAAAAGTCATTGTAAAAGATACAAAATAAAAATAGAAATATTCTTTATCCTTCTGTTCCATGCTAAAGATAAAGGCAGCATTTTCCAAGCAATCTTTCAAGCATGCCCTCCCCTCAAATTATGGGTGCTCTTGCTATAAGTAGTTGTCCATTGAATGTGGCTAGGGTTGCCAAGCAACTGCAAGTGTGCTTCTGCCAAGCATATAAAGTCAGATGAAGACGGTACTTGACCCGACCTCCCCCTCCCTGAAGTAAGAAAACAACCTAGTTTAGTGTGCCAGTCAATTTCACATCCACAAAGACACACAAGCAAAATATGCTGGAAATATTATTTAGTGTCATAAAAAGCTGTACACTTGTGGTGCACCTGCTGAATTTATGTTTGGTCAAAAGAAAACAAAAAAACTAGTTAGTGCAACTTTGTATGTGTTGTGTCAGTGTTTTTGTAGTTTTAACCTTCAAAAATCTACCCTGGTGACGTCTTCAAAGATTGTTAAACCTGTTGTTGCTAGAATATCACATACAAACATGTCAAAAGGCTTTTCCCTTCCCTCCATCAGCGTTGACATTCACAAGTCTGCTCTGTCTAGTGATTTCCAGATACATGTACTCTTATCTCCAGTTGCACATGTCTTCACAATTTTAGTTTTCTTTGAAGTTGTATTTTTTTCCGGCGTCTTGGTCATGACTAACATTGACTTATGCCTCTGTTTTCTTTCATTCATGATCTCATTTTAAGGTATTTTAAGAAATATCTCAATTACTCTTTATTGTACTATAGATTATTATAGCCAAAATGTCAGCTGTTGGTATGTGGTCTCCCAACATCTAAAGCCTTATTATTGACTCCAGTGTGTAACTGCTGTTCTTTATAGTTTTCATTTTGATGTTCTTTGGAATTAATAAATGGTTTTTGCTCTCCATGTGTACTGATGAAGACAATTTCCAAAAGGATTTGGCTGCATGAGATTGAACTTATTATTGAGGTGCAATTCTTTAATTGAGGAGAAAATCATTGCTCTGTCTCTATCTGTACTCTTGCTGTCCAGTCCTGTTAAATATAGCAAAAGACAACCACGCTGCTTTAAATGGAGCTATAAGAATGTACAAGATGTACAGGCCGACTTAACTATGACCTTAAAATCTGTACCAGATGATGGTGATACGCCATTGATACTTATACTGTGAAGGGTTGTCTGGTTCTTGTTTTGGGAAAAGGAAAGTTAATTGTTTTTCAAAAATGTTTTCTTCTTTTGTTTGTATATTCTTGTTGTAGACTTTTAATAGACTAGTGTAATTAGCTGCACAGTTAAAGCCACAGAACAAATGGGAAGTAAAATGCTGGGTATTGAACCGTGTTACTGATCTCATTGGAATAGAATGAGCCATTTCATTTTTACCAGCTGTGACTTTGGAGACTGGCTGTGTGACACAAGATAGGCAAGTTAAATAAAGTACTTTGGAATGGAAATGTTGGCACTTACTACTTATTAGTTTAACATAATAGCTGTGCGTCACAGTACTTTTGTTACCACATAATCTTTAACTAACTAGCGTGTATTGGTACAGTCATATTTACTCACATTTGTATCATTTTTAAATTCCATAATGAATAAGATTACACACAGAGTACAGTAACTGAAGTATTGTTGATCAAGATAAGTGATAAGTATGTTTTTTAAGAAGGTAATTGAACATTTATAACATTTCTGTTTAACATGTTTTGCAACAATGGTAATATATTTTAATAATTATTTTACACTTTTCAGGAATACTGCCTTTTTGTTTGACTTTGTGTAGTCAATTTTCCAATAACAGAATGTAAAAAAAATGTTGATTTTCCATGTTTTGTAATGAACACATTTATGTATATTCAGTTTATTTTGTATTTTTTATACGCATTACTTTACAATGGTCACCAATCCCCTTTTAGCAGCAACCTCCTTCATCTAGTCACATTCTAAGAGATGTCTGAAACCAGAACACAAATTACATTCTATTGCCTCATACCTGAGGCTTCAACCTGTGTTCAGATATATTGTTTTGTTTGTTCGGTGCAGAGGTCAGATACTTAAAAAAAACAACAACAATTTACACAAATCATGATTATTTTTGATTGGTATTAAATCTTGAAAAAAAAAGGTTTTGTAGCTGAAAATATCAATGACAGACAGTGTCTGCTACAGCACCTAGGAAGCAAATCTTTAACAGCCTTGAATTGGTGAAACAGACTCTGCAGCAAGCAGATCAGCCTGTATCAGACAAAGCACTTCATCAACAGGGGGAAAACAGCTGAAAAAAAGTGTTAAAACTAGAAAGTTTAAGCCAAAAAAGTGTTAAAACTAGAAAGTTTACGCCAGTGCAACCTTTAAAATGGAATATGAAATGGCTTCTGTTTGCCAAGTACAAAGGGGTATTTGACAGCACTGATACTACAGTGATGGTGCATTGACTTTATAACATTTAAACATTACTCCAATATAACATCAAGGCAAGCATTGTGCTCGTATTACATTCTGCGTGGAACTGAATTGATTTTGATCTTTAGTTTCTGAAAGGATTTTCTGTCTGAATCCCTGTCATAGAGTTTAGTGACTTTGTGTCTTTGTGTAGTACAGGATGGCAGTTTTCTTTTTTCAAGTACAAAAATCCACATCATGTGTATTCATTTTCATGCTAGTAAGCCTATTTATGATTGAATAATCAAAAATGAAACATAATAGTATTGTGGTGAAGCTGTATGTGCTGATCTAAAATTTAGTAAATATAGCAACACTGTATTTCTGATAAATGTTGCACATTTATTTAAAATGTAAGGGAGTTCACAAAAACTCTCCATCACTAATTATCCCTGAGTTTAACCCTTGATGAATAATACCCTTTTACATCTTTTTATGAAAGTAGAGTATTCTATAATCCCAGACTCCTGTAACAGATTAAAATCAGCAGGCTAGAAATTAAAACATAGGTCTTGTACTTTTTTATCTCTTCATCAGTGTTAAGCCTTGACTGGCTTCAAACTGTACTGGTGAGTGCTCACATTTAGTGCTGACATGCTCGGGCGTTATCGTAGTTACATGCACCACAGATTGGATGCTTTTTATTGTTGCCTGTTGCTGAACCCTCCTAGTTTTGACCAGACAGCTTTTTTTAATAGATGATAGTGCATTAAATCCTGCTGACAGAGGTTATTTGTTCCCATAATTTTTTTGTCTCCAGTTGGCAGATGGTTTCTGCCAAACTCTTTGTGGCTGTCATCATCCATCATCTTCTTCAGTAGTTTTGCACCTCAGTGCTTATAGTACTCAGTAGTGTTTTCTTGAAGTTTCTTTTTTGACTGTATTAACTAATTCATATTGTGTCTACTGGAGTTTTGCCTGTGTCATATGCTCAAACAGGAAAATAAGATGAACATGTCACAGAAATGAATCTTTCTCCAAAACCATCCCTAAAATAATACATTAGTAGCAGTGAGCGATTTCCTGGTTTCACTGCGGAACTAAATACATTATAAAATGAATAATACATTGCATATGTTTTTATAATGAAGATGATTCTTCTTATTTCAGCCCTTCACTTATTTCTCTGATTTATTTCTATTTTGTTTTCTTTTACTTTAGAAACCCCTCTCCTACCTTACGCAATCCAGAGCAGTGGTGCCGAGGATTCAGTCACTTCATCTCACAGTGAGTACTTCATATTCTACTTCATGTCTGAGCTTTACCTGAGACAAGTACACTGGGAAATGGTTGTTCAGAGTATGCAGTCACAGAGAAACATTCAAATTAGTAAACGTACTTCCATTATAGACATAGAAAAATGATTTCATTTATTGACTCAATGAAACATAGATGAATAGCGTAGGGAAAGAGTAGACGTTTCAATTTGTGGTTTTCAGTAATAATGAGTTTAATCAACCATTGTGTTCATTTCTTATTGTTATAAAACATTTGGTGAATAATACAGAATAAAGCAAAACTAAAGAAAAACTATCTGAAAACTGGAAAAAAGTTAATTATCAGACATATACAGGATATATTTTTATTTTTGCATTGTATATTTTTTTTAAATAGTTGTTATTGTCTCAGCCATAGCAGTTTCAACACATTTTTGGTAAAATATTTATTTTCTGTAAGATATGTGTTTCTGTAGCATAGCTGGAGCTCTGAGTACTGCATATTTATGACTTTTTTTTTTACAAAATGATTGGTTCGTTGAGCTTTCATAAATAGTCATGAACTGAACCGTCCATTGAACAGAATACGTAATATGAATAAATTCATACATACATGCTAATGAGAACAGGTATGGACTCCATTAATTATAACACTGTCAACAACACAGGTAGGTCAAATGAAAATACCTTTTGTATAGTTTTTAACTGCCACATTTAAGTGCATTAATAAAATATGTATTTTGGACAGGAAACGGTACTTGCTGGAGAGTTTTTCATATCTTGTGATCTTCAGTTTCTGAAACAGAGCTGTCAAATCACAATAACTAAGAAATACGTATACAAATTATATTGTTAGAAAGATGATTATAAAATTAGTTGGGTTTTCTTTTTGTAAAATAACTATTCCGAAGGGTTATCCTAACTTACTTTTATATTTTAAACACATCTCTATTTATTTGGATTTGCTGTGAATCCACCGGACCACAAGGAGGCAATGTATTTTTAAACAGACCGCACCAAGGGGAAACAATGCACTTAACTTATGGTCTTTCCGATTAGTCTGTATGTTTTATGACATTAAGGTAATGGCCAGTCTTCTCCCATGAAACCAGGAATCTGAGGTACATATTAAAACTAAAGATTCAAGATAAAAAAAGTTCCTTGTTAGAATAGTGTTATCTTATACAGGTTTCATATTAACTTTGTATAAGCATAAACTATTGCCCTCCATTTCAGGCACAGCTTTATTAGGTTGATTAAGCCTTTACATTAATACTACACTGAGATACAACAGGATCCATTTCACAATTAAAAGGTGACCTTTTCAGGTAGTCAGTAAACAATATGGAGGTGCTTCAAGACTTGCAGAACCATGTTTTTTAGATGTGGTATATTGATGAAGAGACTTTGAATCTTCAAACCCCTAACTATTGTCCTGCATATCACAACAGCATTTATATTCAATCTGTATCAAAGTATTCCAGTGCAAGCTTGTGTAAACTTTATAAATTTAAGAGTTTTTTTTTTTATTCGTTGGTTTTGGATTGTATTGGAGGAACAACATAATCAGTTTTTAAAGATAACATCAGCATCCAAAATATACTGTGAATGTTGCAAACTTTAATTTGTATGTCTTTCAAAAGAAAATATTTATTCCACATTGAGGCAACAGTTTGCTCATGTAGGCAGATGAGAAATCAGTTTGGAATCAATGTATGCATACTATTTTAAAAAAGAATGACTATTCGGCAATGAAGTGGTGCACAAAATAAATATTCTTAATGCTAAGCCTGTTGTGTAAAGGGCTTTTGAAATGAAGGGAATTCTCCATTTTAGCCTGATTATTTGTGGATTCTGGAGTTTCTACTTTTGCTTGGACCAACAGTGCACATTTTATAGACCTGCAGACCTGAAATTAACAAATTCTTTTTTCATTATTTATAATGAAAACATCAGACTTTACAGCAGTGAACCTTTACCCATTAGAGGTAATTGACTCATTTATTTGTGTTAGTTGTGCATTTGTCAGTGCAGAGAGCATATCAGCTTTGTTGTGATAAATTAAACGCAATGGATGCATAAAATCCATACCATCTATTATCCATATGGTTGAACCTTTTTTTTGTACGCGTATGTCAATTTTGTATGATGAGTGGCTGCATGCATTTCATTAGCTACATCCTTTTTATGGTGTTGGCCATTTAAATGAAAAGGGAGTCTTTCTCATTCATTTAAAGGCTCTCAGTCTGATTTTACAGGGAATAAATGCCATTTTGTCTTTTACTTAAGTGGGTTATAAATTCAGTGTGATTTCCTAGTGTAACCAAATACTCACTGTAATTTAATTTCTGAAAATGCAGTAGATACTGGAGCTAAGAGATCTAAGATAATACTTTATACATATAAAGGGCATTTGAATCAACTTTTTTGTTTTGTACCTGTGTGTGCATGCGTGTGTCTGTGTATGAATGTGGCGATCGGGGGGGTCGACAAATCATTTTGGACCTTGATTTAAACGAAGCATTCCCATAGTCATAACAATTGTAAAGTATACCGATGGCAGCCATAAACTTTGGTTCAGTTGAGGCAGGCTGTTATCCTTTTTGTTGTTTTCTTCTAAAATGAGCTGTACGGTACTTTGATTGAAACTGCACTTGCAATAAATACAACACATCACACTCATCCCTGATATTTAACTTAACTGCAAGATTCTTACACTGAACTCTGTGTCCAACCACTGTACAAGGTAGTTCATTCAAATCTCCTATCCATCTAATTCAGTGACTCATTTTCCATTTGCTTGCCTTTTGTTTAAATTCCTGTTAACACGGGTCAGCACCATATCGAGTGGTGACGGGCATTTAAAAAAAAAAAAACAACAACATATTGTCCACAGACAAACAAAACGGAAGTTATATACAATTACATGTGTGTGCGTGTTAGACGTATTCACTGCCATGGACACTGATAACTCTGGCCACGGACATGCGTGTCCGTGTACGGCCAAGTTACTGACTCCTGCCTGTTAACACATCATCTGTATCCAGTGGCAACATGCCTGCCCTCTTTGACTTCCTCTGTTAAATGTCTCTCTGGTTTGCTGTTCCTCAGACACATGCATTACCTTGTGTCGTGGCAATAAAACCCTCCTCTGGTCCTCTGCTCTCACACACAGGGCAGTGCTGCCTTAACGTCATCCTTGTATCTTTCTGTCACTGATGCTCATGGCATTATGGTCCATTAGCATTAAGGCACCTTAGCTGCATTGGGTCTGCTTCAACTCTGTCATCTTAATTCTGACCGTTTAGTGTAGCAGAGTAATAGACATTGCTATGTAAGTGCTTTCTGAAGAAAGACAGACATCAAAAAAGCAGGTATTTCTTTTAGTTTTAAAGCTGAAAAAGATATAACTGCATACTGTTCATAAAATACAGGTGATAATCGATTCTGTTAATGTATATTGGCCACAAAATAAATATTTAGTTTTAATAATTGATTGATAGTCCATTTTTTATAAGTGTCCTAAGTGCTGGTCATTAGTTTAGACTAATTCATGAGCTTCTCCAGGATGTACTGTTGCTAATACATGTCATTTCTGCATTTAAGGAACACCATATTAATGTTATATAATATAGTAATGTAATAGATGGTCCACAACATGAAACATTTACATTATGTAATTAGTCCCCACTACTGAACTACATGTTTATTTAATAGTTCTAAGTATATGTACAGAGCGTTGCATTTAATTATGCTGTAGTAAAGGTCAATAAATGTGTTATCTTTAATCCAAAGCCTTTTAAGGACAGTTGTGATGTCAGTCCAACATCTTTAAATCCATTAATGGTTAGCTTTAAAGTGCTCATAATCTTAATTTAATTTTGACTTCACTCAATCAATCCACTCCTTAAATGCACTCAGTACATTCACTATCTAAAGCCTGACATTAGAGATGTTAAGTATGGAACAGTGTAGTGTGTTTTGGAACACTTCCCTATAAACACCCCCCCCCGTGAACTGACTATCAGCTACTTTCAGTGGTTGCAATGCTGCTTAAAACAAGAGGGAGAACTAACTACCCTAGCCCTACCCCTAACCCTAACCCTAACCACCGTTTCAATTGGACAAACTGAATTCTAATGGTTTCAGTGTGGCTGTGAGTGAATGTTTGGTCCATGTTACACAACCACCATTTTATGTATTTAGGATTATTGCTGAGCGAATAATGGCTGTGGTGTTTGCCTGCTGCTCACTGCCCTTAGCTCTGTCATTGTGCCTGCATTGAAAAGGATGAGAAAAGGGATATGTTAATGTAAAAATGATTATGATCTATTATTATTGATGTTGTGTATTTTATGCTTATTGTTTTGCTTTTCATCTCTCATAATGAAATCAGTAATCTTGCTACAGGTGATCATTGGCTGTAGTGCTGTTTATGGTAAAATTTTGTACTGAACTGATATTGAAAGTGTTTAAACTATAGCATAAAGAGACAACATACAATGGAAACTTTCAAGATTATGTAAATGCTTCACTGCCACTAACAGCATATTACTCTACAGTTTTAGGAGTGTTTTGTTATTTTACAAAATAGTACCTGTTAGTGTGTGACTTATTCTACAATTAAGTCAATAGCTTCCTTCTCCCACTCCCATAATTTGGGTAATATAGCTCTTTAAAATCATTTTTCTTCAAGGGACAATTTGCAGCAAATAGAACATTAGAATAATTACTTAGTATCCTGGCTACATTTTCAGTTTAAGTGTGTATTTTTTCGGTTAAAGAAGAAAAAGGGCAAAAATCGTGCAATAAAGGATTAGTAATTTATGATGCATTCTGCTAAAGGCGAGTCAATATGATATAAATGTGTTCTGCATAGTAGAATTTCTATTAGGAGCATGATAATCGACCATGCTGCCCAAATCAATCATTGCATTATCTAATAAGGCTTGTCATGGATTCTAAAATACTTGAAAGTTATTGGAATTGTTTCAGTTAGTCTCTGAACAAGTATAAAAACCAATACCGGGAAGGAACAGGCTATCAAGGCAACAATATGTGTGGAACATTAGCAAAAACAGCTTTATTTGATTTCCATTTTGTAATATTGCTTATTTTTAACATAGCAATTTAGATGGGGTGCGTTTAACTGTTTTATTAAACTATGGCTGCATACTGTAATGTGTTAGTTAAAAAGTCTGCTATTTTGTCCATCAGATTAACAATTGAAAAAAAACACATTTTAAAACACGGTGGCGTGAAATGCAAACAATGTTATCAAGTGGTGCAAGCTGCTTGAGACATTTCAAAAGATCTCAGGCAGACCGGCATGTGTGGGTGTCTGCTCTTGTCCTCGGGTAATAAATGCTTCATCATTGCCTGTAATTGTGGCAGCAAATAGCTGCTCTTTGTGACAAAATGGAAATTGTGTTTAGAAACCTGGCTGTGCGATTGCAGTAATGGCTGCAACCGTTGGTTAATGTAGTGACACTAATGAATTCTGGGAATTAATTTCCATCTAAGAAGTCCTGATAGAAGGTACCAGAATTTCTGACTAGATAAGGCACTGCTTGTCAGACTGTCCTGGCTCATTGCTTTATCTTTATGTGTAGACCAGTTTGTGTGTAAGTGATCTATTTAGATGTTTGTCTACATGTGTCTGTTGTCTATACAGATAACAAATGCACCCTGATACACAATATAATGCCATCATTGACAACATCTATTCTACGCTCTCCTGCCACAAACCCAGTTGACCATCTTGACTCGGCTCTGGTTGCCCCTTCTGCTCTCTCCTCCTTCTCTCCGTCTCCGGCCTACTGTTGAAATAAACTACTGCCACGTGCACCTTGGACCCCTGTCTGACTAATCTTGTCCGTCTCTGTGCTTCTGATCTTGCTCCTTCCATTATGCACACTCTCAACCTGTCCCTGGATTCAGGCTCGGTTCCCGTTGCCCTCAAGCTTGCCCGAGTTACGCCGGTACTCAAAAAACCCTCCCTTGACCCGGCTGTCTTCTCTAATTTCCGTCCTATCTCCAGTCTCCCTTTTCTCTCCAAAACTCTCGAAAGGGTTGTAGCCAGTCAGCTGATGAAACATCTCACAGATAACAATCTTCTTGAATCTCTGCAGTCTGGTTTCTGGCTGCATCACAGTATTGAAACTGCTCTGCTCCGGTTTGTAAATGATCTCCTGCTTAATGCTGATGCTGCTGCTCCCTCTGTCCTTGTCCTCCTTGACCTAACTGCTGCTTTTGACACCATAGATCATAGCATTCTTCTTGACCGCCTTCAGAAATATGCTGGGATCTCTGGAATTTTCTTCAGCTCAACACTCGCAACTCTGAACTCCTTCTAGTAAAATCTAAAACTCAACTTAAGAATCTCAACATAGCTGACCTGAACCTCGGAAGCTGTCTGCTGCTGCCTTCCCCCACTGTACGAAGCCTTGGTGTAGTTCTGGACAGCAACCTCTCCTTTGATGCCCACATCTCCTCTGTGGTCAAATCTTCCTTCTACCACCTTTGAAACATCTTCAGAGTACGTCCCTACCTTTCCCTCCCGGATGCAGAGATACTCTGTCATGCATTTGTCTCCTTTCGACTTGACTACTGCAACTCTCTCTATAGTGGTCTTCCGGAACGCGCCATCTTCCCAGCTGCACTGGCTACCTGTAAAGTTCTCCTGCTCACCTACAATGCCCTTCATGAGAAGGCTGTGTGGTCCAATGGTTAAAGAAAAGGGCTTGTAACCAGGAGGTCCCCGGTTCAAATCCCCTCTCAGCCACTGACTCATTGTGTGAACCTGAGCAAGTCACTTAACCTCCTTGTGCTCCGTCTTTCAGGTGAGACGTAATTGTAAGTGACTCTGCAGCTGATGCATAGTTCACACACCCTAGTCTCTATAAGTCACCTTGGATAAAGGCATCTGCTAAATAAGCAAATAATAATCACACAGGTCCTGAGCACCTCTTCAACCTGCTGACCGGCTATGTCCCTGCCTGCAAGCTGAGGTCCTCAGACTCTGGCCTGCTTGTTATCACCAAGCAAATTTAATGCGTGATATTCCCACCATCGCTCACTTTAAATCAACTCTCAAGACCCATTTGTTCTCTCTTGCTTTCCATGCTCTTTAAGTCTGATATCTGTTATTAGCTGTTGTGTCTCTGCTACTTGAGATTTTTTCTTCTTATGATTCTATATGACATACGCATCCACAATGTTTTAGAATTTTCACATCCTAGTCTTCTATTTTATGTATTATGCATTGTTTTTTACTGTATCTTGTAAAGCACTTTGGTGGTCCACAATGAAAGGCGCTATATAAAATAAATATTGATTGATTGATTGATTGATTGATTGATTGATTGGTAATTCAAAATTGTGTGATAAAGAAATGTATAGTAAAATAAACCAAATTAACAACATTTTAAATGGTTTAATATAATTGATACCATTTATATAATTATATGTTACTGTGGAAGAAAAGATTCTAACTTGAATAGCTATATTTTTGTATCCAGATGATAAATTAAAAAACATTTAATAAATGTTAACCTGAGACGATCACATGGATTT
Source organism: Acipenser oxyrinchus oxyrinchus (assembly GCA_030684275.1). NCBI lineage: Eukaryota > Metazoa > Chordata > Actinopteri > Acipenseriformes > Acipenseridae > Acipenser > Acipenser oxyrinchus. Next base: position 12,454,122 of record CM060257.1, read on the forward strand.
GTATATTTGAATAGAAGGGCGTGCTGCTGGACAGGCAGAGATACACTTATTTTATTGCACGGCATGGCAAGCTGATATTTAGAGAGAGAGAGAGAGAGAGAGAGAGAGAGAGAGAGAGAGAGAGAGAGAGAGAGAGAGAGAGAGAGAGAGAGAGAGAGAGAGAGAGAGAGAGAGAGAGAGAGAGAGAGAGAGAGAGAGAGAGAGAGAGAGAGAGAGAGAGAGAGAGAGAGAGGATGTAAATAGTTCTGGTGTTGCTTCTGCTCTGGGTGGACACTAGTCCCGGGAGTGAGACCAGAAAACACAAGAACAACCCACACGGCACAACCTCTGTAGAACCAGCGCTTTCTGGAGATAACTGCTTCATTAAGGTGAGCAGAGAAGATAAACTTCTACACCAGCATCCATTACACAAGGGAGTTAAGAAAATACCTGAAGAAAACTAGAATTATTCTACTGGCTACTATATTATTCTTAAAAGCAAGCAACCAAATACGTTTACTGTTACCTGATTCTGATACCCAAAAGGGATCCAGAGTATACTTTGTTAAGAGGTTGAACATACAGTTTTATTCTTGTATTTGGTGTGCACCTCACTTGAAAGTGTAATATGATAAACAAAACCTTTGAAAAAATGTACAATTTGTGTCTGTTTCATGTATTGCACTTACTGGGAATTTGGTAACATATGTTTTAATCTGTTGATTATACAAAAAAATAAGTAATTAGAATACTGTGAAAGGGGATATAATAATATAATAATATACAGCGTGTGTGTGTATATATATGTACAAATTTCTATTTTTTTTTAAATTTCCTTTAATGAATGGATTTAAGAAAACAATGAATTTTGTCTAATTTTAATCTGGTTTATTTGTGTCTGTTTGTTTGTAGGTGTTTGATCAAGGACTTTGAAAGGCGACCTTCGGTTACACACCTCTTGGAGAATCCCTTCATTAAACAGACTCATAGTAAAGTCATGACTCTCCAAAATCAGCTGGCCAGACTCATCCAGGAACAGCAAGTGTCAGGCTGTATATCCAAAACCAAGTACGTTGCTGCAATGCAAGGTTTACTCTAGGAATGCCACTTCCCTTTCTATTAAAACATTCTTATTTAGTGCTTCTTTAGTTTAGAATTTGCATTGGGTTTTTTTGTACAACTTTACATCGATTTAAGAATTTGTTTTTCCACACTATAAAGCCTTTTAGCTGTGGTAATTTTGATGATTATATCTAGGGCAGAGGTGCACAGTTCTGATCATTGAGGTCAAGAAGGAACCCCACCCCGCCATCACCACCACCACCCCTACTGCTAACAAGCTGGCTGGAGTCTAAAGGATTTCACTAGGTTGAGATAAAGCCCTCTTTAACCAACATTAATGGAATAACAAAAAAATATGAATTACTGTCTAAAACAATGTGATGCCAGTTTATGGAGCAGTTAACAATCTGTGTGCTAGAGAGCAGAATTTATATATATATATATATATATATATATATATATATATATATATATATATATATATATATATAGGCTAACTTTGAACCCTTGTGGGACCTGAAATGTTCGTTATATCAAGGTGTTCACTATAGTAGGGTTTGGCATTTTTGTGTATCAGAACAATGACAAAATGGCAAATTTGAACTGAACCTCAATGTATAGTACTTTTATGAAGATTGATTCACATTGATCAACATTTAAATGGTATTGTGACAAGGTACTCGTGTCACATGTTTGGGTAACTGCATTGCTAGACAGAGACATGGGAGTTTGGAGCTGAAACACCGGCAAAGGCACACAGGATTTATCAACCACAAAACAGAAAGTAAACAAACGGGTCATGTGACGCTACCAATGATGGTAACGCACAGAGGACACATACAGAAGACTGTACAAAAGGCAAAATAAAACACAGTACAAAAACTACAATTAAAAGGTGCCACACAGGGTGAGCACTAGCCTTACTGAATGAGGCATCCCGCTCCAGGAACCATTACTTGGGATCAATATCCCCTAAACTAACCTACTTATGAGCCGGTATTCTTACGATGACCCCTGCTTCTTCATAAGGCCTTGGCTGGGCACTGCCTTCACAAGTACCGTGTTGCAGTCTGTAAACAATCATTTGATTAAAAACAACAACTCCAAAAACCACACAAAACAAACCTGTTTCCACATTTAAATTACACCAACACTTCCCCCAGTGCAGGGCAATCTTCCTGCTACAGGTATGTTTAAAAGAAAACAGTAAAGAAATGAAAAAGGAAAGAATGTACACTTGCATGCTGAATACAGTAATTATAGGTCCTTTCTCTTGAAAAAACAACTATCCAGCGTAGATTGCCTGGTTACAGTGTGAACATGACAGACAGGCAATGATTGCATTCGCAATGCATGATTCGTACTACAATAGGTCATCTTTGAATTCGAGTTATCTTTGAATTAGTCAACCATGGTCTTTGTTTTCACTGAGAGAATAACACACTTGACACTGGAGAAAGTTCAGTGTCAGTCAGTACTGAGATCGTTGTATCCGGGTCGATCCTGTACATGATCATTCTAATAGGGCTAATTTGCATAGAAAAAATAAGTTCTTGCTGTTGGGATCGTTAAAAACGAGTGTTCGTTATAAGAGGGGTTTGTTATAGTGAAGTTAGCCTGATATATATATATATATATATATATATATATATATATATATATATATATATACACACACACACACTGTTTACTGGAAATATTCTGTGAAGTAGTACAGATTACAGCTGTCTTCAAAAACATAAACCATGAGTGTCCAGTGGGTGTCAGGATTTCACTGCTGCTGTTCTTGTACGGTGAATTCTGATGTAAATTGAGTGAATGCCAGATTGTATATAATAGGTAATAAACGGACATGGAGGCAATGCATTAATGTTTTCAATTCATGTGTGTATCCCAAAGCAGCATTACAGCAGTGCTGTTGTGTGTGTTCACCTAGGAGATTAAACTTAATTCAATTCAGTACATTGTTTTACTTTACTCTCTGCAGTAGTTATGTAATTGATGCAATTAAAAGCTCTTTGCACTGTATAAGTTGATACACTTTAATATCATACATTGCAAAATATAGTTCGGTAGTCTGTTACAGCCTTGTCAATACATTTGACATTGATGCACGATAAGCACAAAAAGCAATTACCTAACCATGGGTGGCATTTTGTTGTTGTTATTGTTGATAAATTGCAATGAAATGTAGACATTAAAAATATAAACCTTCAAAAGATGAAATAAAATGTTTCTATTTTGAGGTTGGGAAGGATGGGTGATATCCTCTGAATAGTGGGCAATCAACAGGGCTCATCTGTTTTATGATGTTTAGATTACATTCGCAGAGTGGGAATGATGACACACACTTCAGACAGAAATAGTCTGCTAGGTGCTGTCATTAGGGATCAGCGATAATTGTAACACAGCAGGAGATAGGCAGCTTGCTGCAGGTAATACCTCTGCTGTTGCCTATGGACACCTGATGGAATCTGATTGTGAATGCTAATGTGTTTAACATGCATCTCCTCTACAAAGCTGAAGAAAACTAATGTGCCAAGTTTGTGTTTGCTAATGTGTTTGTGTTTGCTAATTCAATTCAGTGGCACTGGAACACTTTTTAAAGTGGGGGGTGCTGAAAGCCATTGAACAAAACTGTAACCCCTGTATATGATGGAAGCCATGCAAAGCCAGTGCTACCGCACCCCCAGTACCTCTAGTTCCAGTGCCCCTGATTCAGTTTGTCTGCACTTTTAGAGAAATCTATATGTTGTGCTTTGGTTGTAGCATGTATTTGAGAAACGTTTGCTTAATTTGACATTTCTTTATTTTCAAATGTCCGTTACTCTACTGGCGGTGAGGAGAAACAATAATTGGACATTCCAAATTGGGGAGAAAATCAGGGTAAAATAATTGAGCACATTAAAAAAACAACAAAAAATACTAATAAAAATAAATAATAACAATAATAAACTTGTTGCTGGCGTATATATGCTACAGTGTGGTCATACAATATCACTCTAGAGTCACTAAAATACACTGCAGTGATATTACTATAGGACTGCTAACTTTACTATTTGCACCACTGAAAACCTAAACATCCTAGCATACCATAGGAATCTAAATGGACTCTACATCAACTGCAGCACAAATACCCTTGAAACCAAAGCTTCTAAACCATCAACAAATATTCAATAGTTTTCTTTTATTCACTGTTGTACCCTGAGGGTGTATTTGACAAGCTCCCCTTCTATGAAGGTGCAACATGAATACATTCGTAATGTGAAGCTGCCTTTGCACTGACCCTGTGACTTGAGAATCTACACAGGAGAATAAAAAGTCAATTGGTAAACAAAAACAAATGAAAACTACACTGTAGTAAATAAGGGCTTGGTATAATCAATAAAACCCTGGGGAAGTGTTAAAAATTAGATTAATTGTATTGTGTGCACCCTGACATACAGATTAACTGCTTTTAAAATGGAAGTTCTTGAATTTCTGTTGTACATGTATCATGAGACTGAGGAACTACAGCATATAAAGTAAAACTTTTTTTTTTTTTTTTTTCAAATCCATTTAGGCATGGACGAATCAATACCAGAAAAATGCAAGAAAATGCAGTGGAAAGCTGTCTAGACGATGACTTGATCAATCTCGAAGTTTTAGATGAGGTGAGTGTTTTTTTTTCTTTTTTTTTATATATATCTGGATGGGGTGGGGAGGTGGGATGTTCTACTAAACCAGATCTTTGTTTATCGTTGTGTAGGAAACTCTCATAGCTCATCTGCAGAAGCGTTATGCAGCCCTTCAGATTTACACATATGTTGGAGACATTCTGATTGCTTTAAACCCTTTTCAGAATCTTAACATCTATTCACCACAGGTAAGTTTAATAAATTCAATAGAAGCATGAACATTTTTTAGTACAACATTTACTAATATCACCATACCCAAATGCTATCAGTGAAAATAAATATCATATATATATATATATATATATATATATATATATATATATATATATATATATATATATATATATACAAATTAGGTCACTGGGACATTTCCTGTGATTAATTTGGTGTTGAATAGCTAAATTATTACATGCTTGTGTAAAAGCAGGGCACAGGGGCAGAATGTGATCTCATTTTGCGATAGTCACATGCTAGTTTCATTATAAAGAGTTCAGTAGGTTTCACGTTACTCTTCAAAGCAAGAGTATTTGATCCTTGTGTACTTCATCGGTGTCAATATGTCCATGATTCAATATGAGAAAGGGCACCTGGGTAGATAGCAGTATGATTGTGACCTCCGAACGAGTGTTGCACTTTGTAAGGTCTAGTATATTATAAGTCTGTCTGCAATAGTCCTGTAAAACCCTTCTATACAGTATTATTGTCTGAATACTTTTCAGGGAAGGCCTCCCCTGTCCTGCGAGCACTTTCCCCACATACATGAACACTAAGTCCACACATTTATAAACACTGAATGTGATCCTGTCTGTCATGAAACAAAATGAAAAGAACATGTTTTGTAATGGTGATTTTTTTTCTTGTGGCATGTTGTTTATGAATCACCGTCTGGGGATATATATGCTACTGACGTAGCTAAAAATGAAAACAATGTATGGGAGCAATTCTGCTGTTATTTATTTATTTCCTTTTTTTGTATACAGTTTTCTAAGCTGTACCATGGAGTAAGGCGATCATTAAATCCTCCACATATCTTTGCAACTGCAGATGCTGCTTACCAAGGAATGGTAACTTTCAGCAAAGACCAAGTAAGAAAGACAGAGTGGTGCCACCACCTTGGTTTAGAAACACACAGCAAATATACCTAATCGTCTAATTCCAGAGACTCGTACACCTTGACGACAACAGACTTTTTGTCAATTGCATCCAGCAATTTGTAATTTTGAAACACATTACCTTGCCTCTTTCAAAGCTTGATCTCTACTGTACTTGTGGCTTTTAGAGTAATCTTATAGTTTACACTTTTATTCACATTTATTTGTGTTTCTACTAAAAATAAAAACTGCAGCTCTTTCTTTTTTAGTTACTAATCTCAAGAACAAGGTCACATTCTGTAAGATTTCGGTCACTTTATATTTTTTTGGGGTAGATCTATAAGTATTGTTTGCAGTATGTGATACATTTCATCATTACATAGGATGAATGTACTTTTAAAGGGGAACTGTACTCAAAATAACAAGGCTCTCAAAATGCTCTGTATAGATAACAAATGCTTCTCGCTGCGCCAATTTTGTTAAAAAGTCAAGCGTTTGGGCAGTATTTAATTTTTTTGGTCAGCTTTCTGGGTCAGCTGGAAATGCAGGCCACCACCATATTGGAACCTTTCTGGTGACGCTGTTCCGTCATATCGTTGACAGCCCCCCACACACCAGTGAACGCCGGCAGGGTGAATTATGTTGGAATGCAAAGTGTTCGGGTGCAAAAATAACAAAAGGAAAAACAGTAACAAAGTATTTTTGTGTGCCTAAGCCTTTAAACCAACAAAGGGTGGCCATAACAAAACAATGGCTACATAATATAGGAATGGGACATACGCTCAATAAAATACTATGTGTGACCTATAGAGTGAGTCAACGACAGGACGTCACACAAAGCGCGATGGAAGAGAGCTCCAATACAGTCAATGTTAATTTGTTTTTAATGGTTTTTATATGATATACTGCTCAAGGAGAGGCTGAAAATGCGTCAAAAGCTTTAGTTAACATGTTTTCTATTGAAATGGTTAGATATTCATTTGCATTACAGTTCCCTTTTAATAACATACTGATTCACTTTAGGTTTTTTTTATATTGACTCATATAATAACACTGGAAAGTAGCTCAAAATTTAAATTTTATGTTGTGTCCGATATTTAAAAAATGCATGTGTGTGTGTGTGTACTTTTTTTATTAATTTCTCTTGTCTAGTGTATCATCATAAGTGGAGAAAGTGGAGCGGGAAAGACAGAAAGCGCACATTTGATTGTTCAACATTTGACCTTCTTAGGAAAGGTACTATATTCATTAGGATGATGTCTGTATATAAGTGGGAAGGAGAGGATAAAAAAGACTGCTGACAACCTGCACTTTGTGTTTTTTTTCCATTACTGGACTCTATTCACCAAAATGCATTGTAGTCTTTTAACTATAAAAGCCCATTAGTGTTGGTTTTTCTATAAAATTGTAGCGCATCGTAGATTTTGCTGTTCCCCAAAAGTATAAGTGTATGTACATCAATTCTAGAAGTTATGTATAATAAAACGCTTTTTAAAGGCACTTTAAGGATAGCGACACAGTAATTAAAATGTAATGCATGGGTAAGTTTCTTTATAGTAGGACACAATTTGGAACTATTAAGGAACTGACCAAAGACAAGAATCTTAAACTTTCTTTTCTCTTATTGGTTTGAGCTCATAATGTGTTAATAATATTAATAATAATATTAAAGCACGCCATATGAAATATGTTAATCAAAACTAATTGAATATATCAGACTAAAGAGAATGGTTTAAAAGGTTAATGTGTCTACATGATCAAATGCAAATGCTCTTTACTGAAATGTTTCTGTGTGATTTTTAGGCAAACAATCGTACATTACGAGAGAAAATTCTCCAGGTCAATCCTCTGGTTGAGGCCTTTGGCAACGCCTGCACTGCTATAAACGACAACTCGAGTCGGTTTGGGAAATATCTGGAGATGAAGTTCACGCCAACTGGGGCAGTGATGGGAGCCAAGATTTCCGAGTATCTGCTGGAAAAGTCCAGAGTAATAAAACAAGCTATGTGGGTGAAGCCTTTTGATTCCGTTTCATTCTTTTGAAAATAATGTTAATTACAGAACCTTACTAAAACACATAAAATACATGAGGAGGTCCTGTTTATTGAAATGGTACAAATATATATTTATCAATGTATACAAGTGGATGTATACTGAAAAACAAGAGGAACTTTTTTGATAGGCTGTTTTATAATGGTGCAGTTGAGTCAATGGCTTATTGATTAAAATGTTTTTTTGTTTTTTTTTCTTTTCAGAGCAGAGAAAAGTTTCCACATATTTTATTATATGTATGCTGGTCTTTATCATCAGAAACAACTGGCAGAATACAGGCTATCGGAGAAGAACCCTCCGAGGTAGCTGTTTAGTTTAAGATCTGATGCATTCTGTTTTAGAAGCGAGACAACATTAGTTTATATTTACTTTTGCAAATTGAAATCAAATTGGAGGCTATATAACATGGAGTAAATAGAATGTTAAACTCCACATCAAAGTTTGCATTTATATTTTTCCATTTTTGCATAAAGTTTGCATATGTTGGTGGAATTGAACTGTGTCCTTTTATCAGTCACTTTAATGAGACATTTTCAATGAAACCTCATTACTTTCTCCCAGAATATATGACTCCCTTCAGCTTCCTATTATATGTTCAGCTTTGGTAATATTTATTCTCAGAAGCGAAAAAAAAAAAACATCTTAAATATATGGCTTAATAGTTTTTTTTGCTTTTTGTCTTTTTTCTTTTTTTTAGATACATCGACAATGAAAATGGTAAAGTGATGCAGGATATCATCTCCAACAATTCATACAAAGATCAGTTTGAAGCCATCCAACATTGTTTCAGAATCATTGGGTTCACTGATGAGGTAAGAGGTTGACACACACAAGTTTTATTTGTAACTTCCTGCGAGTTTTATTTTATAAATTACTTCAATGGACCACAACAGTTCTTGGCATAATTGAAGTGTTGAGAAGGCTGTGTGGTCCAGTGGTTAAAGAAAGGGGCTTGTAACCAGAAGGTCCCTGGTTCAAATCCCACTTCAGCCACTGACTCGTTGTGTGACCCTGAGAAGTCACTTAACCTCCTTGTGCTCCGTCTTTCAGGTGAGATGTAATTGTAAGTGTCTCTGTAGCTGATGCATAGTTCACACACCCTAGTCTCTGTAAGTCGCCTTGGATAAAGGCGTCTGCTAAATAAACAAATAATAAAGAAGAAATGTCATGTTATATCCACATTTCCAACATTTGACACATTTCTCAGTAACTCCTGGCACCACTGTATATGTGAACATTGTTATATGCAGATGTGATCAGTTGCATGTTAACTTTTATGTTTTCTTGTTTACAGGAAGTCAATTCTGTGTATAGAATTCTTTCTGCCATCTTAAATACAGGAAACATTGAATTTGCAGCTATTACTTCTCAACACCAGACGGATAAAAGTGAAGTTCCTAATGCTGAAGCCTTAGAAAATGGTAAAGAAAACAGGCAAAAAGCCATTAAAAAATAGTTTAAACCATTGTACAAGAATGTGAAGAATGTATTCTTGAAAGAACAGTAAAATGACATAGTAGTGAGTTCAAATCCTCAGATTCACCTGGTTAAATCTTTTTTCAGAACTTAGTTACAGACTGCTATGTGTTGCAGTGAGGATGCTGAGCTGAACCAAGTGTGCTTTTCATACTTTGGTCAGGCAATTTTAAAAATAAAAATAAAAATTATATAAATGTTGTATTTGCTACTATTTTTTATGAAAATCAACTGCATCTAGATTAAATCTAGCATAGTGTATCTGTGATGACAGAAGTCGATTGGTTTACATGCTCCCTGTGAACTTGTCTGTTTTCCAGCTGCCTCCCTCCTCAGTATTGGTGCAGACGAGCTTCAGGAGGCCCTGACCTCACAATGTGTGGTGACTCGAGGAGAGACCATCATCCGCACCAACACTGTGGATAAGGCTGCAGACGTGAGAGATGCCATGTCCAAGGCCCTGTATGGGAGACTTTTCAGCTGGATAGTAAACCGCATCAATACCCTGCTGCAGCCTGATAAAAATATATGGTTAGTGTTTAAAATATACGGCTTAGACAATGAAACCAAAAGCAACATTTTATTTACTACTACCCCCAGAGAAGTAAGGTTTTTCAGTTCTCCCGGTTTGAGATGTCTCTGATTATGTGAATATTTTAATTTGTTAATGTGTTATGTGTAGGGTGTCTCTTATTGTTAAAAGATATGCCATCTCATGCAGTTTGGGCAATAGGACTGCAGTTGTGGCTGCTCAGACTGTGCAGAGTCATTTCTGCCCTGCTCCCCACATTCACGTTTTATCTGATTAACTACTGAATAGATATTTTAATAGATGTTTCTGGATTGTGTTTTGCAGAAAAAGTCAAATGTTTATTGTGTGTGTGTGTGTGTTTTTCTCTTTCTTTTAAAGCGCTGCAGAGAGTGGAATGAATGTTGGCATACTAGACATCTTTGGATTTGAAAATTTCAAGGAGAATTCATTTGAGCAGCTCTGCATTAACATTGCCAATGAACAGATCCAGTTCTACTTCAACCAACACATCTTTGCTCTGGAGCAGGTAAAATAAACTAAAGGAGCTTAAAGACAACTTGGTATGGGTGTGAAATGAAAGAGTTATCTTAACTAATCCATTCATCTTCTTGTTTAGATTAATTGTGTTTCTGTCCTCTCATCCTGGTGACTCTGAAGAGAGCTCTCTTAAGATAGCTCTCTGAATTATGTCTAATCTCCAAGAACAGTTGATACACCAGAGTGTAACCGTTGATCTGTCCCCCTGAAGCACTAGAAATACCTCATTGGTTTTACATGCTGTTTATGGATGTATTTCTTGCATCCACTGGGATAGAAACTGCAAGAAAATGCCGACAAAGTCCCAGAAGAAAGGGTGTCTAGAAGAAAATATCCACATGCATTATCAGATAGCAACAATGGTAATATATACATAACCATTCTGAGCCCCAATTTCTTGATGAAGGGACATGTAGAGAATTCCATATCAACATGCCTATCAATAAGATCCTCAATAGGCACCAGCAGGGCAAAAGCTTTTTTTGCTTCAGGATGCATCCACAATGGAATCTTTAGCTCTCTGAATGGTTTGGGTCCATTCAGCCCCTGTGGCTCGGGTTCAACAGACCATCTTGCTGTTTAACTGCTCTGAAGTAGTTCAACAGTTTGACCTCTGACCAGGCCCTGCACATAAGACATTTTATCTTGGTGGAGATGGATTTTTCCACAGAATAACTATTGTTTGGGACCAGACCAATGAACATGATGAGCAGTGTTAGCAGTAGCAGCAAATGAGTCTGCTTTGCAATCGCTATTAATCTTTCTGTCTGTTTTGTATGTGTTATTTTGTAAAGTGTTTGTGGTAGTGCCACATGAAGTATGTAATTCTGCAGCAAATGTCATTTTTTCTCATTAAGTATGAAACAAATGTAAGTTTTATTATTTACAATAACTAAAACACATGAATAGGTAGACTCTTTTTTTCTACATATGATAAATCGAAGGATGCACAGTATAATTGGCTATTGTAGATTTTAAGCCACACACAAGTTAATGTAGTATCAAAAAACCAATTGCCTGGCTCTTTTGGAACATCCAGAAGGTTAATATCAGACTGCTACTTTACATACTGTTTTTCTTATTTTAAGGATTATTTACATTGTAATGTCCACACATTATAGTTTAACTTAATCATTGCCTTCTCGCAAATTAATTGAGTGTTATCTGTCGAGTAGTTTCGCCTTGTTTCCCCTTGAGAAGTTATAATCAATCTTGAATATTGCCTTTGGGATTAAAGAACACTTTTTAAAATATATACAGTATATTTACAATGGGTTGTTTAATGATGCTTTTTGTTTTGAAATAATGTACCACTTCCCTTTCCCTTTCATCCCAGGAAATTATATTTCACTTGAACGTTAATATCTATTAACACTATTTAAAGGCTTGCATCTCATTACTGTTTGTTTTATATTGAACACAAGAATAGAGAAACGTTTGTTTTCATTAAATGTGGAGATGACACTGAAACTGTACTTAAAGTGTAACACTTTGAAGGGCTCTTATAAAAGTTTCCCACAACATTTTTGCACAGTGTTTTGGCACTTTTACCATGCTTTTCGTTTGGTTATACTATGCATTTACCATAGTTTACCCTGGTTTGCCATGATTTTTAATTTGCTTTACCGTACCTCTCTGTGCTTTACAATGCTTACCTGTGCTTTCTTACACATTTTATTATGGGACACTGCGTCAGTCATTTTTACCTGCTAGGGGCTAGCATAGGAGGCTGTGTGGTCCAGTGGTTAAAGAAAAGGGCTTGTAACCCAGAGGTCCCTGGTTCAAATCCCACCTCAGCCACTGACTCATTGTGTGACCTTGAGCAAGTCACTTAACCTCCTTGTGCTCCGTCTTTCGGGTGAGATGTAATTGTAAGTGACTATGCAGCTGATGCATAGTTCACACACCCTAATCTCTGTAAGTCGCCTTGGATAAAGGCGTCCGCTAAATAAACAAATGATTCAGAACAGTTGATTGCATTTCAGATTGATTGTACATAATTTTTTCCATAATATGATGATTTTTGTTCTGTTTATTAACTTTATTTATAGATTGAATACCAGAATGAGGAAATTGACGCCAGTCTGGTGGAGTATGAAGACAACCGACCAATCTTAGATATGTTTCTTCAGAAACCCATGGGACTTCTGTCTCTGCTGGATGAAGAAAGTCGCTTTCCACAGGCGACTGACCAGACTTTAGTAGGTAGGAATTAGGTTACCTAAGTAATCCTCTTGTCATGAAACATAACCAGAATCAAATCTTTCTAAAACCATACTTGCAGTGGATTCCTTTATTTTTTTCTGATTTATATCTGTATTTATTTATTTATTTTATATGAGCTTTTAGAAACATTTTGAAATGTATCATTACAGATAAATTTGAGGTCAATCTACGTTATAAGTACTTTTGGAGACCAAGACGTGTGGAGCTTTGTTTTGGAATTCAACATTATGCGGGAAAGGTAATTGCATTTGACCAGACTTCACTATATAGCCGTCAATAACTATTATGTTTGTATGTAAGTTGTCATCTACATTGATGGGTGGACTGTGGGTGACTCCTCACCCATGGTTTTCACTACAATGACTACCCGAGTCCCATCAATAAAAAGCAGGTTAATTGCATGCAGTTTCTGTGCCCATCGACACAGGTTGTGTTCTTCACCTAGCTGTTATTTTCAATAGCTCTTCTTTTGTCAGATCAAGCCACTGTTTTGTTATATCCACACTAATGATTTTACATTACCGTTGTTGAAGTTGCTTTCCCAGATTTAAACGTGGGGTCTGTTCTTCCAGGTTTTGTACAATGCTGATGGATTCTTGGAGAAGAATCGAGACACTCTCCCAGTTGATATCATGGTTGTCTTGAGGACATCAGAGAATAAATTGCTGCAGCAGCTCTTTTCTAGTCCTCTGACAAAAACAGGTAGGCATTTTTATAATAGCAACCTAGTAGCTATATTAGATACAAATGTGTTTTCCAAGCACATCTTATTATTTGTTTATTTAGCATATTATGAAGTGCATAGCACATAATGTCTAACTGTACAGCTGATCTTTCTTCACATTCAGTTGCATTTAGTCCTTATCAGGGTGACAGACCTAATGCAAAAGGTCTGACAGAAAATGGCTGTCTTAATTAGTATGGTAACACAGGGCTGCTCCTTCACTGCAAACCGGCCGGCTACAACACTGTATTTTTCATTAGCTGTACATGTTCACTTTTATCATTCAGTCCTTTTTGGTTACAAAAGAGTGATGTTTCTAAATTGACGTCAGTTGAAGGCAGGTTCCATCGAACGATGTTTAGGAAGGCTCAGAATGGCTGCTATTTATAAACAAACAGAATCCAGACCAAGGTTCTTAAACATTATATGAGGTACATTTTTAGCAAAGTGGCTGTCGTAATACATATTGTTAAAAATAAAAAAAAACATTTTAAAAAAGCAGCACCAGGATACTTGCCCACACTCTGTTCTTAAAATTGCAGACAAAAAACAATAAAGCTGCAATATTATTTATACTAATGAAAGCTTTAGTATATTAAGATGGAATGGCTAAGGTCCCCTGTTAACATGTGAAATAATCGATGGAATTGGTCATTTTTATTCTATATTATTACATACATTATTATTACATACATTTATTCTAAATGTATGTAATTTACATACATTTTTATATAATATGAATTATCTGTTTTCTACCAAATGACAGATGACTCTTAAAATTAATCACTCCCTTGTGGTTTTTGTCTGCAAAGTTCCCAACAGATTCTACACTGTGTTCAAAGTGTAAGTGTGCTAGTGTAACCACTAGGTGGTAGACTTGTAGATAAAGCACCAGTAAACATGTGTATTATGTTCTACCAAAAATAATGTATTTATAAATGTATTGGGAAGTACTGGTATACTGGTCAACAAAAACTGAATAGTAACTTCCAATATTTAGAGAAAAGGTGACCTGATAAAATAAGAAATGGGGAATCTGTGTAATTTTACACAGCTTGTTAGTCTGGTGTTCTCATGATACAATTGCAGCAGCCCCCACTCTGGGACTGTGCAGGAAACGCTATCCAGTTTAGGGGACAAAACCCATTACCTGTTGGCTCCTGCCATGGTAAACGAGACTCTGTTTAGTACCTTTTGAGGTATTCGAAACAAGAGTCTTTAAAGAGACCGAAGGTATGATACAATTTTATGAGACTGAAGAAACTGAAGAGCCTTGCTTTGATCTATTAAACAAGCATGCATTGTTTTTTATGTGCTTTGTAGACCATTTAACATACATTATACTGCGTACGATATATTACAGGCTGTCTTTTTTCAGGTGTCTTTTAAAGAACAGCACTTCAAATGGAAATGTCTTAGAATTTAAAAATGCAATTCTAATCTTACAGAGTCTGAGCTTTATTGTTTGACATTTAATCGACCCACAGGTGTTTACATTATCTTTTAGTGCATATTGTAGCTGATGAAAATGGAATAAAAAAAGAAAGAAATACAAATAATATATCAAATAATATATATATATATATATATATATATATATATATATCTGTGTGTGTGTGTGTGTGTGTGTGTGTATGAGACTGAAACAAGCTTCTCACTCATTCCAAACCTAGGGAATTCAAGCTAATGAACTAAAAAAAACAGCAGCAGTGTGGAGTAGTGGTTAGGGCTCTGGACTCTTGACCGGAGGGTTGTGGGTTCAATCCCAGGTGGCGAACACTGCTGCTGTACCCTTGAGCAAGGTACTTTACCTAGATTACTCCAGTAAAAACCCAACTGTATAAATGGGTAATTGTATGTAAAAATATTGTGATATATTGTAACAATTGTAAGTCGCCCTGGATAAGGGCGTCTGCTAAGAAATGTTGAACCTACACCACTGTGCTTATTGGTGTCTGTCCAAAGAGCTTATATTTGTTATTTTAAAGAAAATCCATGTTTCACAACAGGATCTAACCTAAGATAAATATGAACTGTAGTGCATTACACAAATGGCCATTGATTCTTTGGTTAGTTGTTTTGCTGTAATATATTTTAATTTTTTAAATAAACTGGCTACTTCCTGGATATTTATATCACTATCAGCACTGGTTTTACTGGTGTTTTCCTGTAACTAATCTGAATCAGGAATGTGTGTAGACTGTGGGTATAGGGGAAGCCATATATAACCAAATGTTTAGATGATACAATAATCAATTTATTTTAGTCCTTTAAAATATAATGTCTTTAATTAAAATATTTTCTAAGTAGACAGCTACAGAATGAAAAGGGGAGCAACCATCAGTTATTCATCTCACAAACGTCAAGATCCAAAGGCAGGACTCTATCAGATGAGCTTATGAAGCAGTTCCTTCAGACAAGCTGGTAGAAGCGCCATATATATATATATATACAGTACCAGTCAAAAGTTTGAGTACACTTGCTGGAAACTAGTTTTTTTTTCATAATTGACAATGTTTTACTTCGTATACGTTTCTGTAAATACTTGAAAATGAAAACACATGTTACAATATACAAAACAAAACATAAGGAGTATCAAAGCAATGTTCAAGAAAATTGAAAATTGTTTCTAAATCTTGGATTCCTCAAAATAGCCACCCTTTGCTTTAATAACAGCTTCACAAACACGAGGCATTCGGTTAACAAGTTTCAGCAGGAAATCACCCGACATGTCTTCCCAGCTCTTCTGCATCAATTCCCAGAGATGTAGGGCACTTGTGGGTAGCTTTGCTTTGACTATTCTGTCCAGTTCGTCCCATAAAAGTTCTATGGGATTAAGGTCTGAGACTGGGCAGGCCAGGTCATGAGTTGTCCTTCACTTTCCTTCTTCGCCAGATAGTTCTTGCACAACTTTGAGGTGAGTTTTGGGTCATTATCTTGCTGAAGAATGAAGGACTGCCCAACTAGCCGTAATCCTGATGGAATGGCATGCCTCTGAAGTATGCTATGATAGCCATGCTGGTTGAGCTTGCCATGGACTTGGTAAAGATCATCAACTCTGTCATCAGCAAAGCAACCCCAGACCACGACACTGCCTCCTCCATGCTTGACAGTGGGAACCACACATGCAGAACTCATGCGCTCACCCTCTCTGCGTCTTACAAATACTCGGTGGTTGGACCCAAATATTTCAAATTTTGACTCATAAGACCGACTTCCACTCCTCAAACGTCCAGTTTCTGTGTTTTTTGGCCCAGGCAATCTCTTCCTCTTATTCTGCACTCTTAACAATGGTTTCTTTGCAGCAATTCTTCCAGTTAGGCCAGCTTCACGCAATCTCCTCTGAACAGTTGATGTAGAAACTCGAATGAATTTGTTCTCTGATTCTGAGGTCACCCTTGGCCTGCCTGACCTTGTTCGGTCCTCATGAGTGCCAGTTTCTTCAAATCGTTTGATGGTCTTGGCCACAGCAGTTACAGACACTTGCAAAGTTCTAGCGATTTGTCTTAAAGATTGACCTTCATTTCTTCATTTCTTAAAATAATTACAGACTTTCTTTGCTTAGCTGAGCGTATTTTGCCATTTTCTGCTCCCTTACATTCAGGAATGACAAACCTGTGCCTATGCTACCTATATTTATAGTAATCATGGACCTGTTAACAATAATTGGTGACAAAAGGTTAATTAGGTAACATGCAAGTTAACTCATCTAACAAAGACGCTTTTATACTTAGGCTAGTGTTCTAACACCGTGTTACACATATCAGACTTTTAACTGACTTGGGCTTCAGACTGAAATCCCCTTGCTTTGGGTGACCATTTCATTGAAATTGACAAGATTTACATTTTCATTTAAAAATTAAATTTTTGAATGCAATTCAGTTATGATTATCAGCTTATATAAGTGCACGTATCATATAATGAAATATTAAGTGTTTATAGACAAGTTTATACAGTTAAAAGCATAGATAATCATGAAAAACCTGGTTTCAAGCAGGTGTACTCAAACTTTTGACTGGTACTATGTATATATATATATATATATATATATATATATATATATATATATATATATATATATATATATAAATATGTTATTGTTTATTTCTTAGCAGACGCTCTTACCCAGGGCGACTTATAGTTGTATACAAAATAAACTACATATCAAGAATTACAGAAGAATTAAGAGCAAGATACAAAATACAATGACTTCAGGGGGTTACATTTCCCTCCCCTCTTTACAGTACCCCATCTCATAGCCACTCTCTACAGCTTAGAGCCGCTGTTCTGAGGCTGGTTAGATATCCTACCAATGCCACCAAATCTAAGTGGTGCACTACTGCAACTTTGCACAGAGAATCTCAGAATATGAACTCACAACCTTCTGACTCCAATGCTAAGACTCTACCAGGTGAGCTAAAGGAGCAGCTCCTTCAGCCAGGCTGTATATTAGCCTGGTTGTTTTACACTCCCCTTCCCCACATTTCAGCACCCCAGTATAGAGATTTCTTATCAATAAATAAATGTCTTTATAAAATGGCAGGAACAGTGGGAGAAATCTCATTTGCTTACAAGTGTTCCAACCGGTGCATATAGGAGGCTGTGTGGTCCAGTGGTTAAAGAAAAGGGCTTGTAACCAGGACGTCCCCGGTTCAAATCCCACCTCAGCCACTGACTCATTGTGTGACCCTGAGCAAGTCACTAACCTCCTTGTGCTCCGTCTTTCGGGTGAGACGTAATTGTAAGTGACTCTGCAGCTGATGCATAGTTCACACACCCTAGTTTCTGTAAGTCGCTTTGGATAAAGGCGTTTGCTAAATAAACAAATAATAATAATAATATGTCACCATAGTAGCATGGCTTGGAACTTTAAGAACCACTCTGCCTGTTTCACTTGACAATAAATTCACTTTGGTAGTGTCGTGGTGGTTTATTAGCACAATAACACACTTCAGGGCCATATCTGAACGTGGTGTGTGGTTACTTTCGTAATAAGCCTGTTGCTCTTTTTTCCTGCCATTTCAGCAATGGTTAGAAGGGACTTCTATTTAGAAATAAGCGCACATCAGTATGCTGTTCAGATGGGAAAACAAAACATTTCTTTGACTACTATTTGATTGATGAGGTAGTGAAATGATGTTTGAAGCAAGGCCCCTGACGATTAAAAGAAATTTGCAAAAATATGTTGCATGCAGGTGGCAGGCACATTATTGGGTGGCACATTGTAGTATGACGGGTTAATAATAGTGACTCCAGTATTGTTCTTTACTGTCATGTCTCTATTGAAAGAAACACAAGTTCGCAATGAAGGTGTGTTTTTTTTTCCTTTTAAATTAACATACAGTAGAAAGACGGAGTTTCCTTTAAATATTTCATCTTATATATTTCAACTAGCAAGCCTTCCAGGAAGGCACTCATGAGTGTTTAGTGTTTTTCTTCCACAAAGAAGGATTGCATTATTTGTATCAGTATGGTCCATCTGCCAGAAGCACATACAAGTTAATGGTCTTTGTAGCTCTCCTGCTAGGGAGTTCTGTGCTAAAAAGGCCCACAGCTGGGCAAAGTAACAATTGCATTTTTAAATGTTTTGCAGATGTTGGGTTCCAGCATTATATTAGTCTTGTGTATTACTTATATGTTTTATTTAAGTTGTTTACATATACAAATACAATATATACAGTATACTGGACTAACTTCAGTGCCTTGAGTATCAAGCAGTGACCTTAATAAATATGTAATCTAATACACAACTGTACATGCTTTCCTCAAAGATTCAATAAACACTAGTAGTTGAATTTGTTTTTATTAATAAACAAAACAGTAAACAAAGAAAGAGAAATTAGGAAACCATCAAGTGGTTTCGGTTACTGCATTTTTCAAACAGTTTTTTAACTTTGCTTGGTTTGCAAACTATATACATAACTGTCTCTTGGTGCAGAATCTGGATCACATAATTAATCAACACAACAGATCTTATCCGGGAGAAACAAACATGATGTAAATTTTATTCAAATGAATGTTGAGATCTGGGCAGATAACCTCACATAGTGTTAGAAGTGAAAGATAGGAGATTTGTTGAAACTCATCGATTTTAATGCAGATTTTAAAGATTACAGTTGGTAAGATTTTTCTTCAGGTAGACATTTAATTGTTTATGTTATAAAAGCCAATGTTGCAAGGCTGGCTTGAATCGGAAAATTGAACAGAACGCATAACGGAGTGTACATTAAGGATAACTGATGCACGCTTCGTTGAGAGGCAGGAGGCAGAGCTGACCTCAAAATGTCTTCTCTGTAAGTGCAGCTGGGACACCTGAGTGTAACCATTAACCTGACCCAGCAACACTGCCCCCAGTGGTTATAAGAAGTACCAGATTTTATTTTATGTGGTATTTGTTACTGTTGCGTTTCTTACATCCCTCTGGGCAGGATGTACAGGGTGACAGGTTAATGGGTCACTCTGGTGTACCAGCTGAACTTGAAGAGAAGACATGTTTGAGCACAACAGAGGTGCTTTAAAACCTTCAGATGTGATGCCTTAAACAGAATGATATACAAAGTCATTCTAAACAATAAGATGAATGTTATGATATTTCAGACCAATGCCAAGTTGTTCGTTAATTAATATGATTTAATAATAGCATATGCTGTAAACATTTTAAATCAGGCAAATTAAGTTTGATGCCAGTGGGGGAACTGTCTGTTGAGCTCACAGTACAGCAGTGTAAATTGTATATCTTGTCCAGATATCAAGTGCAGGGAATTCATGCATTAAATATATACTTAGGCTGTGGTGAAGACAACTTTTTGGGGTTTCTTGACACAGTTGGAAACATACCTCATTACCTCATTTGCATTTCTAATTGTGTAACAAGGTCTTGGCTGGAACCCAAAGTCATGTCACATTTTAAAATGAAAATGTATGCAAGAGCCAGAATGTATTACTGCTTTCTCAGGTCTGTAAAGTGGGGAGACATATCTGGGATGTTTAATAACACCATGTGACTTTTGTAACATTCCCATTACTTGTCCGGTGAACTGGACCCAGGTTGACAGTTTGAACTTCATATTGATCACACTGTTGTGTACTTAGTGCCAATCAGTTACATTGTTTTTTTTCTGGTTTTATTTACACTGGGAACATGAAGTACCCAGGACTACAGTACTGAGAATGTTATAAAAGTCACAGGGTATGTTCTAATGCTGCAAATTAAATTTAACACTTTACCTACCCATACCTATATACCATTTCTAAATATAAAAAGAAATACACTTTCCAATATAAAGAACAAGACCTGTGCATTTGTATTATTGATGTTCAAATATTTTAGAATACACATGTTTGCAACCTCCAGTAATTGTTTCAGGGTTAAAATAAATATTAAACTCACATTTTACAGCGTGTGGACATGAGAAGTTATTTATAATCTATTTAGTTGTGTCAATCTATTCCAACAATGCTTTTTCAAGATATTATTACTTTCCAGAGCAATGCCTAATGCTGGGCATTGCCTATAACATGCCTAATTGTAGGATTTGCTTGTAGAAGTGAGTTACATTTGCATGCTTTGGCCAACTGATTCAGTTCTTAATTTAGGAGAATATGAAGGCCAGAGGACAATTCAGCCTTTTCTAACTTATACCAATTTAAAGGATAGACAGACCTTCTTCGAGTCCCAGTGATGATCAGGACTCATGTCACGTGGACGTAGCATCACTTAAGGTGGTTGTGAAGAAGGCAGAGAATGAATTAGGAACTGGGGAGACATCTTCAGCAATTCACATCAGTTTATGCAGCTGTCATGATGCCATGAGTTTGCCCGTATAGTCTGAGATACATTTTAGACTAGGTGCCATATGTGAAAGACTAGGTATCAACTGAACCAAACATAGGTGTTTATTATTTTGAACAGGAAGGTAAGTATCAACCCAAAACATTATAAGCATTTAGCATGTAATAAAAATCCATGGAAACCCTGCATTTATTAAGCTTACTTGAATATCTTAGTAAGATCACATTACCCTCACGCACTGACCTCCAGCCTCCAAGCGTACAAACTCTGTGCACTGTTCTTAGCAGTCAGGGTCCATTTGTCTGGTAACAGCCTCCCATGTACCAGCCGCAGCCTGCTGTTAGGCTGGGCTCTCAGGCCTACTCTCCCTACCCTCTCCCTACCATGGTCTGCCTTTGTTTTATATGTAAATCATTCCATGACACTAAATCATCAATTAACATGATTTTAGCACTTGTGGATATTTAACATGTTTAATAAAGTCACCAGCAAATGTTACCTCAAGGGGAGTGACTTTATTAAAGATTTGCAGTGAAGCATGTCTAACAAAGGTATTCAGATGGGAAGAGATTACCCCAAATGCACCCATTTAAAATAAAGAGTGTTGTTCAGGTAACAAAACAGTGAAACATTCATTGATACTTTATGGCATGCATTTAATGATGATTCCAAACTTCATTCAAAATTAGATATTAAGCAGTAGAATTAGGGAATACAAATGTGGGGCAATACAGTTTGCAAATAGATATATAAAAGGTATGCATACAATGTAAAAAGCCAATATTTGCACATCAATAAAAATAATAACCTGGACCTTATTAGGACAAAGAATAAGTGTCCCTTATTATTCTGTGTTGCTGTTGTTGAAGGACTTTGATGTACACTTTATTGGAGATTGTCAGGATTACCCTTTGCCTTTAACTTTACCTGTACTTTGCAAGAGAAGCAATTACTCTGAAATATGAAAAAAAAACATTTTAGATCGTCCTTGCCCATTATGTCCTCTAAACTTAATCTGGGACTGCTTAGACTCCATTTGTATGTATGCTTGTCCCAGGATACAACAGGTGAATCAACTTGCACATACAGCCATTAGCTGACACCCAGATAACATTTAAAACTTCAATTATTCATCGTTTCTCATGCTCTGTATACTCTACCAGACATTTTAGGTCAACATCACTAACTAAAAGTTCATTCCAGTATTCAAAAGCAGGATACTCCTGGAAATCTACAATTTCTACTATCTACTTAAAATCTTACCCCAGCACCCCTCAGACAGGGTGAAAAAAGCACCAAAGGGATCATTTCAAGTGAGCAGTTACCAGAGATGTAGCTCAGGCCATTATATTTTTACTGAGAAGGCACTCTCCAGTAGCTTAAAATTGCTTAATAATACAAGCGTATGTTGTTCCTTCAAAAGCCTATTATACCATGGCTCTTTATATGATGGATCCTTATGACAGTAATAGACGGGAACTAAACTGACAGCCCCTAGACTTGCTAAGCATTAGTACACAGAGACAGATTTCATCCCGCAATGATCTTATTTGCTAGGTTGCAGAGTTTCAAGATCAAATTAATCTAAAAATAAGTGTGTCCTGATACGGCATACAGTGTGCATACATCCGCTATTGTGTGTATTTGCAAAGGGTGTTGCTAATTGTGCCCAATATGGTTAAAATGGTTGCTTTTAGTTGTTTTAAGAGGTGTGGGGCAACAGCAGCATTTGTAAACACTGAAATGTAATGTTCAGTGAGACTGTTTGTTTATTGATCTCAGAGTCATACCAGGCAACTAAAATACCACTCAAAGTGGGATATTTTAACGATCTTAACAGCTGCCAATCCTAATACCACCACCCTTAAAATATCTCATGTTTCTGTATTTTTATTTTATGTTGTAATGAAGTGGCTTAATAAATCGACCCAGAAAATCCAAGCTGTATTAATATAAAGAGTGGAAGCATTACGATCAGTCACTTTTAAGATCGTTAAAATCGACTCGAGGTATCTTTAGCACTCCTGTTTCTCCCTTTAAAAAATATAGTTTTTAAAGACTGGAGTAAACTCTTTGAGAATTCTGCCTCCACTGCTTAGATCAAGATTCTTAAGGAAAATGTGCTTTAATGGGGATAGGCGAGAGACTATTCATTTTCAAATTAAATTGCTACTCTATATAGTTAACATTATCATTTGGATCTCAAGTAATCAATTCCTCCTTAAGGGATAGTAGAAAATGCTACCAGTGCCGTTTCAAGAGAGATGTGCTGTTCTGTCATTATGATTGCATTTTAGTGAGGACACCATGAAAACACACACACACACACCAAATAAAATGTATAGTACTAAGACATTAATTCATCATGACAAATGTTCTCAATAATATATTCTCTTGAATAGCTAATAGGAATCAGACTGGTGTGAATATTTTTACTGACTTGATAAAATAAGGAAGATTCCAATTAATCTACCAGACTTTGGATAATTAGAATAATTCAAATGAAGCACCTGACACATTTATGAGCCCTACTCTTAATGAGACTGCAATCAAAATGTGTTACATACTGTATTTTCCTTGCTTGTAATAAGGACCCAAAATGCAGTAGAAAAAATGAAAAGAGAAACACTGTTGTTTATAGTATATGTAGTTAAGGTAAGACCATAAAAAGTCAAGCAGATTAATGTTTTGACATGTGGTCTTGAAAAAAAAAGTTTTTTAACTGATAACTTCTATCTTACTAACATGTTAAGGCATGTTCATTTTTGAGCTACAAATAAAACAAATTTAATGAGTATCAATTTATTGCATATTTTATTCATCAAAACCAATTTAAATAAGGCTCTATATATGTACACCAGGCCCTAAATGTACAAGACCCCAGTCATAGCTGGACTGCATATCATGTTTTGATGGCCTCCAATAGGTATTTCACAGCAGCTAAGGAAAAAGTATCACCCTCATCTTTGTGTTGTTAGCATTCTGGATTTTATTTTTTACTTAACTTATAGACCTTCCTGAAGATTATAAACAAATCCTGTGACAAGCTGAAAAAGCACCTGCTGTGCTTCTGATATGATTAATATACCTACTTGGAACCAGTCTAATTTAGAAATCAATTTGAATTTCTCATAGGAAAGGACCTTGCCAAAATAAATAAATAGTGGCTTGGCAGCTTAATAAGGCTTCCCATTCTTATTTTTCTATATATTTTTTCCACTCAGTTTTTTTCAAGCAGATCAAATAAAGGACAGTGCATTTTACTAAACTATGTGCTGATGAGGTTTCTGTTATCAGATTACACAAGGATTCTGCAGAATCTCTGCAGAATTTAGGATCTAAGGGATTTCTGTCAAAATGAACAAGAGTTTCTCAAATAGTACAACAGATATTCTTATTGTCCAGAGGCAAATTGAAACATCTTCTGACAATAAAGTATTTACAAAGAAGAACTAAAAGTTACAGCAGAGCCTTGTTCAGGTCCTTGTTGTAACATAATAAAGAAGTGGCAGATAACATGTTGCCTCTCTCCTTACTGGATAAGTGTAAAGAATCTGTCTCACACAGCTTCCAGCTGGTACCTGTGTGAGATGATCCATGTAAAGATAAAGAAAAGATAGCATGCTCGGTACCTGAACGTGTGACCCCAGATGAACCAAAAATCATTCCATGAGTTCCGGCTTTAAGTGGCGGCATGACAGAACAGTTCTCAGGATAGTGTATCTGTGATCAGGGGACATATAATCACTGTGAGAAAAATGAACAGTTTACAATGCAAACAAGCATGGTGGAGTAGTATCGAATCTTTCAGGTCTGTCCAGATAAGTTAACAAAAAGGTTTTCTACCCACTTTACGGATCACAACTCCTTCCTTTCGTAAAGGTGCATGGTACATCTGCAGCAGTCTTGTGTATTCATGCTGTAAACCCTTTGAAATGTGTTAAAATGCTTCCTGCTCATTATAAAAAAAAACCCTGCCACCCATGGATAAGGACTTTGATGTCACCAATCCTGCTTCAAAGGCTTCTTTCAGTGCTATTAATCACAGTTTAGCCTCAGAAGATATAGCCAGAGAAAACATTTGGACCTCTTGTGCTATACTTGCTAAAACTTTGAAATGTTCGGCATGTCTTGCACATGCTTAGTTCGTATCACTTCCTTTACCCAAAGACAATGCACAGTAAATTAGAAACGTAGACGTAGAAGCTGCTTAAGCACAACTGCACACTGCATATACAAAGTATATTTTCTGTCTTTTCTTTTTTTCTTTTACACCAAATCTATGGTAAAGCCAACTTACACAATGATGCTGATGAATATGTACTGTGTGTTTTGGACAGGTAATTTGGCAGCGTCAAGGGTAAGAGTAACCGCAGCATCTCGGTCTCTACCTCCGCAGCTCAGTGCAGGACGCTACAAGGTTGGTATATGTCAGCTCTTTGTATTTTTAGGGTGTGTCATCAGTGTTATTAATGTTTTTGCATTTTTTTTGCAACCAGTAATTGGACTTCACAGAACAAATCATGAAAAAAGGAAGTTAAAAAGCAATGGGAATGGCTTAGCACACAGGGAGATTTACCAGTTCATGAATGACATACAGTACGTTGTGTGAAAACAACGCTGTCCTGATAAATTGGATGTGATGGCACTTGTATCACTGCATTTGACACCACGCATCAACACACGCCGCTGCCCCACTCGCAAAGCAGATTTATTTTTTCACGTGACGTGACGGATCTACACCGTTAAGATGTTTTATGTGTTTTGGTTTTTTTTGGCGCTTTCATGTTTAAATGGATTTGTTCTGTAGCCAAACTGAAACATCATTTGTCAGGTAACAAACTGAGCACAAACTCCAAATAAGAGACCGTGATTTACTGGCCATCAAGTCCAAGTCTTGTTATATTCGTTATGTCTACTCTTAAAGATAAGCTATAACAACATCACATCATTGAAATAACAAATACAACTAACAATTACCATTCGCTATCACCTTGCTACTAATGCATTTCAGTATACCACATGCATGCCGTTTCATTTATCTGCTGATTTGTTTTTTCATTAGATTGATAATCCTGTTCATTCATCTACTTGCTTAGCTACAAAATATTTTCTTTGTAAACCTGTTAGATCAGCGTCATTGACATTCAAAGATATTGAAACATTCTAAATGTTTGTCTGCTGGCTAGTGTTTTCTCATTCTCACATTTAAAGAGATCATAATCACTCATGGGGTTTATTTATATGAATAATGACTGTTTCAATATTGAAACCTTTAACCGTATGAAGCCATTGAAGTGACCCAGTAACAAACAAATCATTTAAAAAGAACAGATGTGGACAGACACTTATTAGAAATTATTATGGAAGCAGTCCGGCCTAGTTTTTTTTTTTTTTTTCATCTGTAGAGCATTCTTAGACATTATACCCCCCAGCCTCTACTACCTGAAGTTATAGTTGATCCCAGGTGGCAGATAAACACTGCAGTTATTATTATTATTTTTTTACTTTACAAAAATACACCCCCCCCCCCCCTCCACAAATGACAAATTAAATAAAATATTAAGATATGCACGTTGCTGTATAGACTCACTCTAAAATATATGTATTGCTTCATTAAATTTGATGAAGCCATGAGCTGGGAAAATCATTAGAATGCTAATATTGTATCATCTTTAAAACTATGTATTGAGCCAAGTCTTTAAAATGGAAAATCCCAGTTATGGTCTATTTTGCTACTTTATTAAAGCCTTGAAGCTTTCAAGTAAGATATACAGTAGCTATGTGGTGACATGAAATAGCTCAATAAAAATTTGCCAGCGGAGCTTTTGAGGATGAAGCAAACATTGTAAGTGAACACCAGCATGAGTGAACTGTATACATAGGAGACAATTAGATTTTTCCCACTTCATTTTTTTTTTAATGTCAGTTGTCAGCTGACAATAAGCAATTCATAGAAAATAAAGATAACCTCCTTGAAAAACCCCATGCTTAAGTGTTAGAACAGGAATCTTCTATATTACACATAGAGGATGTCTTAAAATGCCAATTTCCCAAAGAATCAGTGTTAGAGGCACTTTGCCTTGCCAGATTTCAAGTGCAACTATACACATTTTTTTTTTTTTTTTAAGAAAAGCATCAAATGGTAATTTTCTATGAATGGTATATTATCAACTATCAATTGACACAAACATTTTCCAGAAATTTCATTTCTCAAATCAGCTGTGGGCCACAAACATGTCCTTATTGACTTATTGGCTCTCAAGCTTTGTCACCATTAATGCAACTTACTGAAAAAAAAACCAGTAGCAAAGGCTAAAACAGCCTGCCCTTTCTGTCATGTTTTCTTCACAGTACACAACCTCCAACCTCATGGCAACTGAGCTGTGACACTGTTTTTACGCCTGGACTTCAGTGAATTTGTATCAAGCAGTTTAACAAACACTGGGCATTTTTATACATGCGAGTAACTGGTGATTTTATACATGCAAGTAACTGGTGATTCTGGTATATTTTTAGGTGGACACTATGGAAGTCATGCGGCATCCTGAGGAAACCGCTAACATGCGGAGACAGACCGTTGCCTCCTATTTCAGGGTATTTATTTATTTATTTGTTTGTGAATTAACATAAAATCAATTTCATATTGATATGCATATATAAACATAGCTGTGCGCTACTGTTTTGGTTGCATCAAGTAATATATCTAACAGTCAATTCCTTGTGTATGTTTCCACCATTTACAGTACATGTAACATAGGGGTTGATTTGAAAAATGTATACCCTGCTGAAATAAGCCACCCCTGAATTTTATTACAGCATTTTACAGCTCTGCAGAATTTTTCTGGCTTTCTGTGACCACCTATTTTAGGTGTAAACCCACGATAACCACGGGCAGATGTTATTTTGCAATCTAGGGGGATTCCTCTGTTTTGTAAAATGCTATACTAAAACCCAGCAGTGTTTTATTCTATTAATAATGTGGTTACTTTTTCTTGGAAAAGTTTAAGATACAAAAGGCTGACTTGGATGATTGCATCCACAGCTTACAGAGAGAAAAAAAAAAATCAAGCCCTGTTCTACTAAAGCACTCTTGAAAAGGAACTGTGAGTCATTCCTGGTGAAATAAAGAAAGGAAACACTTCCTGATGACATGACATTTACCCTGGAGTGAAGTACTGTATACACAAAAACTGGTTTTCCTTTAACACTGGTTTACTAATACTGGTCCTTTTACTAATTCTGGCCCTGGGACGAATTATCCAAAAATGCTTTGTTGAGTTCCCAGCAAACAGCAGTCCTTTAGAAAGAGATTGGATTGGCTATGTCTGCCATTACATATTGTGGGGCTTGATGGTGGGGATTGTGAAGTTGACATTATTGCAGTAATTGAAAAGGCTGAAAAGTATTATTGAAGGTTCCTTACAGCTTTGCAGAGGAGGAGCACTATTCTGTATTCCACTGTATTATTTCAGGATTACAATGCTTTTCCCATGGTTATACAATGTATTTACCTTGTTTTACCATGTTTATTAATATGCTTTACCATACCTCACTATTCTTTACAATGTTTGCCTATGCTGTACTATGTTTTGACATATTACACTATGCTATACTTTTACTGTGCTAAACTTTTATAAGGCTGTAGTTGCCCTGGACTTGCAACACACCATTATTTGAGTTGCAGCTTTTAAAACTAATAACATCAACAGAAGTCTTCAAAAATAAACTGAATATTTCACACAATACACTAATGAGGAACTGCTTTGGCACCACAAATATGAGACAAAGATACATTTACTATTGAAAACATTTTAACAGAAAGCAGAAGAGCCTTTGAAACACATGTTTCCCTTCTCTCACAGTATTCCCTCATGGATCTCCTGTCTAAGATGGTGGTTGGACAGCCTCACTTTGTTCGCTGTATAAAACCCAATGACGATCGACAGGCATTGACATTTTCCAGGGAAAGAGTGCTGGTGCAGCTGCGTTACACCGGCATATTGGAAACAGTGAGCATCCGGAGACAAGGGTATTCCCATCGCATCCCGTTTGAGGAATTTGTTAAAAGGTAATGCTGTGTGTTACAAGGTACTACTGTTTTAGAATGAGAAACACCACTGCTTTACTCTGAAATACCTCTGGAGAGACTGACAAACCACTTGCATGTTTTGTGTGACAGTATACAAGATTTCTTAATTAGTCTGAAAAGTCAGTTTGAAGAAAAATAAACAGACTACTAATTGGAAATCAATTGTACTGACATCCAAGACTGCATACCATTCTGAGAAATGCAAAGCATTCTGGGAGAAAGAAAAGCATGACATGATTTTATTGGAAAGAGACATTACATTTGAAGTGTGAACTTTTATACTCGGGACTAGTTTGTGTGTCCTTGGTTTTTGCCAGTTGTATGAAATATAAATAGCAGCAAACAAAATGATGAACCCGTCTGCCAAATAAAAAACCAAAGACGGTGAACAGTAAGTCACTTTGGATCAGATCATCTCCAAAATCGAATCAGCACACCTTTGTAGAATGAGTCATTTCTCAATGAAATTTGAAGTTCAGTTTTGTAGCAAACACTTCCAAATCAACACAATGAATAGCCCAGAGATGGAATGACAACCATACAGAAAGCATCAATCAGATACATTTCTCTTTGGATTGCTCATTGAAACCTTTCTTTTCTCAGAACCTTTCTTGTTTTGGTCAGTTTCCAGTTTCTGCCTCTGCTACTATTGCTCCTGTGCTGCTGAGTGACCGTTTAGACTTTTAAACTTTTCTTCTTCATTGTACTATATATATATATATATATATATATATATATATATATATATATATATATATATATATATATATATATATATATACAGTGCCTTGCATAAGTATTCACCTCCCTTGGACTTTTCCACATTTTGTAGTGTTACAACTTGGAATTAAAATGGTTTTATTTGGGATTTTTACCATTTGATTTACACAACATACTTAACACTTTGAAGGTGCAAAATATTTTTTATTGTGACACAAAAGTTAATTAAACAAAAAAAAGACATTTGTTGGTTGCATAAGTATTCACCCCCCTGAGTCGATACTTGGTAGAAGCACCTTTGGCAGCAATTACAGCTGTGAGTCTTTTGGGGTAAGTCTCTACCAGCTTTGCACATCTGGATCCTGCAATTTTTGCCCATTCTTCTTGGCAAAATTGCTCAAGCTCTGTCAAGCTGGATGGGGACCGTTGGTGAACAGCAATTTTCAAGTCTTGCCACAGATTCTCAATCGAGGTCTGGTCTTTGACTGGGCCATTCTAAGACATTCAGGTTCTTGTTTTTAAACCACTCCAGTGTAGCTTTGGCTGTGTGTTTTGGGTCATTGTCCTGCTGGAAGGTGAACCTCCGCCCCAGTCCCAGGTCTCTTGCAGACTGAAACAGGTTTTCCTCAAGAATTTCCCTGTATTTGGCTCCATCCATCTTGCCCTCAATCCTGACCAGTTTCCCAGTCCCTGCCAATGAAAAGCATCCCCATAACATACATGATGCTGCACCACCATGCTTCACCGTGGGGATGGTGTTCTCAGGGTGATGAGCAGTGTTGGCTTTGCGCCAAACATAGTTTCTCCCATCTCAGCTGTGGATCTCTCCAGCTCCTTCAGAGATACCATTGACCTCTTGGTTGCTTCTCTGACTAATGCCCTCCTTACCTGGTCACTTTGGTGTTTTGGAGGACAGCCTTCTGTAGGCAGAGTCGCGGTTGTGCCATATTCATTTTTTATTAATGGATTTATCGGTTCAAAGTTTCGGATATTTTTTTATAACCCAACCCTGAATGGTGCTTCTCCAGAACCTTAATCCTGGACTTGTTTTGATAGCTCCTTGGTCTTCATGATGCTGTTTGTTTAGATATGCTCTCTAACAAACTCTGGAGCTTTCCAGAAACAGGTGTATTTAATCTGAGATCATGTGACACTTTAATTGCACACAGGTGGACTCCATTATTATGTGACTTCTGAAGACAACTGGTTACACCAGAGCTTATTTAGGGGTGTCACAGCAAAGGGGGTGAATACTTATGCAATCAAGACTTTTCAGTTTTTTATTTGTAAATAATTTTGTAAAATATGTAGATTTTTTCCCCACTTCCACATTATAGACTATTTTGTGTAGATCAGTGACAAAAGATCCTAATTAAATCAATTTTAATTCCAGGTTGTAACACTACAAAATGTGGAAAAGTCCAAGGGGGGTGAATACTTATGCAAGGCACTTTATATATATATATATATATAGTAGGTTAATAGGACATTCATGAGTCTATATTGTACCAGACTTCTAACCCTGTGTATGATTTCACAGACCCAGATTATCACTAATCTTGGACTAAGTAATGTTATTTTATGTAAGGTAGTCCAAGACTAGTGCTAATCAGGGTCTGTGACACCAGGCGTCCATGTTAAATTATGCCATGCTTTAATTTACAGAGCACTTGACATCTTTTACTTGAAAAATATTACCTACATCTTATAAAACTGAATGTTCGGATGCTGCACGCTGATTGGCTGCTGAGGGGTTTTAAACTGTGCATAAATATAGCTTAATGCACGGCAGAACTATTTTTTGTCTAATTACAGTTTGATTAATAAATTATCAATACACGATATATTGAACTCGTCATGCTTCAGTGCGTAATTCAGCTGGTCAAGAATACTCAATTTCTACCTTTGTTAGCCTCCGTGCTGGTCTCAGTCGCTATGGGAACGGCACTGACATAAACCACAATGTTAGCGTTGTTAGCGACCAAGCATTCAAAAACTGGCAATAATGTATTTTTGTCAATAAGGAATAGGTACAGAAAAGCAGGCAAAGACACCGCAGTTCACCATCCACGCATTACTACTGCTGACCTGGAGAACCTACAAAATTCAGCTGCTCCCTCCAGCAACACACCTTCTGGTCTGGTGCATAAAGTCTGGCTGGATATTCAGTTACACAAGGTCAGGCGTGGCTGAGAAGGGCAGCTTCTTTTTAAACCGGACAGCTTTGTTGTCACTACAGATGAAAATGGACTGGAATTTGTATCCTTAAACTACAACAAAGAGACAAAAAATCACAAAGCTTTTAATGAAATAAATAGAGAGCCACTGTGGGTGTTTGTATGCCATGCCTGGTAATCCCCTTTGCAATCCTCCAGTTTAAGAAGCTACTGGATTGCTTCGGCTGAAAACTGAAAGCACTGCAGTTCATTTCTTTCCACACCTTACGACCGTCCGTCTTCATCTGCAGCTCCTCCCACAAAACTTAAGGATAAAAAGGAAAACACTTTCTACAGCCCTTCTAGTGGATGCTTCAATAATTTGTCATGTTTTCCTTTTTCAATGGAACATATTAAAACAAATGGAAATGTTGAAAACATCCAGTTTAATGTTTCCGGCAAATAGAACATTGTCTGACGGACTGTTTTTTCTCAAAAGCGGAAGAATGTATATTAAAATTGTTGTTTTTTTTTAAATAAAAAAATAGTTTTTTCTACGTTTTATTGTCAGTTTTATAAGCGGGATAACACACTCCAGGGCTTGTAGGTTGTGTTGCATTAACATACGGCTTACATGTCACACAGAACTGAGATTTGATATGACTGTGATGCAATCAGCATTGCTGCTTCATTCTTAATTAAATGGTGGCATTTATTCAATTTCTATGCAGCCTGAGACACATGCAATAGTTAAACTGTTTTTAAATGTAATGTGTTTTAAAATTATACACCCATTTCAAAGGCACGTCTGATGCTGCCAAGATTTGCACTTTGTATTCATCATCAAAGGACCAACGGGTATCAACAGGAATTAATAGAAAAGACAATAAATCTTTGGAATATCAAAGATGTTCATAGCCTGTGCCATTATTGCTTTTCTACCCTTTGAGTTACATAACAACAAAGGGGATGAACCAGCACTTTTTTAGCCTTGATGTTCTTAAACAAATAGTCACGCCAGCCTGCTCTGTATTGGTGTTTTGTAAACTACTACAAGGAAGTGTAAGACAATTGAATGCTATTAACAATGGTTTATAAACATTAGATGGAGTGAAAGAGAAGATAATATCTCGACTTTACTCTTCACCTCCTCTGTTTACTGGCACTGCGGATGAAATCAGAGTACATAGTCAATAGGAAGCAGCCTCACCAATAGCATGAGGATTATGGGATGGGTGAAAATGGACTATGTGGCAAGGGAACATGTGTCAAGCTTCAGACAGCCTAGAATAACAATCTGCTCTATCCTTTTGGAAGAAATTTAACTTTGTAAAATTCGTGTTGGTTAATAATTAAATGTTTGAACACCGGATTGACCATTAGGAATCATTATCAGACAGTAGGACAGTATGAGCCACCCTTGACTTGTCAGCCTTAATTGAGCACCACAGTTAAAATCGGCATCAATTCACTTCAAGTTCATCTCACTCTTTGTTGTACTTTAATTCTCCCGCTGTGCTTTCTTCTTAATTTTGTTTATTTAGATTTTCTTCATAGACATGAAAAAGCATTTGAAGTGTTTGTTTGCACCTAAATGTATTATTTTTTACTGTCAGTGTAACTCCTAGAACAATATAAGCAAAGTTGTTTCTACAAAGAAAAAGAGTCTGTAAATCGTTTTAATCTTCCTGAAGAAATTCATGGATGAAAGGGTTTAAGTTTCTTGTTTTTTTGTTTTTTTCAAATTCAAAGAAGACTGGTGTTCGCAGCTCATCTACAGTCACAAATAATGTGTTTATGGATTTTTTATTATTGTTGCAGCTTCTCAGACTTTAATTGTATTAATTGCTAGCTGTCAGGAGCACGGTATTCTACTTCATTATTTTTATTTACCAGTCCACAATATGTTTAGCTGTGATTAGACCTGTCTATCCTCATTCAATCAGCCTTTTGAAATGCTGGCTTCTGCTGCCTGGCAGGTGTGCTGTTCTCTGTAACCTTAAATTGGTAAAATGTTGTTCTTAACTAATGAAAATATATATATTTAAGTTTATAATAAGGAATCAAAGTTATTTATACGCACATCCATGAACTGAAAAAGGTGCAGGGCAGGTGCGCTATTAAAACATATTAAACAATGCTGCCAGACTACACACTAACAGAACTTCACAAGAGA
Organism: Acipenser oxyrinchus oxyrinchus; assembly: GCA_030684275.1. NCBI lineage: Eukaryota > Metazoa > Chordata > Actinopteri > Acipenseriformes > Acipenseridae > Acipenser > Acipenser oxyrinchus. Next base: position 12,488,414 of record CM060257.1, read on the forward strand.
CGTCATGTTCCTTGAAGGAGGGGACTTCCATGATCAAGTTGTTGACTTTTCTTGACTTTGAAGATCTCTCGATTTTAAGATGTTTGGGTTCGCCTGATGCACACAGGCTATGTGGTCTCGTGGTTAAAGAAAAGGGCTTCTAACCAGGAGGTCCCCGGTTCAAATCCCAGCTCACTCACTCACCCTGAGCAAGTCACTTAACCTCCTTGTGCTCTGTCTTTCGGGTGAGACGTTGCTGTAAGTGACTCTGCAGCTGATGCATAGTTCATACGCCCTAGTCTCGTTAAGTCGCCTTGGATAAAGGTGTCTGGTAAATAAACAAATAAACAAATAATGCTGCTGTCAGGTTTCTATTACATATTTCCATTAGGTACAGTAGCAGAGTTCCCAAAATGATTCAGAAAATTATTTATGAAGCAACTTTCTCAGAAGCATCAGTATACATTTAGATAAAAGGCAATCTGCCTTAACAAAATGAATGTTAGAGTGTCATCAAAGCTAGCTGTTACAACTTCTTTGTAATGTGTTGTCCTGCAGGAAGAGCTTGAATAAAAACTTAAATGTAAAACAATAGTGTAGAACAGATAGCAAAGAGTAATGCCTGCTTCATTGGGTTTTGCTGCATTACTGCTAAGTCTTTTAAGAACTGAAATTACACCGGCTTAACTAAGAAAAAAAAAGAAGTTGTAAAAAATAAATCTAACCAAAGATATAATGGGTCTGTATGTCATTATGGGCTCCATGTTAGTCTGTTTTACATGCTAGCCATTATAATGAACATTTATATTGCAGAACCTTTGGCTGGCTCATATGTACATTGTTAAGAATTAATTTGATCAGTGAAGTTGAATCCCCCGTCATCTAATATCCCTCAAGTTTAAACATTCATTTCAAGATCAGAAGAAAACTGGTTGAATGATACATGCTAAATCAAGTACTACTGCACCCAATTATTTCCATTGGTTTTTGACCGGTCTATGGTTTGAATTTTCTGCAGACGGTAACGAGAAGGGCTTTGGTTTCTGCATAAGTAATTTAAAGGCGTATAAATCACATTGCTGCCCATTGTACGTAATGTCTTCACTCGCTTACATTTTTTGTTTGTGAATAAACGGTTCACTGTTCACCCCCCTGCCCAATAGTATTACAATACGCTCCAATAAATGGCACAGGAAAAAGGGTTGGAAATAGACTGTCCATGCATAAAGTGGAGGCACCCACTTATATACAAGACTGTCACATTCTACGTATAGTTTTTTTATATATATCTAGAGATTATATGTAGTTTTACATAGCCTTACATATACAGTGAGAATTGGTCATTCAGTTTTGAAGGAACTTGGTAAGTACATTCTTTAGCACATTGAGTATCAGAATCTGGCCATCTAATAAGATGCTTGTCAGCATATCCAACTGCTTGATTCTTTCCTTAAGCTGATGAGGTATTTGGGATAAAATGAAGGGCAGGATAATTGTGATCTGCTTTTTAATTTGTTAAACATGTTTCTATTAGGAAAACCTTTATTACATTTAATGAATGCACTGCAATAAACCCACTGCAGCTTTGTTCTTCCTGTCTGTTAGGTATTACTACCTTGCCTTTAGGGCACACCAGATGCCTGCAACAACCAAGGAAAACTGCATTACCATTCTGGAGAAAGCAAGACTAGACAAATGGGTGCTTGGAAAAACAAAGGTAAAAGCAATTTAGGGGCATTGTTCAGTGTCATTCATTCTTCTGTGATGACATCTCAGGGGATTTGTTCATATCTCCTGTCCACTTAAAAAAAAAAAAAAGTTTTGTAACTGATACTTTCAGTAAGTCAGTAAATACGTTGGCGCTTTTAAAAAAAAAAAAGATTACGTAACAGTACAAGCTGGTGTTGAATCTGTGTTTGTTAAGAAGGTTGTTGACACTGCTTTTAAGCCTATGGTATTTCAGTAGTATAAATAGCATTTTGTTTGTTGCGCATGCTGTTGTCAATACTTGAATTCTTAGAGCAGCAGCATGGCTAAACCCTGTATGCCATTGCAGTCAGAACACTAGCCATTATATTAAGAGGCCCAGATTTGTTTTTATAGTGTTTATAATGAGATGAGCTTTTTCATTCTTTTCATTTTTATCTTTCAATCTGTATTGTTTATAAATGTTGTAGGCTCCATTAATCTATGAACGTAAACAATAACATCTGTTTCTTTTAATTTCCATTCCTTTCCGCAGTCTTTTTCATGTACTGTATATAAGTTAATCGACTGAACAGTATTAGCATCCTGGACATAGTATCTGAACAAATGATAATTGCCGGTATCTGGAAATGCTTTAGTTGGGGCTTGACAGTCAAACAGTCTTAATCTCAAATGTAAATTTCAAGAAAAATAACTTGTGTTTTAGTATATTACTGAGGCAATAGAAAGCAAGGGACTAGAAAATAGTCAAAATGACAATAAAACTGATATAAGCTAAATCACTGAGGTATATTTTCAAATCGTTTACTCTGATCTTTAATTACTATTTTATTACATTTTATTACAGAAAATCCCATTTTAATGCTACAAAAGTGAGAAACAAATAACTAGAGTTCCAAGTTGACCTTACCTTAGTTATATTACTAATTTAATTGCTTCTGGTTCTTTAAAATTAACTGGTGTTTTCTCCCATGAACAAAATAAACAAGAGTTCATTGAAGACTGTATTAACAAAATATGTCCTTTGATTTTAACCTATATTTACTTGATCTAATATAATGGAGTTTAATACAAAACAGTAACCTTTATTGATAGATTGTATTTCAAATGAGATGATATTAAGTGGACGTGAATGTACAGCCTGTAACTTAGGGTTTAAAGCATTCTCTCTGTTTCTAAAAACCAAATGCTTATCTTTTGCGTTAGGTCTTTCTAAAGTATTACCATGTTGAGCAGCTGAATTTATTGCTCAGAGAAGTCATCGGCAGGGTTGTTGTGATGCAAGCGTACACAAAAGGTTGGCTTGGGGCTAGAAGATACAGGAGAGTGAAAGAGAAAAGAACACGCTGTGCTATCATCATTCAGTCAGGTACATGGCAAATTGGTGCAAGCTTTTTGTTAAAACAAAGTTGTTATTTTGAATGTAATAATAATAATAATAATAATAATAATAATAATAATAATAATAATAAATTCTCCACTGTGCAAGAACTTGTGACTTTCAGTCAGAGTCTTCTGATGTACTGTAGTAATGCTGTCCCATGTATTTTTAATAAATATGCTTCTGTTTTATAGCATCGCTTATTTAATTGAACTTCTGTTCATATCACTTACAAGTGCATCTAAAGCCTTTTGTGTTCCCTATAGTCTGGAGAGGATTTGTTGCTCGACAAATTCTCAAGCAGCTGAAAAGAGAAAGAGAAGAGGCTGCTATTCGCATACAAGCAGGTAATTAAACATTTGAAACAACAATAAAAGTTTGATTACATAAAATCTTAATAAATGAATGAAAAACATACAAAACTATATCGCATACATTTGATTTCACAGTAACTCATACTTAAAAGGAAAATGTATAAAGAGCTAAAGTTTGAGGTTCGATAAAATGCTTTTTTGATCTCTATAAACCTCCTGTGAAAAAAAAAAGAACAGTAATAATTAATTAGTTATGTAGGAAGAAAAGCTTTTGAAGGTATGGGCAGCATTTGGTGTACATGTTTCAGTAGAACAGTGCATATTGAGATCCCTTTTCCTTTTATCTCTTTCCCAATAAAAGCAGCAGTGGGGCTTATCCCTTCTGTTTCCTCATAACTTCCTCTCCCATTTCCCAGTCTATTACAGCACTTTCGCATACCAGAAACAAGATGCCTTTTCATACTGTCAACCTTTTCATCTGAAATGTAAATTAATTCTTACTTGGTACACTTTGACAGAGATCAAAGTGGGCATATTAACTTTAGCAGGCCTTCCCTTCATCGTGCTGAGCTCCCAAGACTGCTAGGTAGTGTTATAAGGCTGGCCTGAACTGCTATCTTTGGCTCTCCACCAGGCCTCCCCCTGTCTAGAAGAGCAAACATTTCAGACACACTCGTTCCACTGGTAAATGACCTTATTCAGACACTAAACAGTATGAAAAACCAAGTACCTGAATAATGTCTAATGGCTTGCTCCCGATCAAAATGTTTTTATTTTTTAAATTGTGTATCTTTCTGAGAGGCTTTATTCAGCGCTCAGGGTATTGTTAAAGTGATACTGACAGATCTGAGAAAAAAAGAGAAGCCTTGCTCCTGATGGAAAACTCGTTCAAATTGTTCGTTTCTTACAGCTTAGCCTTTGAGGTAGGCCGGATTTGCATTTAAAAAATAAACAGACGCCTTTCAAATACATGAGCTGGTGGCCTGGAGATCTCTGTGGACCCAGGGAGCTCACACACCATCGATCAGATTAAAGCAGATAAACTAGACTTTTTTTTATAACAATGTACTTTAAATATCACTTCCTGTGTGTATCATATTACAAACATAATACTTTAACAGTCTTATTTACATGTACAGAGAAAAAGAGAAAAAATCACAAGACAAGAAGTTCCTTCTTAAAGCACAGCCCTCCAAAGTTATGCCACTGCTGCAAAAAGTGATGTTCAAGAGAATATTAATATTTATTTACTGCACTAAATATTAATATTTTCACTGAACTATAAATAGTTTTTTTTTTATTATCTATGGACTTTGCCAAGCAGAAACCTCAGTTAACTTGTGCCATTGGGAAAATATCTAAAAATGAATAACTTCCTTTGTAAAACTTGTGATTATTCAGAAACTGAATAATTATATTTAATTTAATGAAACATTTCACAGAATCACAGTGAATGATTTTATTTGGTGCAAGGTTTAGATGTTTCACTAGTTGCATTGGCCAGGCTCTTCAATTGTTTTATCAATTATCACATGACTGATGAAACAAGACAGAAACAGTATATATATTACTGGATATTTACCTGTCACCAGCATTTTAAATATGGTGTCGTCTGTCTGCTTCATTCATATTTAGTGTTGTTAAGGTTATCTGACTTATACAAGACGGTATGAAAAAAAAAAAAAGACAACAGATTACTGTGTTCTGTCATTTTACAGCTATGAGGGGACACCTTGCTCGGAAAAACTATGAGCTACTGAAGCAAAGTAATAACACACCAGTGAGTTCACAGTGCTTGGACAGTACCAGTGAAGCCAGTATTGAATATGTTTGGTGAGTTGTTAATCCTAATTCCACATGAACATGGGAAGTGCACCAGCATTAAGCTATTGTTTAAATTGCATGTGTTCTATAAACTACATGCAGTAACATTAATTAGTAACTAGGCAAAGAAGTGTGTTAACTTGAATATCTCCTGGTTAACATAACACGATTAAATGATTTCTCCATGAACTACTTCACTGATAAATACTATCTCCTCTTAGTTGTAGGACACAGATGTCAAAGCATAATTCACTGTGTATTTTCTCAGCATATGGACTGTTTAGTCATTAAGAACCTATGTGAAAGCAGGGAAACAGATGAACAGTAGTGCAGATATGCACTCAGTGGATCACATTGTGAACGGCACTCCATTGAGCTTAGTGTTAGTTACCTTGCTGTGTTTCTTCATGTTTAGGGAGACTCAAAATCTGTAAACAGAATATAGAACATGCCTCAGAGTACAAAACAGCCTACTGTTTATTAATTGTCAACTGACTTGTACAAGGCTTATAACAGCAAAAAAAAAAGTATTGTATAAACCATTTGCATTGTCTTCAGAATATATTTGTTGGCATCAGGACTTCTAATACGTATTTTAGTACTAGAATTAAATACAGGAACATCTGAAAGCTAAACAAAGGTGCTGCCTGTTGGCAGGCCCACCGAGAGAGCGGGGAGGACGGGGAAATTTCCCCAGGGCCCAACGCCTCGAAGGGCCCAACACCCGAAGGGGCCCTGATGAAGGGGAACTTTTTTTTTAATATATATAAAATATTTTAAAACAACTAGGCCTGCACAAGACCCTTTGCCTTCCCACCTCCACATTAAAAGGAAAAACTCCCGTACTGCACACCGAGCCGATGTGCTTCTGTTGTGTAATGATTGTGTATCCAGGCGCTGTCAAACACTTCCTTTCACACAATGATTTGAACTTTCGCATTTCATATTTTACTACACCAAAAAGCTGAAAAAAGGCATAGCAATTTTATGTATTTTGTAATACTATTTGCAAGACCAAAAATCTAAACCATATTTATTTATTTTTTTGTAACTGGTGTTCTTTTAAAGCAGCTGAATGTATTACTAAGTTCAAGGCATTCTTGTCTTGTCATTTACCTAATTGTTAAATGTAATTTTTATTTGAAGCATGACTATCTGTACCTTATTTGGCTTTTATTTTTTTTATTTTATTTTTTAGAAGTGGCAGTTCTGTAACTGCTTTCAGCTTGTGACAATGCATCTATATAATGTAACAACTATTGAAACTAATCTCAAGCCTCTTTATCTACTCTTCAGCCCTGAGACCCTTAACAGAAGCAATTCCATAGCTGACCGTCACAGCAGGCAAACAGAAAAGGTAAAATTCATTTTAAATGTTATGGTAACTTCACACCTTAACTTGGAACATGGAATCTGTAGTGTGGGATGTTGCTGAGCTCGCTCAGTCTGGCCAAAATATTCCAGCTTGAGACTGTGTTTTGAAGTCCTTGAGACAAAAGACAAAAAAAAAAAAAAACTTTAGTTCTGTGGAGAGACAGGGTGGTACACTGAATAAGAAAATCAAAAGGCTGGAAATTCATGGCTGAGAATAAATGCTAGCAGTTCCCTGAGGTGATTTGTCTTTGCGCTTCTCTTTCTACAGATGTTAGAGCCCCTTTTTTTAGTACAGACCTGAGGTTCTTTGGTAGTACTTTGATATCCCGCTCGAATTCAATATGTGAAATAGAAGAGTCACTCTGTGACTTGGAGCACATCGTGGTCTTTGAAGTCTGATCCAATTTTTGCTGCTCTCCATTTGATGTTGAAAGGATGAAATGAAGAAAATGTACAGTTTTTGCCAGTAACTCTGTTGAGCATATGTAAGATTAAAACAGCTAAATCCTTTGGCAGATGTATTTAGAAATGTTAAGCAGATTAATACTTTCCTATAGCTCTTTCATTCAAAGATACAATTTAATATGATAGGAAGTCAGCAGATACTGTTATTTTCATTCTGCATGCTACCATATGCATATAGGTAAGAATACAAAAAAAAAGCTTGCACTGATACATTTGCATGTGATTACCACTGTAAAACACATTAGTGGTTATTAATGAAATGCTAGACAAAAATGTATGCTAGCCTCAAAAAATTGCTTCAACATGTCTGACTGAAAGTTGCCTGCAAAATGTATTATTATTTTAAAGGAACCCCCAGAGAACATAGAACAACAGGTTGAAGTATGCAGCCAAAACAGAAGAAAAACTGAAGAGACTGTAATGGTTTATGAAGAGATACATAATCCACAGTTGAGACAAGGTAAATTCACATTTTGAAACCAAAAATGTTCAGTAAAATCAAAAACAGGATACACCTAGGCTTAAGAAAGGAAGCCATAAGACAAACACATCAATGAATTAAATGTTTCCGCCATCAAAGTATTTTAAAATAACAACCGGTAGCACTATGAGGGATCATTTTCATAGTGCTTTATTAGGATGGGTCTCCTCCTTATTAATGTCTTACCTAGGTTTAGCATGGCACCAGCCTTCCAAGCATAGTCTATTACATGCATGCCTATTACAAAAGATCTGATCATCACTTATAATAGACATACATAATAACAGTGGCATGCAAAGTATACAAGCCCTGATTTATTGAATATATGTTTAGTTTATGTTTTGCCCAAGGCATTGCATTTGATTTATTGCCTGGATGATGATCACGGTTGCTGATTGACCTAGTCGGAAGTCTGTGCCAATTAGGCTTTAAGGTGAGAGATCAAGATGGGACTGTATTAAACAATACACATGGGATTATCTGGATTAGATACTACAATGCATTACAGACGGGTATCCTTGTGCTGAGAGTGAATGCTGCAGTGACTGGATGGATCAGGATTAGTGTTAATGCAGTACAGCGAGGTAATGCTGTGCTACTGGATGTAGCTACATTTTGTAATACAGCCTAATAACTATAGTTATCAATCTTTATGGGTAAAAACTGTAAGGAAATAGACTGAGTGCTAATAAAGTTTAGTTTATTAGCACTCAGTCTATTAATTATTCTTGTAACTGTGAAAAATCAGTAATATTAATATAGTTCAAACAGAGGCCATATTTACAGATAATAAATCTAAAATGCCATACAGCAAACATCAGTGAAGTACTTATTTGTGCAGCCTGTTCAGAAATTTTAACTGAATGAATGTGTTCAATTGAGGCACAGCAGACATTATTCAATAGGAGATTTTTTTCAGCGAAGTGAATAATTTATTTGGTGACAACAAAGCCTTCTGTTTAACCTTGTACTGGTCCCCTGCTATAAATCTTATAAATATTTCAACACGGACATCATTGTTCCCTTTGTTTACAAGTCAAAAACACTCTGTTGCGTTAGACATTTTACAGTTACTGTATGTTTGGGAATAATACCTGTGTATTTAAAGTAATACTTCTATTGTGCAAAATCATGACAGACCTCTAAACGATATTGTTGTTTATACGGGTAGGAAAAGGTAAAAAAGAACAGTTGTTTTGAACTGCTGAATCAAAAGATACAGTAGCATAGTAAATGTAGAATATTCTAACATCATTGATAAGACTAGATTCTAAGGATTTAATGTTGAGTTTTTATATATCTATACCAGTAACCTATAATTGACTTCAACAGTCACAAAGAAAACAAGTCATAAAGAATTATATAATACTGGGATATCAAATTGTAAAGTTTGTTACATATATATATATATATATATATAGTAAACGGACCGCTGCTACACGGGTTCGTTGCCCCTTTAAAACCACGACCCAACACACAGGAATGGATTTTTTTCAAGTGCTGACGTACTATTTTTAATTCACACAAATAAAACAAAATAAACAAACAAACACCTATCTCTCTTTACGAGCACTAACTAAACAAACAGGAACACCCTGACTACTAGTGGGACAGCTAAGCTATTTCCCCACCAAACAGAAAACAAAACACACAGGTTTAATACACCACACTTTACCTCACGACTGCTGGGAAGCAGAGTACCCTTTTCTGCCTCCTTCTACTCAGCAGCCCTGAGCAAACTAGCTGCCTCGCTTAAATACCCTGCACCTGGTACTAATTTAACAATGGCTACCAGGTGCAGGGGATAATTAATAATCAAACAATTAAATTAAACAATAAAACAATTAAACAAAACAAAAGGTGCATTTCCATTTTACTCTTCAGGGAGGTTTTAACCCCCTCCCTGCTGTCTCACTCAACCCGCTGCCTTACAATATATATATACAGTATATATATATATATATATATATATATATATATATATATATATATATATATATATATATATATATATATATATATATACAGCTCTGGAAAAAATTAAGAGACCACTGCAAAATTATCAGTTTCTCTGGTTTTACTATTTATAGGTATGTGTTTGGGTAAAATGAACATTTTGTTTTATTCTATAAACTACTGACAACATTTCTCCCAAATTCCAAATAAAAATATTGTCATTTAGAGCATTTATTTGCAGAAAATGACAACTGGTCAAAATAACAAAAAGATGCAGTGTTGTCAGACCTCGAATAATGCAAAGAAAATAAGTTCATATTCATTTTTAAACAACACAATACTAATGTTTTAACTTAGGAAGAGTTCAGAAATCAATATTTGGTGGAATAACCCTGATTTTCAAGCACAGCTTTCATGCGTCTTGGCATGCTCTCCACCAGTCTTTCACATTAATGTTGGTTGACTTTATGCCACTCCTGGCAAAAATTCAAGCAGCTCGGCTTTGTTTGATGGCTTGTGACCATCCATCTTCCTCTTGATCACATTCCAGAGGTTTTCAATGGGGTTCAGGTCTGGAGATTGGGCTGGCCATGACAGGGTCTTGATCTGGTGGTCCTCCATCCACACCTTGATTGACCTGGCTGTGTGGCATGGAGCATTGTCCTGCTGGAAAAACCAATCCTCAGAGTTGGGGAACATTGTCAGAGCAGAAGGAAGCAATTTTTCTTCCAGGACAACCTTGTACTTGGCTTGATTCATGCGTCCTTCACAAAGACAAATCTGCCCAATTCCAGCCTTGCTGAAGCACCCCCAGATCATCACCGATCCTCCACCACATTTCACAGTGGGTGCGAGACACTGTGGCTTGTAGGCCTCTCCAGGTCTCCGTCTAACCATTAGACGACCAGGTGTTGGGCAAAGCTGAAAATTGGACTCATCTGGGGGTGCTTCAGCAAGGCTGGAATCGGGCAGATTTGTCTTTGTGAAGGACGCATGAATCAAGCCAAGTACAAGGTTGTCCTGGAAGAAAAATTGCTTCCTTCTGCTCTGACAATGTTCCCCAACTCTGAGGATTGGTTTTTCCAGCAGGACAATGCTCCATGCCACACAGCCAGGTCAATCAAGGTGTGGATGGAGGACCACCAGATCAAGACCCTGTCATGGCCAGCCCAATCTCCAGACCTGAACCCCATTGAAAACCTCTGGTATGTGATCAAGAGGAAGATTGATGGTCACAAGCCATCAAACAAAGCCGAGCTGCTTGAATTTTTGCGCCAGGAGTGGCATAAAGTCACCCAACATCAATGTGAAAGACTGGTGGAGAGCATGCCAAGACGCATGAAAGCTGTGCTTGAAAATCAGGGTTATTCCACCAAATATTGATTTCTGAACTCTTCCTAAGTTAAAACGTTAGTATTGTGTTGTTTAAAAATGAATATGAACTTATTTTCTTTGCATTATTCGAGGTCTGACAACACTGCATCTTTTTTGTTGTTTTGACCAGTTGTCATTTTCTGCAAATAAATGCTCTAAATGACAATATTTTTATTTGGAATTTGGGAGAAATGTTGTCAGTAGTTTATAGAATAAAACAAAAATGTTCATTTTACCCAAACACATACCTATAAATAGTAAAACCAGAGAAACTGATAATTTTGCAGTGGTCTCTTAATTTTTTCCAGAGCTATATATATATATATATATATATATATATATATATATATATATATATATATATATAGTACTGTGCAAAAGTTTTAGGCAGGTGTGAAAAAATGCTGTAAAGTGAGAATGCTTTCAAAAATAGACATGTTAATAGATTATATTTATCAATTAACTAAATGCAAAGTGAGTGAACAGAAGAAAAATCTAAATCAAATCCATATTTGGTGTGACAACCCTTTGCCTTCAAAACAGCATCAATTCTTCTAGGTACACTTGCACAAAGTCAGGGATTTTGTAGGCATATAGTCAGGTGTATGATTAAACAATTATACCAAACAGGTGCTAATGATCATCAATTCAATACGTGAGGTTGAAACACGATCATTAACTGAAACAGAAACAGCTGTGTAGGAGGAATAAAACTGGGTGAGGAACAGCCAAACTCAGCTAACAAGGTGAGGTTGCTGAAGACAGTTTACTGTCAAAAGTCATACACCATGGCAAGACTGAGCACAGCAACAAGACACAAGGTAGTTATACTGCATCAGCAAGGTCTCTCCCAGGCAGAAATTTCAAGGCAGACAGGGGTTTCCAGATGTGCTGTCCAAGCTCTTTTGAAGAAGCACAAAGAAACGGGCAACGTTGAGGACCGTGAGACGCAGTGGTCGGCCAAGGAAACTTACTGCAGCAGATGAAAGACACATCATGCTTACTTCCCTTCGCAATCGGAAGATGTCCAGCAGTGCCATCAGCTCAGAACTGGCAGAAAACAGAGGGACCCTGGTACACCCATCTACTGTCCGGAGAATTCTGGTCAGAAGTGGCCTTCATGGAAGACTTGCGCCAAAAAGCCATACCTCCGGCGTGGAAACAAGGCCAAGCGACTCAACTATGCTCGAAAACACAGGAACTGGGGTGCAGAAAAATGGCAGCAGGTGCTCTGGACTGATGAGTCAAAATTTGAAATATTTGGCTGTAGCAGAAGGCAGTTTGTTTGCAAGGGCTGGAGAGCGTACACGAATGAGTGTCTGCAGGCAACAGTGAAGCATGGTGGAGGTTCCTTGCAAGTTTGGGGCTGCATTTCTGCAAATGGAGTTGGGGATTTGGTCAGAATTAATGGTCTCCTCAATGCTGAGATGTACAGGCAGATACTTATCCATCATGCAATACCATCAGGGAGGCATCTGATTGGCCCCAAATTTATTCTGCAGCATGACAACGACCCCAAACATACAGCGAAAGTCATTAACTATCTTCAGCGTAAAGAAGAACAAGGAGTCCTGGAAGTGATCGTATGGCTCCCACAGAGCCCTGATCTCAACATCATCGAGTCTGTCTGGGATTACATGAAGAGAGAGAAGCAACTGAGGCTGCCTAAATCCACAGAAGAACTGTGGTTAGTTCTCCAAGATGTTTGGGCCAACCTACCTGCCAAGTTCCTTCAAAAACTGTGTGCAAGTGTACCTAGAAGAATTGATGCTTGATGCTGTTTTGAAGGCAAAGGGTGGTCACACCAAATATGGATTTGATTTAGATTTTTCTTCTGTTCACTCACTTTGCATTTAGTTAATTGATAAATATAATCTATTAACATGTCTATTTTTGAAAGCATTCTTACTTTACAGCATTTTTTCACACCTGCCTAAAACTTTTGCACAGTACTGTATATATATATATATATATATATATATATATATATATATATATATATATATATATATATATATATATATATATATATATATTTAAAGGATTTTACTGTAGCCTGTTGAGGTTTTTAGAGACCAAGAAAATGCATTGCAGATTAATTTTCATGGCTGCCACATTATTATAGAATTTGTTGCATATTGTAGTGTGGACAGCAATAATTGTTGTCACCACTTGTACCATACAGGCTGTAGGGCATTTATGAAATAAAAAAACCTTTTCAGTAGAATTCCAAATATGTGTGCATGTTTATTTTTGTTTTTTTTAAAACATTTCCATAAACAAACATCTTGGATATAAGATGTTCTTTAAAAATCAGATTTAAAAAAAAAAAAATTCTACATTTTTCATCAATTGAGAAACTTTGTGTAAGATCTAGTGATCTTTACAAATAGTAAATCAAAATAAATGAAGACAGCCTTAAGGCTGATCGACACAGTGTTGAGATGTGAAATGCTGATTACAAGGGTGTCGGCTCCTCCTCTCCCCCAGCTGTAGGACATCACACACACACACACACAGACTACAGGAACCACTAGAGAATGTAAAACATGCCTTGTATAATGCTTAATTAACCCCTTCAGGACCACATGCTTTGGAATCCGACATTCCTGTTAAAATTCTACAGCGTTTCCAAAGATATCGGTTAAATGTGTGATGTGAAAAATACAATACTGGGTACGATAACCAATCTTTATGTAAATAAAATGACTTTGATTGGCTAGCTGTCACACATGCTTACTATTGTGAGATTAATTTGGCATTTAATTTGACTTTTCAATTCAATTTAACCTGAGGTTGATTCCTCACCCCCTCACAGTACATTATATAAACTTTGCTGCAACCTGTTGCATTGCCTTCAGTGTGAGTATGCTCAAATGGGAAACACTCAAATTTTTTCACTATATATATTTTTCATTGTAACAATTAGTTTCTTCCCTTACAAAGTGGTACTACAATATGTCTGTCTGCTGTATCACACTTTCAAGCATTTTAATTGTATCTGTTCCAAAATAATTCCAAGCATTTAAAAAGACTTTGAAAAAACAAGCCTAGATAAAACCCTATGTCGCGCTGACTGTTTTTTTAGAAGCAGGTTTAAAAAGCTAAAGTACGTGAAATTCTCATTTTTGTATGTACTTTTTATTGATATTCAAAAGATGACCAAGGAATACAAAATCTAATATTATTATTATTTATTTATTAGCAGACACCCTTATCCAGGGCGACTTACAATTGTTACATGATATCACATTATTTTTACATACAATTACCCATTTATACAATTAGGTTTTTACTGGAGCAATCTAGGTAAAGCACCTTGCTCAAGGGTACAGCAGCAGTGTCCCCCACCTGGGATTGAACCCACAACCCTCCGGTCAAGTCCAGAGCCCTACCCACTACTCCACACTGCTGCCCATATGCCCATAATTTTTTCACTATATATATTATATATGCGTGTCTTCAAAGACATGGAATAGCCAGGCTTGCATTCAGATACTGTGCTTAAAGCTGTCGTGTCTTCAGTGTGCATCAACAGGCAACTCCATAACATCAGAATTAATGAGAATGGAAATCTGTGTACATAAACACAACTACTAGCCATAATGTCTCCCATCAAAAATGTATATGAAATCATATCACAACATCTTTGCCAATCTAAGTTGCAGTGCTGGAAATGCAGGTTTAGGGTTGATGTATCACTGTCTCTCTACCCTTCTTTGAGGAGAATATAAATGCCCCTGAAAAGAATGGATCTGCTCACCAGTTATCTGGGGGGAATATTTCACTCATTACACAATCTTATTATAAATGTGCTTCTCTGGTGGTGTCGTACAAAAAATAATAATTCATTCTGCAAGCACAGTTTAGCCATATATAGGGCAGCAGTGTGGAGTAGTGGTTAATTAGGTAACATGCTAGTTAACTCGGAGAACATCTAACAAAGACACTTTTATACTTAGGACAGTGTTCTAACACCATGTTATACACATTTCAGACTTTTAACTGACTTGGGCTTCAGACTGAAATCCCCTTGCTTTGGGTGACCATTTCATTGAAATTGACAAGATTTACATTTTCATTTAAAAATAACATTTTTGAATGCAATTCACTTATGATAAGCTTATATAAGTTACACGTATCATGTAATGAAATATTAAGTGTTTATAGACAAGTTTATACAGTTAAAAGCATAGATAATCATGAAAAACCTGGTTTCAAGCAGGTGTACTCAAACTTTTGACTGGTACTGTGTATATATATATATATATATATATATATATATATATATATATATATATATCTATATAGTTAAATGATAGAGGAAGTAGGGGTGGATTCAGCCAAAAATTACAGCGCTTCTTCAAGTCCTGCTTTATTTCTCTGTTTATTGACTTTATCAATCAAACCTCCAGGAGGACAAAAAAAAAAAAAAACTATTTTGCTACATTATCATTTATTTCTTAGCAGACGCCCTTATCCAGGGCGACTCAATAAACCTTTAATTACCAACAGATACTGTACATGCTGCATTCTGTACATATAATCTACCACTGTCACCACAGAACTGGTGAATCTACCCCATAGAACAGTATAGAACTGAAGAGGGGCATTATAATGCAAGCACCTGGTACCTGGTCAGCACAGTCTGCATACCTTCATACGTTCATCATGTGGGTAATTGAGACAATCAGAACATTATTTAAATGTAAAACACCTCCAAATAATAAATGCATTCAATTTCAGTCTCAGGCATAGTGATTTGTTACAAAGAAACATGACAGGGGCCAGAGGGAATGTTTAGAATGTTTTATAAGTTCTCCAACATGAAGGATTGTTGAATAGTCAATGTGAACTCGAGTGTCAGAGAGATGATTGATTTCAGTGTAAAATATTGGTTGTTAAGTAACAACATCCTATGTCTGCTTTAGTGCAAAACAGATGCAGGGACTGCCCTTTTGAGCATTATCTTGAGAACCTTTTGCTTTTCCTAGTGTGCTGTATAATTCAAAGCATATGGGTTTACCGTTTAACAATAATGTCCAAAATGAAGACATGGGTAATGAATCACAGAGCCAGAGAAGGATGTTTCTTCTGATGGATATTGTTTGTTTGTTTGCTTGTTTTCAACTTTGTATGCATATAAATGGTTCTATTTGCAATAATAACCAAAAAGCCACCACTGTATTGTGTGTGTGTGTGTGTGTGTGTGTGTGTGTGTGTGTGTGTGTGTGTGTGTGTGGAGTGGGAGAGAGAGAAAGAGAGAGAGAAAGAGAGAGGAAGAGAGTTCTGGGCTGCACATGCCTCATTTAGACATCAAAGAGTTACACTGATGATTTTTCCTTATAATCCATTCCTTTTGGTGCAATGCTCTACTCCATCTACTCCATCTGAATAAACAAAGCCCAAGCGGTTAACTGTGGTCTGGGAGAAATCAGGTGATCAGAGCACATTGTTTGTTGAAGAAAATCAATATAGCTTCCACTTCAGCTTTCAGCAGCTCTTTTATGTTGTTTTTGAGGAGAGTTCTGATTTTCATGGGATTTACAAATGGTATTTAGAGATGTATTGTAAATGATCACTTTTCTGTGAAAATGAAAGAAAACCTTAATGAAAATCTTAAAAGAATCTGTGCTTTTTTAAAATCTTGAAATGCAAACATTTACATTATGTATTTGTGAGGACTGACAAAGTACAGCAGGTATATTTTTCTGCCAAAGAAGATCAATTTTGCATTAATAAAACAGTACTGCGGAAGTTTGGATGTTTGATTAAAGTGCTACAATGTTGTTTTTATTTTTGTAACTAGCTTGCTACCCTGAATAATCTAGGCTAAGGTGACTTTGGAAAAGTTGCATAAACAGTGACTAAGTTTGGTGGATTTAGCCCTTTCACATTAATGTGAAGTTGATTGGCACTGAGGAAAATCATTTTGAAACAGGAGCCATGATACGAGGAACCCTACGCAGGTCAAACTAGAAGCTTTTGATAACTAGCTATGGGAAAATTCAGCGTATATATGCCTATGCTCAACTTGATTTTAGACAGAGCGTTTCAGTCAGGGCTGTCAATTCTGCACTTTTCAGAAAGTACACGCATCAAGAAAATATATGCACAGTGTAAAACAGTAAAACAGTGGATTCAAATTTTTACTTGTACACTAGTGCTTTACCTGTTAAGTCTTGAATAGTTGAGTTGAGTTTGTCTGTGTGAATATTTTTGATCAACCTATAGGTAAATGTATGTCCACATGTAGTCAATAGATCCCTCCGAAATCTAAGTTCGACTGGTAAAGTCAACAAGAAAATCTTCCTTCGATTGGGAAGAGTAATTTCACAAAACATGAATAAAACAAGTCAGGTCCAATCAAAATAAAAAATAAAAACATACAGAATAAAAAATGTTGCACTGCCCTTTCTATTGGGTGTTTTTACCAGCCACAATAATCACGTTTTCTCCTGTCCAATAAAAAAGAAACAGGTTTACAAATTGACTAAACACCAAGAATGTTCACAACAAGAATACACGTTTTATAAAATCATGTAAATCTATGGGTGATTGAGTGCTTTGATGTGATTTCATGGGAATATGTAGTTTGTTAATAAAACTGGAACCAGCATCTCAGCGGCAGCTCTTTATCCCACATGAATTTCTACAGTGTTAAATATCATGGGTGTATATTTCTCTCTACTTTATGATAATATTCCCAGACAGACTTTCACAGCACAGACCAGGCGAAAACAAAAAATACAATAATCACACTTTCTGTCATTTGTGCTTCATATTTTAACATAATTCAAAAATATATTTATTTTCATATTGTGACTGTCCCTTCACTGTTACTATGTACTGTAACTGAAATATAGGGTCATTTTTCAACACAGCTTAATAAGTCAAAATGCACAATATGTCACAAATGCTGTAAAGCATTGGAAAGCCAAGCCTGTTTAAATGCAAATAGTCACTTTTTTTAGATGAAAGTTATCCTTTTTTGAACAATGAGAGTTTAAAAAAGAAGAAATTCAGTTTTAACACAAAAGCCAGTTGGTTTGCTTTACCAAATCAGAAGGAAAAATGTATTAAAAAAAAAATAGAGAGATAAAGGGTACTGTATTCTGTAATCGTGAATAAATAAAACCTAAGCTGTTGGGACCAGGGAACTCCCTGGGCAATCCATAGCTAGGGTTTGCAAATCTACTTGGTGTTAAATACCCCCCCCCCCCCAAAAAAAAACCTTGTCAGCTTTGATGTTTTAGGATGGAGGTATGATGAGGTCTGTTCAAAGTAGTCTCAAGCATAGGGAAGTAAATGCACAGTTTTAGTTGAGGTTAGAGAGCAGAGGTAAAGGGATAACAGAGGACCTCTTTATGCCACAGTATTTATAATGTTGCAAGCAGGAGTAACATGAGCAAGACAATTCCGTATTAAAAAACACAATTGTGTACCAGTCCACTTTCTAAAGGCTAGAGAGCCAAGTACTGTGGTTTGAAATCATATCATTTTTGTTTTTGTGATGAATATTGTATTATGTTGAAAATGTTTCAACCAATCGCACTGCAGCATTGTCATCCTTTATCTGAGCATCATGCACCTGTTATTTTAGAACAATTGCAAAACTGCCTAGCCGAGAGAAATACAACACCAGCAACAACAACAAAAGGACAATAAGAACACTGTATTCTGTTAAGAAAAATGACCTGGCTGCGACTTTGCATTTTAATATCTCTCAGATGATGTTGCAGAACCAAGATTATCTAGGTTATTGGTGATTGGTGTGTCACCAGTCAAATTTTATGTTCTACAAATTCTCAGCAGTCCACTTTAACACTGCTGCGCCTTTGGAGCGCATTCCTGCAATCTTCTGGAAATCTCTTGGTGGAATGACCTTCCAAAAATGATTTAGAGGGGCAGTAACTGTGGCCAGTTTTCTGTCTATGGTAAGACTTTGCTTAAGCTTTATATAGGGGCTGACTATTTCTAATGCTAATATGTCTTAACCTTTTCAGATCTGGCAAAATCCAACAGTACCCCTCACTTTGACCTGGGAACTAAGATGGCTGACATTTTAGGGCACATTTTTGGCTTCCAGATGATAAAGGCCTAACACTTTGAGATAGTGGTTTCATGCTCGGTACACAACTGTGATTCTCTAGGTCAAGTTCAATTGTACAAGAACAGTGCATATGTACCTCTGCCAGTGTCAAAGCCTCCTATCATATCTTTCTTTGGTATAGAGACATTACACTTTCCAGCATTAATCAACAAATTGGTATGTAGCATTGATTTTGGCATTTTCAAGCGATCGTTATGCCTATTTTGTTATTAATTGTGCTAATGTGATTTACAGAGTTATGTTGATTTACGAAATACTGTTAATATCATAAAGAGCAGTGCTTGTGACTATTTCTTTTGCTTGCATCACAATTTATCAGGAGTTAATTTGCACTTGGAAAAGGAAGGTTTTAATTAACAAAAAAGTGTATAACTCACCTTGAAACAGTATTTAGGTTCTTTGGTGTTAAAAAAAAAATAGAATAAACAAACTACAGTCTGGCTTTGCTGGGAGTGGCAGCAGTTGCAGCAGCAGCAAATTTAATTTTAGAGCTTGAGTGTGAGCCTGAGATTGACAGACCCCGGCTGTGACGCCGACAATACAGAGAGAGGGTGTACAGGACCAAGGTTAATTTCTTAGATTTACCAGATGATGTTCTAAAAACTTGATTGCATCTGGATAGGGCAGCTAATGTCAACCTCTGTCAGACTCTGCAGAAGGACCTTGAATTGCCTTTGAAAAGGGGCTGTGCCGTACCCCCACATATGAAGGTGTTGGCAGCATTGTCCTTCTATGTCTCTGGGTCATTTCTAAGGGTCACGGGTGACTTGATAAAGAGGATTAACGATAATATCTGTATCCCACTTAATCAGGAGCAGCTACAAAATATTAATAGTGAGTTTTATGATATTGCTGGATTTCCCAGAGTAATGGGAGCCATCGATTGCACACACGTTGCATTCAGATCACTGCAGCACCATGCATACATATGTGAACAGGAAGGGGTTCCATTCACTAAGCGTGCAGGTGATTTGTGATGCATACTATAACATCTGGAACGTATCTGCAGATTTCCCTGGCTCCTGTCATGACTTACATTTTGACACAATCCGCTGTGTTTAATCATTTCAGAGACCCAATACAGCAGAAGGCATATTTATCGGTCAGTATTGCAAGACCACGATAATTCAATATTTGTAGTTATGAAAATATTTGAGCCTTTTCTATACTTGTGGTTATGAATGGGATTTATTCACTTGCTTTTATCATTTGTAACCTTACGGAACATTTGTTGTATTGCTAAAATGTTTCCTTAGGTGATTGCGTATTTGCAATGTGTCCCTGGCTTTTAACACCCCTGTCTAATCCACACAAGAATGAAGAAGAGACGAGCAAGGACATACAGATCCACTCGGAATATTTTGTTCTTTTCAACCAAAAAAGATTGCAAAATGCGCATTAAAAAAGTTGTATATACTAAGCTGTGGCAAAATATCGCCTCGAATGAGGGTAAATTACTAGTGGGATTTAAGTTTTTTTTTTTTAATCCGTGCCGTCCGATTTTTATCCACACACCAGCTGATTGTAAATCAGCATTTTATATGTGAAGTGTTCTAAATAAATGTACATTCTGGATGAAAAAATGCACAATTTTAAACGAAGTTTACAAATTCTACACAAAACAGATATTGCCATTATTTTTTATTTCCATTTGGCTGCTGCTCGCTGGTGGGAGAGCAGTCCCTGTACTCCCTGTAGTTTCCATTCATTTTTCTTCATCTTGTTAATATGCATGATTTGATTAATGAGTTACCATTATCTAGTCGAGACAGGAAGTGATGTATGTGACCTGCGACAATTAAGCTTTTTAACGAGAAACGTGTTCATTAACAACCTCATCAACTCAATTTCAAAGCATTAACAGATTGATTTAATTAACACATTTCATTTGAAAATCATTTGCTACTAAAGCTGTTGTTACTATACCACAAGTTTGATACAGTAACCCTGGCTTTTGAAAATCCCCTCCAATGTAGCTTATAAAATGTAAATACCTTTTTACAACACAAGAGAAATGTCTGAAACTAGAAATGGTGTATGTATAAACCATTTGTATACCCTCTTTGTATTAACCCCTGTAAGACCCATATGTATTATTATTATTATTATTATTATTATTATTATTATTATTATTATTATTATTATTATTATTATTGATTTCCCATGGGTGTATTGCTATTGCATTTCTTTTTTATTAATGCTCTTTTTTTATTTTATTGAAAATGACCTCATCTAACACGAAAGACATCAGCAATACTAGGATTAGGGCTCCATTACTGTCATGTGCTGCTTTTTGGCTGGTTTCACAGTGTGACCCTATGTGCAGGTCCAGAGAAGAAGCCAGCAGAACAGAAACAGCAGAGAACACCTCGACGACGCTGCCAGCAGCCCAAACTGCTCAACAGCCCTGAGGACAGCATGTACTATAACCAGCTAAATGTGAGTTCAAAGTAGAGATAAAGCTCTTTGTCTGACTTTGTTTCCAGACGACAATACAATTAAATATACCTGTGCCAGCCCCTCCAGCCCCACCCCCATGCTTTTCTGCCTCTTGTCCTGAACATGTGCTCTTATGCTCTTTATCTGTAGCTTTTATGTCAGGATGTCTGCCTTGACAGTGAATAATTGATGTGGTTTATCAAAGCTGAGCAAGATGCATGCTTCATCAGGCTCACTTGAGCCCTTTGATCAAAAAAAAAAAATATGCTGTGACTGATATTATCAGCATCTGCTTGCATTCAACACAAAATCACTTTGAATTAAAAATTAATGACTTGCTGCTCATCTTTTGACTGTGTGCTCTTGGCCCCTTCCACAGAGAACTCAGGGGAGCAAAAGGAAGCCGAGAAAACTTGGGTAAATAGCTGCTTTCCTAGTTTTAGCAACTATAAACAGAACAGGCCCTTTGTGGTGTTACAGAATGCTGTGAACTTCTGAAACTATGAAAACTTGTTTCATTTTCATCAGGGTACATACGTGATCACAGAAATAAAATATGTTTCAACTGCTACTTTCAATGACTGTGTGACTACTGTAAATGCATTGTATGCAAATGACATTACAGTGTTAAAGTCTAGACCCCTGTTTGTAAAATCAAGCATATCTCAACCTGTCAGAATTGCAATTGTGTGGGACTTTATCTAGAAACACAGAACAAGTTTTGAAACTGAAATGTTGTATTGTAGTTGTGCAATAGTGATTACACAGTGGAAACCAGTAGTTTTGTAGCCTAATGTGTCAGTCCCAGTAGCAACTTTTTTTTTTCATTACAGCCAAATCAAAGTACTGGATGGAGAGGATGAGTACTACAAATTATTTTCAGCTGTTGAATCTGTCCCTGAGGAAGGCAGTTCATCCAACCCTCCTCCTACTCTTTCAAGTGGGCCAGTGTACACTCAAAGCTGAGCCTTACTGTGAAACATTAAGTTTATGTGAGTACTCAACCTGGTATCAGCAAAAATGCACCAGTCCCATCATACAGCACTTAACTGTTTTATAAACCTTCTGTAAACACATTTTCCTCAGTCATCTTCTACAAGCGGTTTGTCATGCCTAAATATATATTATTATTTGACCATGTGGTTACATAATTTAACTAACCATTGATTTGTTACTTGTATCTTTTTGGTATCACAATGGGGCTATTATTAATCATGAAACCCTATATTAACTGGTGAAAATGAAAACCCAAATACTGATTTCTCACACTTGCAGATGATAGCCAAGCTATTTATACTCATGCAGAGAGCTGAAACCCACCTGCTTGGCGATCTCACACCCTGCGATCCCTTCAATAAAAGATTAGGAGACTGCTAGACTGTTATTGCACAACGAGTCTCCGTAGACAATCCAAAAGATGAGCCAAAGATGTCAATCTAAAAAATAAATAAATGTAATACATTTGTATACAATAAATGTGTAATAAACAAAGACTTAAAATCTATTTCCATTCTCTTTATAAACGCGATGGCGTATTTTTATTTTTTAGATCTGTTATCTATTAGATTGAAACCGCATGCTGCTGCTGCAGAATGATTTTAGATTTATAAGTTAGTTTAGGTGCAGCCCCCTTGCACTGAAAATTGATATTAACAATAGAGGTTAAGTTGTTTTCTTTTTAGACTTTCCTCAAGCACCTGTCACAACCAGAAGGAAAGCACAAAAGACCGTAATGAGTGGAACGTAGCTGGAGGGAGCACAGTAATAGAATCCTTGTGCCCCAGGAATTGTCAGATACTGACACATGGCAGCTCAGGTGCTCTCAGCTTCCATCAGATAGAAAGCATGGTGGTATTAACACAGGTGTAGCATGAAACAGCTTATGCATTACACTTTGTGACAGAAATTGTACTGCTACTGTCATCGGAATGATTTGCTGTACTAAAACTACTTTTATTATTTTTTTAAACGGCAAAGACATTTTGAAGATCAATATGATTTAAAAGCTAATATGTACTGCCACCTTTACTGATTTGTTGAAACATCTTAAATAAAGCATACAACAAGAAAGGAGTGCACACAGTCACCAAGCTTTAAGCTTTGTGGTAAAATGGCAGTGCACCCCCAGCATTCTTCCTTAGTATAGCAACTAACCATAACCATGAATTGACCATATAAACATACAACCTCCAAAAGGTCAACAAGGGCCATGCAGGAAGTTAAATCCCATAGGGGGCGCCACTAACACATGCTCAGGGTGCTGACCCCAGGACAGTGTGTTGCTTAGTGCAGGAACAGGAAACCCAGACATTTCTTTAATTAGAAAATGAAGAAACTGGCAAGGAAGTCTTGCAATGGAATGGGCTGGTTGACTGCCCATGTGGAAAATGCTGTCCTGCGCATGTTTCAGTGGTGCCCCCTGTGGCCATATGTGGCATCATGTTGTATCATAAAATAACTAGTATATCCACCTGCATAAATGCACTGTGTTAGATTCTGTCACCTGATTGAAGGAAATTAACCCTTGCTACATTAAAATAATTCTACATTCAGGTTAAAAAAAAACCTTTTTTAAGCTTTTATAATAAAGTGAGTGAGAATTAAATATTGGAAAATGCCTGCAGTGGTGTCTTCAACATATGCAGTTTTTTAAATTGGATTTTACTATTATTGGATATGTAACAGTATAAATCAGGATTTAAGAATGGCAGCTTCACTGTACTGTGTAACTACTTGATAGGAGACTTACATAAACAAATTGACTAAGTTGCCAGTTACAAATCAATTAACAGTGAAGACAAAAATGAAAAGTGAACAAGTCAACAAACCTGCTGAAAGTTATCTATACATATAGTGGCGAAACTTGTATTTTCACACTACCATTGTAAATAATAAATCAGATTTGTTTATTTTATAAAGACAAGTTTAGACAGTGCACTCCAAAGTGGGTCATTATAGTGCCCTGGTGTGCATTTTACAGTACACTGAATGTATATATTGTAAACAAATTCCCTTAGTGTTTTTGTTGTTATGCCATCCAACCAAAATCTAATAATGCTATAGGTTTAACAGAGGGCAGAATGACTGCTGTTGTAGTATAAGATAAATAACTCAACACAGCAGACCAGTATACGTATCTAATGTACTGGTAGTGGACAAAAAAATGGAAACACCAATGTAAAGTCACTTAATAGGACGTTGGGCCACTATGGTATCCTGCTCTGTGGAGTTCTCGGCGGACTGTTTTTGATGAAACTGGCTGCTCGCACCCCAGGTTGAAATTTGCAGTCAATTGATCTGCAGTTGCTCGCCTGTTTTGCCTTGCACTTCGAATTAATGCATGGATATCACGATCCTGGAGTATGCGCTTCCACCCACTGTTGCCCTTTGCTGATGATGTCTTTCCCTCGGAGTTCCATGACGACATCACCTTAGACACCGTTGCTCGTGAAGCATCAGCAAGTTGAGCTGTCTTGGTCACTGAAGATCCTGCCAAACGTCCCCCAACAATTACCCCTCTTTCAAAGTGACTGAGTTCTCCTCTTGCAGCCATGCTAGCCATAATTATAGGCAACCAGGCCTGTCCAGCATTTTTATACATGACCCTAAGCATGCTGGGATGTTATTTGCTTAATTAACACATGAGCCACACTGGTGTGGAAGCCCTTGCTTTCAATATACTTGGTGTCCCTCATTTACCCAGGTGTTTCCATTTTTTGTCCACTACCTGTATGTATATCTATTCCCATTTTGATTTATTCATTTAAGTATTTAATTATTTGTCCTGGTTTCAGTTGAAATACTTTAACACATACAACATAAACATGAACTATATTCTGTTCTAAAATCACTATGCCAAGTAGTGATCAAAATGACATATGTAGCCACAAAGGGGATACAGACATTGAGTTTATAGAGGGGGTTCATCATACCAGAAAAAAAAGCTGTTATTAGTAAAAGAGCTAACAGAGGAAATCAATTGCAAACCATGTAGGGGTTGGCTTCAATATCTTTTGCGAAGTAAACGAACAACCCTGTAATTGTCTACTTAGAGGGAACACCTGCGAGAGAGCTCCATTGAATGGGTTTGCCTGTGAGGCTTGGCCACTTGGAACAAAGAGAAAAAGTAAATATCTCAAACGTTTCAATGAACTACAAACAAAGGGGGGTTTTGAAACAAACTTGTTTGTGTTGACTGGAGCTGGGAATACTGCGAGCCACCTGTTTTTTATACTTCTTAATAAATCTGGTCCCTTAAGTTTTCCACATTAAAAATCTATTTGCATCTGGCATAGGAGAAATCATTTAATGTGGTTCACATTAATCACCCAGATATTCTCTTTCTTTTCGTTTGTATTTTTTTTTCAGTTTCACCATTTGCGCCAAAAAATACAATTTAATTAAAATAAGTCATGGTATGTGTGGTAATGTCTCATACCTAAATGCTGTGGTGCCTGAGTTTCACATGCCATCACAGCTCTGTGGTTTTTAATGGTGTAAGCTGTGTTTGATAGTTTTTTTACAGTGCTATTGGACTTCAAAGAGCTTATAAATCAAAATTATATTATCTTGTGTACTGTTTTACTGCTATCAAATGCAAGATTGACGACCTGCTGTTACAAAAGCATTGGCAGTATGACCCGAATGTAGATACCGGCTCTTCCTAAATTGTTTGAAATTACAGCCTAGCATGTTTTAAATTAGTTTAATGATGTAAGCAGGAGTTGTACAAAACAATGGAACCCTTGCCTTTTATACATTACAGAATACATGTCAAAGGAGGTATGATATAACAAATTAATCAACCCTAAAAAAGAGCAGCCCATTTATAAAATAATGTGTGCTACAAGTGTGTGGTATTTCTAATCTTTTGTTCAGCCTCTGTATATTGAAGCATGGTATTTCATTATGTAGGGTTTAACTTGACTGACTGCATTTATTATTACAAAATTGCTATTTCTCGAAACATAATTTGGTAGAGCCAGTTGCTGTGCTTACCCATTAATTTGTCTTCATTATCTATTTTATGTTACTGTTCACCTGGCTGATAGCAAGTAACGTATGTTTTAATAACTTCACAGGAGTTACGTTATGTGCTGTTTTTACTATACTAATGATTGATGCTAATGAAACTGATGAGCATAAACCCCAAACAGATGTCAGCCATAGGAGGTGGTTTGCAAAAAATAACATATTCACCAAAGCCCACGTTAATAAAAAAAGGCAGTTGAGATAAACTAAAAAGATAAAAGAGCGTGTTGAATGTGAACATCAAAGACGTGTTAATGACAAGAGATGCCATTAGGGTTAGTATCTCTCTTGTTTCAGATTCTTCACACCTGCAATTTGTTGCAGGCAAAGGCTTTCTTTGCTTAGTTCAATTGTTGCAATTTGCATTAAAACAAAGTCATAGTAAAAAGAGGATAAAAGCTTGAGAACTTTAAATAAAAGTGTACCCTTTATTACAAAATTGTTGGGTTTTTTTCTCAGGCCATCTTGTTAATAGATTGAATGTTTGCTCCTGCTTTATTTATTATAGTTCATTAAAATGGAGGTACCTGTAGTGTATTTTTTGTTGTAGCAGTGATGGCTGTTGCAGGATCTGCCGAACAGAATTGTGTTGGGTAATGGGGATAGGAAGAGCATATGGAAGAAGTTTGATTGGTTTTGGCAACCATAGAAGTTTGACAAAAATCAGAGCGTGAAATTCCGATTAGCCCTTCACAGGCGGTGAATGGAAGGGGTACTAAAAGACTTGGCATGGCTAAAGGTGTAACCTGTTTTGTTTGGCCCCAGAATTTTTTACACAGATGGTGGGACCAGCTGCCATTTAATAAATGCTGGGTTAGTAACAGCGTGAGAAGTGGTGGGGTCTAGTTCTAGGTCAGGCAACAAAACGTGGAAATCTGTCTTTTAACATTTGCCAGGGAGGCAAATGAAAATATCACCCACCGGTTTAAAAAAGAGTACTGTGGTAAAAAAAAAAAAAAAGAAAACATGCAAATGAGAAATTGTATTTTATTATTCACAGAAATTATAATATAGTACAGGTGTAGCCACCCAAAATTAAAAGAAGAGCAATGTTTTTTATTACTGTCGTCGAGGCTGCTTTGCAGTTAATCTAGCAGTTTCAAATACAAAATGATTTCTCACAGACATGGGTTCATAGATGTCAATTCTGTTTACTATTGTCTTATCCTAGTGACAAATTTGATGAGACTCATCCTTGCCTCCCAATGAAAAAAAGGTGGGCATTAATGTTGATTTTTATGATCTAAACAGTGGAAGAGCTTAATACTGCCAACGTTAAATTTAGAAACCTGCTCTTTCACTGACCTCATTCTGCTGTATTTGTATTGTCTTGAGTGATGTTAAAAGAGACCAGTATGATAACCAAATAAACTCTAATAATATTCTAAAATACATAGGCCCTTGCCACGTAGTTCTCTACCAACAACACAATCAATATAAAGTGCAAAGTCAAAGTTAATAAGCAAGGCCATTTAAAACATTCCATAGTGAAATGAATGGTGGGCCTCAGTGTCAGAATCCTGTGTCCTGTTTGGTGGTACACAATTGTTCTCTTTTTCTGCATCTATTTGATATCCTGCTGCGCAACAACCCTTTGATTTGACAAGGGCTTTGTTCCATCCGAAGACCTATTACATGGCGAGGGGGATCTTTTGTCCCTGATGAGTAACAACAGCAAACAGAAAGACATTTAAAGTAAAGAAAGGAGATTTGTATTGTCTTTATTAAAGCTTTGCTTCAAAAACTAAATGTTGAAAAAACGTCACCAGCAAACATAATAATATTGTGAATTGAAAACTTTGTTTTTTGAGGCATTGCAAAGCCAAGTTAAAACCTTCTTTCGAGGTGCCTCAGTACGTGGCTGGTGTTCAGCTGTATAACACTGCCTCAAGGGTCTCAGGAACCTCAGATTCCTCGAAATAAAAGTAGTTATGAATGTTTCTTGATAACACTGGAACAGTGTTCAGACTTGTATAATAATAACCTCCACAGTCCGTTTTGCAATTTAAATACAAGTTGGGATTATAAATCTTGCATAGCTGTTTTTTTATGACTAAAGTAATGTACTCTGTTAAAAAGTGAATAATACAAAAAGTATTGTGATATTTTGTATTGTTTCGTTTCACAGAACTCCAAAACCTGAACTTGTTTAGTTTCCTTCTCATCTTACATCAATGGGCAGGCTGTGACCCACACAATTATTAGGGCAACACACAAACAAGCCTTTAAAGGCTAAACTACCACACACAGTGTGCAGTGGGCTGAGGTGTAATGACCTATCCCTCCTCGCTTGGCCCCAGGGCAGCAGGCACAGTGGCTTGGGCTAGCTCTTAAATATGCAGGCTCGATAGGCCTCAAAGGTAAAGCTGTAGTATCAAGTTGCAGAGAAAATCTTGAAAATTAGAGAGACCAAAGTTAGATTTCTTCCATGTTGGGGGCTGTGAACAATGGCAGCTTTCTCCTGGAGTGCAACTTCAAAGGTCCACTGAATGACTGCTCTGAGTAATACTTTGTTGTAGATCACTGAGGAAATTCACAGATGTTGTTCTCATACTAGACACCATTATAACAGTTCAAGTACCCAGTAGCCTCAAGCACCTTTTTACTGAAAAGAAACTAGTGCAAGACAGATGTGGGACCTGGGTAGTGCATCTGAAGAGCCACTCATTTAGTGTAGGGACTATAATTTTAAAGTAAGATGCTGCTTTTCAGATAACCCTTTTATTGCTTGCAGTAATAACTAGCCCAGGGTACTCGTGTTTTTAAACATTTAATGACCACCTTTTAAAATAAGCACCTGTTTCATGATGAATTAATCTTTATTAAGGGTTTAATAAGTAAGTGCTGAATGTGTCATGGGTAGAGGTTTACTCCAGTAGGGTATCACAGGCAACGATTTTAATTATCTAAACAGCAGAAGATGAAATGTAACTCTGACATTTTCCCCAAGGAGGATTTACTGCTGAATACAATAATATAAAAATATGCCAGAAAGGTTTCTATGTTATGGGCAGATTTTCAAATGTATGTTCGGCAATTTGTAATATTTGTTAGTGACACATATTGTTCTTCTTACCTATGTATTCAGTTATTATGTGTTCTGTATTTACAGTAAATAGTTGCACGGCTAAATAAGTGTCGTAGATTTTGATTGCTTAACATTAGTCACAAATTCTTACTGATTTACATCTGCAACCAAAAACGAATTAAACATTATATGTAACCACCAAAGAGCACTGATTTGATCCATTACTGTATCACAGGCCAGACTCCGATGTATGTGGCATGCCATTTGAGAACATACATGGTGTGCATTGTTCTTATGTTTTGACACTGTCCAGTGTTTCTATCAGTGGATGAAGGTTTGTGTGACATGTTGATTGTATTTCCTTTACCAGGTTGCCTTTCAATGCCCAGCCAAGAACTGCAGATACATTGAACACTGTCTCTTCACCCATGTTCTGATCAACAGAAGACGAACACTGAATGTTTCTTTAAATTTTTTTTTAAATTAAAAAAGTTTGAATTTTTTTTGTACAAGAAAATAAAAATCATTAAACTGAAAATATATTTTCTGCACCATTCAAAATAATAATGTTGCTTTTATTTAGAATAGTATTTCAAAACAACAATGCATTGTGTGGAAAAATCTGGAAGTAATTTGTGATACCAATCAAATGAATTTATTCAGTTTTGAAGATATTGTAACAAATCACTTTCAAATACTTGAATGACATTGACCTGTGGAATACATCATGGCCATACAGGTGCATTTACTTTTATTTGTTGAGTTTTAAATTATCACAACAAAAAAGGTTGAACCTAATGCCTTGACTCGTGTTTGTCTGTGTTTCAAAGGACACCTCTATAGGGTTACCTTGTGTGCCACAAAGAAAGCTATTAAAAAAAGCTGAAAGGATTGGTGACCACAGAAAGTCACAGACTATCAGAAAAGTAAAGACAGATGTTAAGGATATTGCTGTGGCAAACATTGTAAAGTATTGGATTGATTGCAGCAACAAATGTATTTATTATTGTGCTTGGAACACAAATCATTGGGTTTATTGCATATTCATTCTCTGTGTTTTTCTTTAGTGTTTCAGACGTAGTTTTAAATTGTTTGTGCGTGTGTTTACTGCAAAACTGCAAAAATAACATATTTTATCATCTGCAAATGTTAAGACTTTTTAATATAAACTCTGTTTCAAATATTGATTTTAAAACTGATTATACAGTTTGTAAACTCTCTACTGAATGTGGGGCCTGTTGCTAATGTGGATAAGCTGTAGTGTAACATCCTAAAATTTTATTTGTAATTAGAATGTTTGTAAAATCTGTTTTTTTGTTTTTCTTGGTTGCTCACCAAGTGAGTAAAAAATAAATAATATTTACTCATAACATTTTTTTCTCATGTTTATATCAGCAATGTAGGCCTATTTTTGGTTAGTTTTGTAAAATGACATTTTCTTAACCAATTAATGGCTCTAACCCAATTAACTGATTTGAACCATTTATATTGATTCATTTTTGTAACCTTGTGGTTCTGCGCCAAGAAAATAGTCTGATATGATCCAGTAACGCCTGGACCACATTACAAAACTATATTGTGGATTCAATACATTTTTAGCAATGCTGTATGACCTACATTTTCTGTTCTATGGCGATATTAAAAAACATTTCAGACATTTGTAAGTCATTGGAGATGGTAGTTAAGTCTAATATTGTGTATCTATATATTTATTGGAATATAAATGCAAGCATGCTGGCACACAGATGCATTGTAGTTATTTGTGGAAGCGATGCGCCTAACATAAATGTTAATCTGTGCTGCAGAGGTGAAAACGTAAAATTACCATCTGAAGTTCGGTGCATTTTGTTTGTAGTGCCGAGGGTTAGAGTAGCTGAGTGGCCCAGCGGGAATCTCACTTCTCCCCATGACTCTGTGTGGAGCCGTGGGAGAGGACTTGGCATTCTAATCCCTTCAAAGGAACCGATCTAATTCAGAATCTACAACTCTCCCGAGTCTTTGAGATGAGACCGATTGTTTCTACGGGAAAGCCAGATAAAGATCTCCGTGTTGGCATTTGAAAGACTTCATTCGTAATGTGAATACAATTGTTACTTAAACCATTGTTAGAATCAGGTTACCTGGGATAAACAGTTACAGTTTAAAAGGTTATTGGTGTAAAAATGCCCTGTCCCTATCTCTCTCTCTGCTAATATACAGGGTCAATACATATACACTTCTAACAAAGTTCGGGTTTTACACCTAATATGAAGGATATGCTTATGTTTGGAAGATGTATTAATACGAAAGATTTTAAAACTCTACATAAATTTAAAAAAAAACTGCTATTTGTTTAATTTGGTTGTCCAGCTGGAGGAGGTCTAGGAGCTGTTTGAGGCGGAGAAGCAGGCGGGGGATTTCGAAATTGTTTCCACTTTCTTGAAGAGAAGAACTCCTCCTTTACAGTCTCTCACATTGGTAAAACTTTAGGAAACTTAACAGAGCCATCAAATGCTATCGGGCACCTTCACGAGAGTCGCCTGTATGATACCAGTTATTTGTTTATCAGACAAAATCATTCAACATAATTGTGAAAAGAGAACTCCTTTTGAGGGTTCACGGAAAGTCAATTATTTAAATTCTCAAAGGTGGTTTAAGCAGATCAAATAATATGTTGTGCTTTTATTCAAACCAGGAAAATAAATAACTGGATAATGGAGGGTATGAAAAAAATCTAAGCATTCTCTATGTGTATATTTAAAATCTCCCTATTATTAACCGACCCAGAAAGAGATAGTTAACAAAAACGGTATAATAATAATAATAATAATAATAATAATAATAATAATAATAATAATAATAATGTACTTAAAGCTGTATGATTCTAATGTTAAGACCTGATTTACAGTTGAAAGGCTATAATGATGGCTACAGAAGGGGGGAGGGGGGGCAGTCTTCAGATCAAAGGCGTCATTAAAGATTTAGCTTCTCATTCGGACTGTAACACTTAAGCGCTAAGAAGAAAAAAAACGAAATGCCTTTTGCATATTCACTAATGCATAAATTCGTCTTAAAAACCAATCACCCTAAACGTTTAAGTATGATGCATTTTATATAATACTTTCTTTAACTGTTTGTACGAACTTGAATTTGAAGTCAGAGGATCTCAAAACTAGATTAACTTTGTTTCTCGTGAGTATTTTTTTTTTTATCTCGCCATCAACCCTCATGGCTAAAGTTATCAAACACATTAACGTACTAGCAGATTTCTCCAGAGATAACAATGCCACATTGTCACTTAAGGCTCTGGTACAAATCCGTAATTACAAAAAGGGGGATCAGGTGACTTGAGCATCCAATAATGGGGTCTCCAGGCGGCATTGGGAGCTTTGATCAAGAAAATCAAATTATTTGTGTATATACATTTCCCACATAGTGATTACTTCATTAATTGTCCCGCCTTTATCTCCTCCCTTCCCATCCCCCCTAATAATCAGTTCTTTTATCCAGACCAACAAACACACCATAGGAGCTTTGTGGATTCAAAGGATTTGCTTTCCCTTCTTAAAGAGTCGCTATTCTTTGATGATTGGGCAGCGGCAAACTTCAAAGTAATAAATCTTATTTCTGACTGGCTGGCGGCCTACCAAAGTCCTTATCAAATTCTAAGAAGTGATCCCTCACTCCTCAGATAGGATATCTTCAGGAGCAGCAGCAAAGCAGGCAACGAGTTTTCTACATGAGGGCAATTTTATTTTCTTGAAGATTTTCTGTGTGAAATAATTATTGTGAAAAAAAAGTTTGCCATGGCTGCTGTGGCTGTGCTGCAGAGCGACACTCTGCACGCTTTCCTCCAGGTTAGTACTCGCTGTAGACAAAGCATTTCTTTAAAAGCTGCACATCTCTGTTGTTTTTGAGGTGGTGTTTTGTTTTAGCTCTAGTTCAAGGTAGCAAAATTATTTTCTCAAGGTAATCGACTGTAAACTTTGAACATTACGCCTGATTACATTAATGTTATACCGATTCAGCTGACTTTTCAATTATATATATATATATATATATATATATATATATATATATATATATATATATATATATATATATATATATATATAATCTGTCAAAATGTTACAGTTACAGTACAATGTTTCTGTATAATAAAGTTTAGTGAATTACATGCTATTGGACACTAACTTGTTCGTGGTGTAGTGAAATGCGTGTGCCCCGTTTTAACTTATTGAATATGAAATAACTATTTTATAGTTTGTGGGAGGAACTATTTATTTTTTTTACCAAAATCACTTTCAGCGTTTATTTTTTCGTGTATTGTATAGTTGTTGTAAATGGGTGTAAAGTATAGTAATATATATATAATACATATTTTTAAATTAAATTGTTCAACAGGATCGCACCCCGAACTCTTCACCTGAAACGACAAAACATTCTCCACTGGCTCTTTTAGCAGCCACTTGCAGCAGGATTGAACATCATCACGGTTCAGGTCCTGCAGAATTTCTCCCGGTCTCATATGACCCGACTCTCGGTTCTCCATCTAGAATATTTCATCCTTGGAGTGCCGAAGGACCATGCAACCCTACAGCAGGACTTCAAAACAGCTCGAGCTTGGGAATGTCCCCTCAGAAATCTCAATTCACGGCGCACATGCAGTCAACTTTTGGCTCTCATGAACTCCCCCTAACGCCTCCAGCGGATCCTTCATACCCCTATGATTTTTCACCTGTGAAGATGCTGCCTTCCTCCATGCAGTCACTACAGTCAAGTTGCCCACGCACATATGTACCTGCTGTGACCTATGCAGCACCGGCACCTATTGCACCTGCGATGTCAGGTTTTGTTCAGGGACACACTGGTCTTCTTCATCAGCAACCCAGGCAATTGTCTCCGAACCCGGGGGATGACATTCCCTGGTGGAGCCTTCAGCAGGGTAACCCAGTTAACCACCCCTCCTCCCTTGCCCCACATTGCTTCCCCCTCCACAGGAGCCTAGTCCTAGGGCATTCTGACTTTGCACAATATCAGACTCAAATAGCAGCCCTGCTTCAAACAAAATCTCCACTTGTCACAGCCAGGAGGTGTCGGAGATGCAGGTGCCCGAACTGCCAGTCATCCAGTTCCAGTGATGAGCCTGGAAAGAAGAAACAGCACATCTGTCACATACCGGGGTGTGGAAAAGTATATGGCAAAACTTCCCACTTGAAGGCTCACTTGAGGTGGCATTCTGGAGAGAGACCATTTGTGTGCAACTGGCTGTTTTGTGGCAAAAGCTTCACCAGGTCTGATGAACTTCAGAGGCACCTCAGGACACACACGGGGGAGAAACGCTTTGTCTGCCCCGAGTGTGGCAAAAGGTTCATGAGGAGCGACCACCTGGCCAAGCACGTAAAAACTCATCAGAACAAAAAGAGCAAAGTGGGAGTTAAGAGCACGGAACACGTAAACGGGAAGAAATACGAAGCAATTAGCAATAATGAATAAACTTTCTGCTTAGACGCAAATGGACTAACTGTGCAATATAATTTGAAATAAAATCGTTTAAACCTGTATTGATACTGTATATTGCAATAGATAAATCTTTCTTTGGTAAACTTACTTTGATTTCTTGATGGTGAATAAAGTGTCTTAAAGTCAGACACTTGTAATTGATCCCAATTATGTTACTTTTTGGCGGACAGGAAGCGTATTATCTTTGAAATATACCCATCGCGATCAACACATATTCACAAAACATACTTTTCTTTTACCAGTGTTTCTCTGTGTAGGACTAATGTATACATAAGAAACAAGTTTTTAAACTTGTGTATTTTTGTCTTCGGTGGAAGATTGAACTTTTATGTATATATTATTTAATAGCTTTTATTGAATGAAAGTGTTCCTCTTTCGCTCCATGTGGGGTGCCCTATACAGCATGCTTTTGAAAAGAAATTCTTATGTTTAAACGACCCAATATTGTGTGAAAATAAAGAACTGAATATGTTTAAACAGCCTGAAACGCATGCCCGTTGAGTAGTGTCATTTAACACGTTTACCCATCGTTTTCAGGCGAGTTGGAGAAAGTACAACAGGTAAATCCTCTATGTGGCAAAAGTTTAAATATGAACCTGTAGAACTTTTAATTATTGTTTTATGAATTCATTTTTATTACATTTTATCTTGTTAAACATCAAGTTAAAACTGGTACAAAACCAAAAAAGTGTTTTTCAGAACGCACTTGTCACAGAAACGTATATCCTTGTAGTACTTAAAACAAATTGTTAGGTGGGAAAAAACATTTAAATAAACACTACCTGAGATATATACACCATTTCGAGCCTATTTAAATTTTAAGCCACACACACACACACGAATTAAACTCTATTTGAGTAAAATTATGTTATGCATCAGATTCAGAGGAAGAAATTAGTTGTTTTATTTTTAATCGTTTTTTTTTTCAAATGGGGTTTTCGTTATTTAGCCCAACAAATCAATTCATGTTAATGTGTTTAAAAAACAAACAAACAAACAAAAAACCATCTAGGTATTTATCTAAGACAATAATGAGCGTTTTTTTTCCCTCAAATAAATAATCTGCTGTAGGTAGTAGTTTACTTTTACATTTTCTTTTAGAAATCAATTGGTTTAATGCGAGTAAACTTCAAATAGTCTGAAATAATATCCCCATTTACTATATGAAAGAAAAAGTTTAAGACATCCAAATTAGCTTTTAACTTGTGCATTGACTTCATACAGTGTATACCATTATCATGACGAGTAATAATAATAATAATAATAATAATAATAATAATAATAATAATAATAATAATCAACAACAACAACAGGTATTAGAAAACCGTATTCATTAGTGTGAAAGTGCCTAAAGGTGATTAGTTCACTTAGTTTTAGGCTATAAATCACTGCACCACAAAAAAATACAATTTAATCTATTTGTGGTGCTCTGTTTTTTTTTTGTTTTTTTTAAACCAGTTAATACAGGTTTTCATGTTTACCTGACTAAAACTACTTTTACACAAAACACTCTTGAAAGAAAGTTCTGGAGAAGTACAGACAGACGTTAACTATCAACGATATTAACGGTCTATGGAAATTATCCACACAATTTTACATGTATTAAAAATACAGTTTGCATCTGCATCGTCGTCCAAGCTCATATTTTGGAATGGTTTATTTTTAGTACTTCAAACATGAATGCATGCCTGCTGACCCAAAAGACACTATAGTATTTTTCAAACATGAATGGATGCCTGCTGACCCTTGTGAGTTTTTAATCGTAGGAATAATGTTAGAAAACAGTCAACATTCACTTTAAATAGCGAAATAAAACATAAGCAAAACCCTTTGTATTTCTTGATACTAAAGTTAATATTTATTTTCTAAAATAATACTTCATAATCAAATAATATCTTATATTATTAGCTCATGCTAAGTGTTGTCTGTTTTGTATTTACAACGTCAAAATACATGCATTCACGGATTATATTCATTCTTCATGTCAAGGTTATCTCCCAATTTTTATTTATTTTTTGATTTTTATTTTTAAATTGGCACGTGGACGCTTGCTGTTGTTTTACTATACAGTAAAGTATACTTAGTTGCAGCACACTATCTGATAGATTTTCTCTCGCAGCAGCGCCCCCTATTGAAAATCTATGAGAATCACTGAACTGTGAAAATTAGGTGACCAGATTAAAAATCCTGAGTTCGTCAAAGTTATCTGTCCCTCAATGTATATTGCACTCATTGAAGTATTTAGCTAAACTAGATGCCCGAGAAGGTGGGAGGAGGTATACATTCTTTACAGGATCGACGTCGGTGTAGGACTATCCATTATTTTTCTATTTTCATTTAAACTAATGGTCTGGGTTTAGTATTATGTCTGGATTAAGAAATTGGAATTGAAGCAATTGGGATTCGTCCTCCCCCCCCCTCAAAAAGTTGTGTTAATGCATTACTAAAACCCTTTCAAGGCCTTGTGTCACGTGTCACAACCTTCACGTTGATGTATAGGACGCGTGGCTAGTTTTCTTAATATAATTATTATCAGCTTGTGGTTTCCAAAAATCGTAGATTCCAAATGTTTTAATCGTGTTTCTTCTGACAAGATTCTTAGTGTCAGCAGTAAAGTGACACGCCCTGTGACTGCTTCCCAGAGAGCAGCAGATACTGGAATTCTCTATTCACTTTATATTTACCGGTATATAAACTAACAATAACTGTAACATCAAATGCAGCGGTTGCCACAGATATGGTTCCGTAACCACAACACTATTACTCTGTATCTGAATTAACAACCTTCCCCCCCGCCCCCTCCCTTGTCCCTCCTCCCTCCTCCCTCCTCCTCACAGCGCTGTGCAAGTAGTAGACATGCCGTAAACGCGGACGTTTTAATTAGGGTGTTTGTCCTCCCCGGTTACATTTACAAGAGCGCTTGGTAAAGTAACCGTGTTCGTGTTTCTATGGAGATTAGAGGGAGTTTGTTTCCTATCGTGTTACTTTCCAAGTGATAGTCAACAATTTTTTTTGATAATTGTTGCGCGTTTCATATCGATGTTGTTGTCAGTGGCAAATTGTAACGATCTTTAAAAAACGCACTTCAACTAAATGTATAATTTAATTAATTTAATTTAATGTAATTTAATTATTAATTAGGCTAACCGTGTGAGTTGTGGTTCTTATTTCATACGAGAAATAGCACGTCTTGAAATGCACAGGTACCGTGTGAATGTGTTTTAGAAAACATTGTTTTAATGTTAAAATGTTTAATCACGCTCGATGTATGTTATTTTATGTTGCGATTATGGTTCTTGTTTTGCTTAGGTTACAACGCGTTGAAAAATCCCCAAGAAGTCAATCAACTATGGTAAACTATCGTTTTATTCGTCCTGGTTGCTGAGCTGCAACATTTGTATTAGAATGTTTGTGGACATGCTAGCAAATTATTTATTTCCAAGTTGCAAGTGTGAGATACTATCCAGGGTAGAGTGAGAAGAAGGTTTAGAAGTGAAATGTTAAACTAACAACTGTCAGAAATGTCGGCTCAACTACTGTTGTTTTTATTTACTTTCGTATGTAATTTTGTACAATTATATTACTTTTAATATTGCTGTCATATTGACTGCTGAGCCACTTGTTCACAAGGGTGACTTGTAAATTATAGCACTATCCTACCCCTTGTGCTACAATTTGGCTATTTTACATATTGCCTGGACCTCAATACTTTACACATCTGCCATCCATTTATGGTCTTGTGACTTGCTTAACTCTGGCTATAGAAAAATACAAGTTTTCCACAGCATCTATTTCTGGGGGGGGGGACTCGATAAATACTTTTTGTTAACACCTTTCTTTAAAATAAAAACGTTTTTTTCAAACACTTAAACGATACAACACTCAAAAAACAAGTCTCCTTTAACCATAGGGAAAAAAAAAACTAGCATATTTTTTGTTATATCTTTGAAGGTCCATAGTTATTCTAATTTTAATGGCAAACTTCAAAGGTCATAGGGTGATGGGATATTAGAATATTCAGTAAAAGATGTGTCATTGAATAGTGTTTTGACAGTTTTTTTTAATTAAGCCCAGAATGGTGTACTAAGTAGCTCATGTAGAACGAAGGTTATTGATAAAAAGGTTTTATTTTTGTCCAGAACAATGTGATCTCATCTCTTGAGAATTATGGGTGATACTGTGGACGCATGCAATTTGGTATGATTTGTTTTCTCTGGACCCACTCCACATAAGAGATGATGAGTCAATGAAATGGACTGTAGTGTGTTGATTTCTCATTGATTAACCCATTATTGGTTTATGTTTTACAGCAGCATCATTAAATTGCTGATTGATGATCCCCAGCTTTTTATTTTCAGGGTTCAGGACAGCTTGAGGTTTTGGGTCCAGAAGGTTTGTATTTATTTAGGATGTTTATACCTTTACTAGTGTTTGATAAGGCCCATGGTAGAATCTGGTATGAATCTAACTGCTATACAATAGGAGTCTTTTTCCATCCCTTTATGCAAATTAGCAATAAATAAATTATATAGTATGCCAACTTTGACTACTGGTGTCACCATGGAGAACACCTGGATGCCAGATGGGTCATATACTATTTGAAAGTGCAGCTTAATATCAGACTGCTTTAACTGTAAGGTGGTTATAATATGCCACTTTGTTTGCCAGACTTTAGTATGCATTTAACATGTATGAGTGCTGAGAGGAAGATCCCTGGTTAAGGGAGGATATAGATTGTCAGTCGCAACCCTCTAAAACAAAGGACTACTGTTGATTGCTAAAAAAAAATAGTGGGAAATCCTCATTCTATCTACACTGCCACCTATTGATTTTGGTTTTTAATATATAGCCTTCATTAGCCCAATAAAAGTTGTGTGTTGTTACTACTGTCCTGACCAAGCTGAGGAATGTAATCTTTCTAAGCCTCTCTGTTTGCTATTTTTTTAAAAAACCTCTTCAATCCCTATTATAAAAATCTCCCACATGTCAGAATTTTGGCTTCTGAAAGCATATGAAAGAATTTATTTTTCAAGTGATCTATTTCATGAGGATTTATGATTAAGCTGCCTCTTACACCCTGTAATATACAGTGTATGCCTCCTTTATTTACTTTAAAAAAAAAAAAAATCAAGCGCCAGTGTAGTGTACTGGGTGTAAGACCTGGCTGCAACAGTAGGGTTATAAAACGGATCATATGCAGGTTTTGGAATGAGATCCTTCTATGTTGTGTAATAAGATTAAATGATTGGCAATTTTGTTAAAACAGAGGTTCCCAACCTGTCTTGGCTTGCATCCCCCATAACAGTAGGCATCCCCCCCTTTAGAAATTTGAAATTTATTTTTCCTTACAAACACCCTTTGTTAAATGAAGACTATCCTAATAATTCAGTCTGATTTGCTCCAATATCAAAGCAGTAAGTTGTTGAGAAATGTCTGCACTACTAGTTGTATTATGACACTTGTATAATTTTCACTATTGCTCTTAATTAGCTGGTGCCCAGCTTCAGTGCCTCTGTTGTTAAAGTATTTATGTTTCCTGGCCATGAGAAATCTTGTCGTATTGTGACCTATATACCATGTTGATGCCACCCAATTCTATATTGTACCCAGGCTACAGAAAAAAAAGATACATATCTCAGTATTAGAGTAATCATTCAGAATGATTTCAAGCATCTTAAAAAGGTGAGAGAGGTGTTAAAAATTGAATTTGTAGCTAAATGCCCTTTGATTCACATGTATTCCTCATTCAAAGACCGTTTGGTGGAATACCGGTTGTGTTCTTGTTAATGTCTAATGATACATGCCTTTATTACAATATGATGCATTATGATGATGCACAATTTCTTATCCCCAGAAATGTTAATCGGTGTGTGTTTTTTTTATAAACTCTTTCATTCTTCAAAGAAAGAATGAAAGAAAAAAATTGCATTGGTTAAAAGCGTTTGAAGCGTTTTCAGTGAATTGCCTGCAAAGAGAAGCAGGTGCACCTTTCAATACCTTATTATTTAAACACTTCTCTAGTGTACTGGCTACAGAACAATTTATCAAGTGTGTAATTATAATTTCATTCTCTCCTGTAGGTAACCAGTTTTGTTTTACCTACTCCATAACATTTTAATTAAATAAAAAAGTAAGGTATTTACCAATATGTAAAATAATTACTTTTTAAATCTTAGATGGGATCATTGTGGAAACATTCGGAATACGATCAAGGTAAATTGAATAGTTACGAATAGTTAAGTCTTAGAGTGCATAGTAAACATCTTTTACTTGTTGTAAAAAATAATGAATGCATTTATTTATATGTTGATACAGCGGACCATTATACAGTATCATTATATATTTTGACCAAAATACCTTTTACATTATATGTCTCAGAGTAGGGGTTGTTAACAAGAGACAATACAGTAGGTATTATATATATATATATATATATATATATATGTGTGTGTGTGTATATATGTATATATATATATATATATATATATATATATATATATATATATATATATATATATATATATATATATACTGTATATACTGTATATATAATTTCAACATTAAAAGTAAATAATTAAAAAGATTTCTTCTAGGCAACATTCCACTGAAGAGGCATCTTGTTTAAACAAGGTAAGCACTTGTTAGTCGCACTTTGTTTTACAGAATGCTTTTAGAATGAAGTCTGTCTCCAGCTGTCTCCCCATTCATTCTTGTAGCCGTTTATTTTAACCAAAGATTTCATGTATCAATATTTCTGACCACATATATGGATTACATTTTTTTGTCTTTGTTCAGGCATCTGTAAATGGGAAATTACTAGTTCTTGAACCTGGAGGTATATGAATTTGTATGTTTTTTAAAATTTTTATTTACTAGAGATACTCTGTATTACATTGAGCTTTTTCAGTCCTCTTTCTTATACCTGTCATATAATGTAAAAATGGTGCAATTGGCAGTTTATATAAACAGTGCTGTTCTTCATCATGAATTTATGATTACTTAATTGGAAAACAGGTTTTCATTTAGTATTTGTTTCATTACATTTTGAATCCTAAGAACACATTTTTAAGAAAGTAAAAGCAATGACTTAGACTTACATGATATTCATGAAATGTTTTTTGTGTGTGTGTGTTCTTTTAATTGCAGAAGCTGCAGCAGTTGAGCCAGTTGAAATATCACGGTATGAAAATCCTACAAGTTTTTTTCAAGCACCAAATACCGTATCTGGCATTTTGGTCCTTGGAAAATGTTTAACATGACTCATTGACTCATTGTGTGACCCTGAGCAAGTCACTTAACCTCCTTGTGCTCCGTCTTTCGGGTGAGACGTAGTTGTAAGTGACTCTGCACCTGATGCATAGTTCACACACCCTAGTCTCTGTAAGTCGCCTTGGATAAAGGCGTCTGCTAAATAAACAAATAATAATAATGAAAATATATTGTCATTTGTACATTTTACTATTTTTACTAAAACATGTTTGTATATTTTCTATGGTATAATTTAAATGTCTTTACAGTAACAGCTGGATTGCAATCTAATTAATTTAAAATAAATTGCAAAGGTAAATGGTTGAAGTTTCATCAAAATGATAAAAACACAGAATTGGTCTTATCCGCAAAAAAACATTAATTATTACTCAGTTTCCTTATGTTGCTCATACTTATTATGAATCCAAGGGTGCTTTTTTTAACATAGACTTCATACAGTTATGTTATATTGAATGTTTAGCCTGGGGCCTCTTTGTAACATCTCTGCTACTTCCCCATTACATGGCTAAAACATTTTGCTATAATTATCTTTGGTGACAGCAGTGCTGGAATATTGAAGAACATGTATTTATGCTTTGACTTAATTATTCCCTGCAGAGATGGACATGGGTGTGTACAGAGCTGCTAATACATGCTAACAATTAGCCCCATCTTGACAGCCGCACTGCCAATTGTCATGACACCTTATATTTAAATTCCTTAGCCCAAGTGGAACATAACAAAACACTGTAGAAAGAGAAAATGTTCCCTTAAAGATCTTCTTTTTTGTCAACATCTGCCTGATGTGCCTTTTTATTGGGAAAACTGACTCATTGTGTGACCCTGAGCAAGTCACTTAACCTCCTTGTGCTCCGTCTTTCGGGTGAGACGTAGTTGTAAGTGACTCTGCAGCTGATGCATAGTTCACACACCCTAGTCTCTGTAAGTCGCCTTGGATAAAGGTGTCTGCTAATTAATAATAAATACAAAAATAAAAGATAAGCTTTGTCATCGACAGATGGGCTTTAACCCTTTCCAGAAACCCTTAGTTATTAAATGTTTTGCGTCCTGGAATTATTGAGACTGATGGAAGTCTAAGTTTGGCTATAAATAATGTGCTTCACAAATACAGAAATGTTTTACAGTACAGTATTTCAGTTCTGCTTTGAGAATGGCTTTCAAGGATGTCGCTGTAAGGCTGTACAGTACATTGCAAACATTTGATTACAAAAACAGTTGTTTTGAATGTTAATATTATTGTTATTTTAATCTGGAAAACACTATTATGCCTGTGAATGCTCTGCTATGCTCCAAAACAAGCTATAGTATTTATATTGTATGTATATATGTATGTTCAGTCTGTTGCATTTTGCTAATATATTAAACATTCTCTTCTCTAGACCTGGCAGTACTGGATCCAGACAAAGATCAGCAGGCAGGAGAAGTTTCACTCCAACTAAGCAAATATCATTAAGTGCAGCAAAAGCTAGTTCAGAAAGGTAAGAATTGCACATAAATCTTGGTGTCTTCCTTTTACAGAAA
Source organism: Acipenser oxyrinchus oxyrinchus (assembly GCA_030684275.1). Lineage (NCBI taxonomy): Eukaryota > Metazoa > Chordata > Actinopteri > Acipenseriformes > Acipenseridae > Acipenser > Acipenser oxyrinchus. The sequence continues at coordinate 12,532,172 of CM060257.1, forward strand.
TACTTGGTATCAAAACCAGGTTTTTAAGAAATTTCTCAACACAATACTGCACTGTGAATTAGTGCAAGAAAACCCCTAGCAGAAACATTAAACAAGATTCTGATTTATAGTTTGACTCTTAATTCTAATATTCAAATGGAACTAAAAATATACTCGACCCTCTTTTGCTCTTTTCAGAAGATATTATACTTAGGAATATGTTTTTCAGTATTGATCCATTTCAGTATTCCCTTGCTTTACAGGCAAATTAAACAATAAAAGAAGATGTAAGGCAGACCATGCTCTGTAGATTTATGGTCTTGTGAAAAATCACATTAGTTTCAAGAGGAAGACGTTCATTTGGTTTGTTATAGATCCATAGACTATTTCAGTAAACTAAGGCTTGTTTATCATAGAGCATAATGTTTTGTAAACTACCACTTTCTATATCATTACAGGAATGGAAAATATCCAGACGTTCCCAGAACCAAAAAGCCAGTTGTGGCGATGGGCACTAACACAAAACCACTGGAGAGTAGCCCTGAAAATATAAGTGTCATTACTGTTACCGGTATGCATTTATCATTTTATATGATTTTGTAGAGGCTTGGTGGTCCAGTGGTTAAAGAAAGGGGCTTGTTACCAGGAGGTTCCAGGTTCAATCCTAGCCACTGACTCTGTGTGTGTCCCTGAGCAAGTCACTTAATCTCCTTGTGCTCCATCCTTCGGATGAGACAATAAACCGAGGTCCTGTTGTAAGTGACTCTGCAGCAGCAGTTGTGATGCGTAGTTCACTGTAAGTCACTTTGGATAAAAGCATCTGCTAAATGAAATAATAATAATATACCTTTTGTTGTTTTAACCACACTTTAGTGTCTTTGCATTTGGTACATAGCTGTATTCTGTGACTCTTAGTCGGGTCCCTTTACCAATGCTGTCTTGTTTTGGAAAGTCTGCTTGTAAGAGCCACACAATTCTGAACATGTTCACAGCATGACAATACATGCTGCTAAGTGTGTAGAGATCAAACTAGACCTTTGCTCTAGTAATGTTGCTAAAAAGTTTAGGGGTTTGGACGCTAAAGTCACAATGAAAAGGTCACTAAGTTTTTTTTCTCCTTGCAGTCTTTGCTGTTTGCCCTTATTGTTCTGTCAGCCAAAAGCAATTTTTTTTTCAGTTTTCAGTGAAGTTCTATGTAAATGAAAAATCTATAGTTGTGGAGGGGTAATAAGCAATATAACAATTAACAGGTGTTTTGATATTTCTTCACTGTGTTTTTTTTTGATATGCCTGTTTCATCTCACAATTTAAAAAACACATTTCTGATTTTACAGAGCTTCACTCGGACAAAAGACATCCAAATGCTGTGAAAAAGATGTGTGCAGTCACGAAAAAGCAACACATTGAACCAGAGCTTAACGGTACCACAATAAAGTATTTAACTCTTATACAAGGACATAATCTAGTATGTTTAAGCATTTTTTTCAAATTAAAAGTATGTTGAATAGTTTTGGATTAAACAATTTCCACTCTCTGTGTGGAGAGTTTTCACAATGAAGCAGACATTGTAAGACAATGAAACAAAAATCATGCACCTGTGACTATTGCCAAGAAAAATCTTTCAACTTAAAGCTCCAAACACATCTGCAACACTGCAAAGTTTAGGCAATTTATAGACCTGTATTATGCAGTTTAAAAATCTGAAATGTTTTGAGTAATGCAATGAATTGGAAATGGATGTAAAATCCAGATTTGTTGTGCCATACTGAACATTGAAAGTGTCACGACACTTCAGTAATAGCTTATTTGTATCAGCAATCCAAAAAAAAAGTCACTTCCAATATAAGTGTAGCTGTCATGTCTACATCTGACTCACAGTTTTTTTCCTGATACTTAATCAACGTGACTGAGCAGTCATTTTAATATCTCAATATACAGCTGATTATTTAAAATTTTGAAAGCATTCTGCTGTCCACTTTGATATTTAATATTTAGCGAAGGGGTTACATAACTTTTTACCAAACAATGCGAGGAAGAGATTCTGTGAGTCACTGAATAAATGATGGGACTCTATTCCATGGTTTACATAACTTGCATCACAACTGCCTCAATGAAATAAAATGTTTAAATGTATCAATCTTTTGTGCTTGAAAGAAGCATTTCAGTAAAACACAATACATTCTCAAAGTGCTGGTGTTCTAGCATCAATCGATGATTTGGAATCTCTTTTACGTTCTATTAACTCAATAAAAACCATAAATATGCACATCAGTTCAACACTATGTTGCACTATGTGTTGTATTTTCATATGCAGATATTAATAATTTATTTTCATAGACACTAAGGAACACGAGGGGACACTTACCATTCAGTCTCCCATCAATATTCCATCATCACATTCACTGCAGAATGTCAACTGGAATTCCAGCAAGCCTGGAGAAAGTTCAGAGGGGGAGGGTAATGACAGTGAAGACGAGGCACAGAGTGAGGATGAAGATAACAAAGCACCTATACAGCTGCTTGGAGAGGTAAATTCCTTTTATACCTGTATTAAACTACTCATCCAAGACCAGGGATGAAAAGGGATAACTAAATGAGCATTTTGTCAAATTAAATTAATAAATAACATTGGAGAAAGTGCAAAGAATAAAGTTTAAATACATGCATCCATCATCCTTAAAGAGTAAGTAGCGGGGTTCTGAAAAATATAGCATTGTATGTCCCCACGTGTTGCAAAAACTGTTTAAATAACGTACCTGTCATTTTTCTCTTCATTGTTAACATCCTGACAATTTCTTACACATCTAACTTTAAACTCTGTTTCAAAGCTCTTTTCAAAATGGCCACTCTAGTGCATGATAGTGTAAGGATTATTACCCACATTGTCAAACAGGTAACACAGCAATAACAGTCCATGATGTGGTGTGGAACAGAAAAGCCAGAGCACTTATGTTTTTTTTATTTTATTTTTTTAATCGCTCTTCCTGCAGTGATTTAGAGGCCAGATCTCAAACCCCAGTGCACTAGATCGGCCATTTTGAAAAGAGCTTTGAAACAGACTGTTCAGTGGGACGCTCATCATATAATAGACGTATCCCCCCCAACTCAACACTACACGACCATCATGACAGTAAAAATAGACATAATGAAGTATTCTTACCTTTGTATAAGTTAGTGATCAGCAGATGTGTCAGCTGCACGAAGAGCACACAGTGTGGTTTTCACTAACTCTACTGTGCAGAATAAATGATATTTTTTTTCTGTGGGTAAATATTGGGACTTTCTTCCTGTGCACCTGGATGCAGGACATTTGCTAGGAAATCGTATAGGGACCATATAGGGACTGTTGGCATGTATGCACAGGCATACTAAGATGTAAAAAGATGGCATCAATGAAGGACAAATGTTGTATCTAAACGAGATTGGGTCTTTACTTAAAAGTGCTTAAAAACATTTTTTAAAAATTAAACAAAATTAAAAAAATAATAATAATAATAACCGTGCAGTTATGAAGGTCATTAGAAACATATTTGGTACTGTAATGTAATACACGTTATTTTGTTTTTTTTCAGTAATTGTACAGCTAGTATTCTGTTGTGTACATGTGAAATAAATAATACATATTTTAAGTTGAAGTATTGATCAAATATTATATAATCCAGATGAAGGTCATTACATTGGTTTAATTTACCACAATAACAATAGGACAATTTTCATATTGTGCACTGTGCTTGGGGGATGAGTGCTCCAACCCAATGGCATTGAACTTGCATTGAAATTGTTTTTTTCCAGTGAAAAAATATTGTTGCTATTCTGAAACTAGGTACTAAAATAGAATTTGAATCTCACATTTATATCTAATTTAATTGGACATTTCCAGCTGGATTACACACTTCTAATATGGTATTGTGAGAAAAAATCTGACCTATTCATAAAAGATTCATCACTAGATTTTAAAAAATATATATTTGATATAAAAGAAAATGCAGTGATGTGTCATCAGCTAAAAAAAAAAACACTTTCTATTAAGTCTGTTTCATATTTTTCACATTCCCTGACACACAGAGGTCATCAAAAACCCCGACTAGCTCCATCCACTCTGAAGGTTTTAGACCTAGTTGCATTACAAATAAAGGAAATACAATCCTATTTCATATTGCAGCAAGGGCATATTGCATGCTAAAGACTGAATGAGATTAATACTGGAGCATCTTAGTCAGGCACTATATACATTTAGACTAGTTGCCAAGACTCTTGATAAGCTACTATATCCTCTTCCCCAAAACATCCACCAGCCCCCAAGTTAATGTCATGCTCCCTATTTTGACCAGACTCCTGAACCCAAAGCAAATCATGCATAAAGCTTTGGTTTCTGGATTTACATAATTTTCAGATTCAATAAAATGAGGTTTGGATTCAAATACAAACATTGTTTGAATTTGAAAGTGTAACTGTCATTTAACTATTTGTTTTACTTTATGTATTCAACATCAAAGGATATGCATTTAATATTGTTTCTTAAACTCCAGGGTTGCTATTGTAGCTGTCAGTTCTGATATACAGCACATAACGTGACAAACCTCTTCAATAACAGCAAACAAATTGCAGAAACTGCCCGTGATTGATTATACTGGTGCTGTACTCCACAGAATGGATGCTCAGTACAAGCACTGTGTGGCAATTGGATTTTAAAACGTACCACTGTAAATTATATTCTAATTTAGACTGGTACTGTATATTTATCTCCCAGATGGTAATTTCATTAGTTGTATATGGGCACTGTGCAGAAAATCAGATACTACAATATGTAGGTGTTTTATAAACTAAATGTAAGTTATCACTTGAGATCTGTGTTTTATTTACACAGATATAAACCCAACACTCCTTTAGAAATGAAATATTCTGCCACACTGTGGGGCTGTACTACTGAGGGATAGACCTGGAAGATAACCACATAGATTTTCATGTGTTCATTTCAGTTTAAAAGAAATCTGGTAACTTTTATTAGCCCGAGGCCACAAGTAAATACTAAGCTTGTTTTTCATTGAAGCAACATATTTTTCCTTAAGTTTAGTTGTCCCAAAAGGTAAAGTAAGTAATCCATAAACTTCAATAATTTACCTTCAGTAGTCCTACATTTTTTTCATATATCATTTTTCTTTTCTAAAATTGCATGAGCGCTAAGCCTGTGCCATTTATTTTTCAACATTACATAACACTAATGTTTCTTCTTTTTTTCAACTGGTTTTACTCGGCTTTGTTTTATAATAATGAGTATGTGTTGCAACATAAGGATTCTGTTTAATATACTTAGGGTAGGAAGTTATAACGTATTAGTCATACCCCACTTTTTTTCTGTAGATTTCCAAATAGTTTTGTTCAATCAAAAAAGAATGGTCTTTAGGTTGCATAAACATTTCATTAGCACAGAGATGCTTTAACACCCTACTTCTGTCCATCATTATTTTTTAAACAAACAGTTATGTCTTTAGTTACTACCAGGGCTGCAGCTGTCAATCAAGCAACAGCTACTGCACTGCGTCTGTCAGACAGGAATGTGCTTTTTATGCAACAAAATATATCCTTTCACTGTCAATTCTCGTATTATTTTGAACAACTCATTTGTTAGCATGCAAGTGGCTTTAAGTGACTTTAATGCTTTTTCTGTTTTCAGCAAATAGGAAAAGAAATAGGTATATGGGATTGACTCATCCTGCCAGAAATATCAACTGAGTTTGATATTGTAAAATGTTCAACAACATGTAGTTGTATACTGTACATAAAAGGTAATCATTTTATTAGGAAATGAACATACAATCAAGATTGCTCATTTTTTAACATATGTAATGAAAAACGCCTATATGCATCCACTGGATTAGATCTCTAAGAAATGCTTGTTTCGTGTTAAATGTTCAGTATGATAAATTTATTATATAATTATATAAAAGTTGTTTTTTTTTGTTTATTAAATTTCAGTTCCTGCAATCAATAATGGAGCAGAATTATACCCTAGCAAGCAAACTTTGTCAGATGAGTAAGTTACCACAATTTTTGACTAATTTGCAGATCTGTTTTAAAGTATTTTGTTTTAGTATTCCAATGCCTTTTACACTGCGAGTGATATATTTGTTGTGTGTTTAAAACATGTTGTTACTGTATGATTGGTCTGTCAGAATATGTACAACATTCCATCAGTCTTTTTTGACAGACTGATAACAATCTGAAAACTTTTGTGTTTTCCAGGCCTTGGGCATAACATTAATCAACCTGTTTTCAAGTGACCAATAAATTATGAAGTCTATAGAATAGATTATATAATGTCCTATATAATTGTCAACAATAAAGGAGGTATAACTGCAGTATACAAAATTGAACATTTTTTGTTGGTTGTACAAACGGTTTAAATGATAAAATCAATCTCCATTATATACAACAATATAACAATATGACTGCAGTGTGGAGTAGTGGTTAGGGCTTTGGACTTTTGACTGGAGGGTTGTGGGTTCAATCCCAGGTGGGGGACACTGCTGCTGTACCCTTGAGCAAGGAACTTTACCTAGATTGCTCCAGTAAAAACCCAACTGTATAAATGGGTAATTGTATGTAAAAATAATATCTTAATAAATAATAATACCCGTCACATGCGATTTCCGACTCCATCTCTTCAATGTTACAATGCACTTGTTTATCAGTCACAGCCCGCATTTTTTTTTCTTCCTGTATGTCAAATCAGTCTTTATTGTGCAGTTACACAGCGCTTCCTCCAGTTTCACTTGACGAAAATGCATCAAAAACAAAGTGAGACAAGCTACCATAATGTAAAACAGTTAATCATTGAACAGTTTTAAAAAAGTTAAAAAAAAAAAAAAAAATCTGTGATCTTTGGTTGCTTTTGTGCATTTTCATTTGCAAGTGAACTGTGACATTAGGGCCTTATAGAGCACTGAATTCTGCAATTTGAATACTGACTTTGGATACTGTTTTAATTCTGGAAAATTATGTTTTGTTTTGTTGTTTTTTTAAATGTTTTGCTAAATTGCATTACCTTTTACGTTTTACGCAGTTCTGTTCATGGGTAACATTTTGATTTAATTTTGCTGTTGGTTGTTAATGGAGAATTTTACATACTGCTACAATACGTACCGGATTTAAAAGTATGTACTTTATTACAGTCCACAGTCATCTGTCTTCGCAAGTGATATTTTCAGACTCATATCGTTCTGAATTAAAATACTACTTCTGTTAAAAATATAATACTGTACCAACAAAACCAACTACAGTACATCTAAATGAAAGCCTACTTATTTTAAAACACAGTCCTTTCAGCTATTTATTTTTGACATTTGTATCTTTTTGTGTTCCTGAAAAACAGACAAGAGTTGGAACGGGCCAAAATGAAATAATCAGATACGCATCGCATGCGTTTAACCGTCACTGAAGTCAAAATTTTATAGGGTTGGACATGTGCCTGCTGACTGTACACAATACATTTCTCGTTGCAGTACAAAAGATTGCATGACTAAATAAGATTAGGTTATTGTTTGTTATGCCTTTAGCACATGGGTTATAACTACTAAAGTATGACTTCATGGGATTAGTTTAGTTTACCTTTACTTTTAACACATTTAAGGGAAATGACAGCCAACATGTTTGTCTTTTTGTTGAATCCTGCTACTCTCTGTGTGTTATATTTATCAAATGCATTTTTATAATGCCATTCTCATTTGCCAGAGAGCTGCAGAGAGATTAATTTCATTTTTCCTTTTCTGATATTCTACCCACAGTTCTTATTTATGAACCCGATAACCCAGAGGCCAAACAATTTATTCCCCTTATTGAAGAGAAGCTGCTGATAGGTAAGCCTGAAAAACTGTTATCTTAGCCCTCATAGATCAAAAATATTTTAGTTTCTGAGATTTGTCCTATTGTATCCATGCTTTTAACTTAACACAGAAAGAGTTTACACATTTTTTATTGTTTCATTTTTTATAATTTCGCTATTATGAAAAGGACTTTTTATCCTCAGTCTTTTACTGTTATGCACCCTGAAACAGAGTCATTTACATTTTTATGAGAAATTTAAAGGATTATGTTTTTGCATATTTTAATGAGCTTTTCAGGAAAATATGCATGGCACTTAACCATGTAAAATGTGTTCATTTGTTTCTAAACTTGACTAGTTATACAAGATTTTTTTTTTTTTTTTTTAAATAACGTTTTAGGCCAAGTAAGGGTTTTAGCCTTTTATTTTGCAAAAGAAAGGTGTATCCAAATTGTAAAGTTGCATGTATTTGACATTTTGGGTCTAAACAATAAGGAACTCCTTGAAGCTGGAAGTAAAAAATAATTTTCATTTTTTATGCTCCTAAGGAACTGTATATATTTTGTGTCTGTTATTATACAGGGTGATTTGAAAGTAAGTTTACCACATGAGATATGGTGCGTTGATGTGGTAAACTTACTTTCTAATCACTCTGTATTTAAACCGAGGAGACAAACATACGCTTTGGAGTTCTATAATTAAGAGACAGGCCTAGACCAGGATTAATCGACTCCTTATAATCCCTGATAGCATCACTATGTGGTTGTTTTCATCCATAACTAGAAACGATGACACATTGTTATTTTTTTTCTGAATTGGTAGTATTTATTTTCCAGCTTGGTTGTCCTGTCCCCATTTCCCTCCCGTCCATACAGCTTGCAATAGTTACTGATGAACAGAACATGATAAAACTAATTCTAAGAAAGCAGGGTGATAGAATTTGTATATACACATAAATAACCCTGAACTGTCTACAGCAGGGGTAGTCAGTTATTTTATGTGAAGGTCCGAAATTCTTAGTTACAGCCAGGTGAAGGTCCGGAGCACATTTGAACTCTGACCCCTATCCCCATACCCACAAACAAACACATACCTACACAAATATTATTATTATTACACTTGTTCTTGGTTTTAGAGTTCTTCACTTGGTTTATAGGTTTTTTGCTTTTTGGTTATTAAAATGACTTTTTCATTAGTCTGCCTTTTTTGCTGACTTGTTTCTACATGAGTTCTTTCCCTGTCAAAGCTATAGAATTCTATAACTACTGTATGTTTCTGAGTTAGCAGACCCTAGCATCGTGTTTCAACATTGCAAAAGCAAAGCTATTGTAGCAAGCAAAAGTGAAGCACAAGAAATGATTTGAAAAATGACTGTGCTTTCTCTTTCAAGTAAAAATATAAAAACCTAGAAACAGCGCTCCAGATAAGGTTTTGGGTCTGGGAGTAACTTACACTTTATTTTTAACACAGAGAGAGTAAAATATATTTTCAGTGGATAAAGTGCAAAATAAGGAAATTAATTAATAAGTTAATTAACAGTTTGTTTAGTATTATAGGCACCTTTTTTTAGTGGTTGTCTATGACGATGGTTCCAGTTGGATTTGTAGCTGGACTGGGGTGTTTACGCTTCAACCTGTGTAGCTTTGAACTTTTCTTATTCTTACTGTGATTGGCTACAAAGACAAAGGGGCTAGTCAGAGATTGGATAATGCTTATTGGGTTGTGTACAGTTTCCTAGTAACTGAAGACATTGTATTCTGGGAGATGCAGTTGTTGGCTTTAGGAAGCTTTAGGGGAGGCAAACAAGCTGTGCAGCACAATTGCTATGCATATTTTGGATTTTTGAATGCATAAAAATGGCAGGTCTGAAGCTTATCTGGACCGCTGCTTAGAAATAATAAAAAATATAGTAATTTTACATTCATTACATTTCTAATTGGCTAATACTCACAGTAACTTAAGTGGTAGGTCCTCAAGGGGTTTGAGTTACAGGTGAGCTCAGTAAGAGCAATGCAGAGGCGCAAAGATATGCATCAGCCAAAACAGAACACTAATGTTAATAATATGAATAATGTTTATCTTGGAGAATACAAACACACATATCGCTTAAATACTGTGTGCTTTCTTTGAGTCAGGAGTATTATACAGAATAGCACAAATATACGTTGAATTGTATGTGTTTAAAAAAAAACAATAACATTATTTTATGTTTTACCCGTAATATTTTTAATCGGCTTGGAAAACCTACTTAACAAAAATGGTCTTTGTAGTAATGGTACTCATTGATCTTTTTCTTTGTCTTTGTGAAGTGCGATTTTTCTCAACTTGAACCATAAGGTATGAAAATTGTATCTAAATTGTGTATTTAAAAAAAAAAATACTAATGATGATTATTAGCCATAGAGATGGGAAAGATTGACGCTTGCAAAACAGCCAACGCACGCAGTTTCACTTCGTTGTTTCATTCATGCCGTTCACTGTATCTGCCCTCGCACACCACACTCTCATAAGAACTATGTTGTCTCAAAAATGCACAGCATTTCCAATGTGAATGCAAGTAAAAACACAGGTTGCCATATGACTTGGTGGGCCAGTCAAAATGTTCTGGTGGTCTGGATTTGGACTGCGGTCTGCCTGTTGACTACTCCTGGTCTACAGACTGTGAGAAAAGATGCAGAAACAGCCTAGAAAAAAAAGTTTTCACTTGATTTCCAGCTGAATACATTCTGTTTAATAAATCATGACCTTCATACATTTCGTTTCACCTCAAATTGATGACACTTTTCAATTTGTTTTGTTGTTCTCAAATTGAGAAACCTGTTATCTTTATGCAGATCACGTAACATCAGTATGCTAAGAATCTGTTTTTACCTGAGCAATATTAAACACGCTATTGCTTCTAAATGTTTCTGCTTTGTGTTAAAGATGACAAACAGTTTTTGAGTAAATAATACGTTACATATTTCATGGGGGAAAAAGATGCACCAGTCAGGAATAACAGAGAGGTTGGCATGTGGCTCAAGACCCTCAATATCTAGTCAATCAACTTTTTTTCATCAAAATATAGTTTTGTAAATGTTACTATCGGTACATACAGATCACAGTTTGTCAAACTCTGGGCTCTCTTTTGATACAAGTGGGAGGCTGTGTGGTCCAGTGGTTAAAGAAAAGGCCTTGTAACCAGGAGGTCCCCGGTTCAAATCCCGGCTCCCTCAGACTCAATGTGTGACCCTGAGCAAGTCACTTAACCTCCTTGCGCTCCGTCTTTTGGGTGAGACGTTGTTGTAAGTGACTGTGCAGCTGATGCACAGTTCACACCCCCTAATCTCTGTAAATCGCCTGCTAAATAAAGAAATAATAATAAGTGCAAAGGCAAATTTAACAGTGTTGTTTAACGTCCCAATTCTTGTATTCCTCTTTAAATTGGGCCCTTTGTCTCTCTTCCCCTGTCACCCCTAATGATTACTCCCAGATTGTTGACCCAGGCATAACTATCCAAATAAACATTTAGACTACTACAGTATTTAGGCATAACTGCTCAACCAACTTTTACCATAAACAGTCTCTATAGTAGTTCACAGACGAGTATTCATTCTATTGTTTTTCTGTTGGGTTCTGATTTTTTTTTTCTTTTCAATGAACTGCAAATTAACAAGTTATCACTGAAATTAGTCATAACCTCAGATACTGGTTTCCGTTTCGTTCACATACTAATGCAAATTGAAGTCCTGCTTGAGAGCATTAATCTACTGTTAATTCTTTTGTTCCTGCTATCCTCATTGCAACCCTGTAAAGTTACACATTTCATCATATCTCCCCCATGGTTTTTATTAAAACAGACACCACAAAGAGGGAATCTGATATAAAAGATTTGCTGTTTTTGTTACAAAAAGTAATTCCTAATAAACGTAGTTATGCTACATGCTATCAGTATTTTAAATATTATGTCATTTGTCGCTACTTAAAATATGATAAAACTCAACTGTTAACTGCAACAGGTTTCAGATCCTTTGCCACTTCATGTGATAACAGTATTTTTGCTACTTATTAAAAAAAAAATGGTTCACATATATGAAGCTTATCATGGAAGCAAAAAAAATGTAGGTAATAAAATGTTTTTGAACTGTTATTTTAGAAGCAGCAGATGAACAGAATGAGGGAGATGAAGGAACTGAGAGCAGTGATGAAGACAGCGAGGATGAGAGCAGTGACGAGAGTGGCAGCAGTGAAAGTGAAGACAGCTCTCAAGAAGAAACTGACAGTTTTTCTGAAGAAGAGAAAGAAAATATCTAAAAGAAAAAAACATTAGAAATGATTGGATATAATATTTATATATTTTATGTGAAATGTATAAAAGTATTCCATCATAGAACCCTTTGATGAAGTTATTTTGTAATATTACATGGACTTTGCACTAATAAAAATATGACAAGGATCTCATTGAGAAGAGAATGTGTACACATTTGGCACCAAAGGTGGTGCTGGTAGTTAGTACTTTGATGCATTTTGACACAGAACAATGTTAATCAAACCAAACTAGCACTGGGCTACCCCCCTTGTACGATAATGGTATGGTGACATCAAAACTCTAGAAGAACGTTCTACTCTGGGTGCCAAAAGTCGTTGTAAACATAGCCACTGACTGCTAATCATTGCATTGTTTTGTTTGTTGTTCTTAGATATGAGTTGATGCCCATTAAACAGAAATTCTTACTGTAACAGCACTCCTTTAAAATGTATGCATATGCAGAACATAATAGCACCTGCAGCAGGAAATATCTGCCTTTCATGAAGTGCCCTCACTTTCAGCTTTTTCTTGTATTATACCATTTTAAAAAAGCATGTTTTTATTATCTTCTTATGCTAGTTCAGCCTAATGGTAATGTATTGGTTCCTGGGTACACAGACCAGCAGCTCCTAGGTTGTGGTTATGGTATTTGTTTTGGCAAGCAAACAGCTGCAAACCATTTTTGTTGTGAATTAAGCATATTGAACAATTTTTAGATTGGTTTGATAAAAGTTCCTGGGCAATTGTCTGAATTTTAGTTTGAGGCTACTTTAAAAAAAAAAAAAAAAAGTAATTAAATATGTAAGTATGTATGCAAGAAAAACATTGAAATGCATTTTATTTCCTATTTAATTTTCATAGTCATACCAACTAATCTCAGAAGAGTTTAATAATACTGTCATGATTTACTGGGGAACAAACTACTATCCGCTCATCATGTCCTCTACATAAAAATAATTTCCCATGCAACATATTTATAACAAAGCTAACGTAGCATTGAGTTATTGTTGAAAATGTTTAAGCATACATTTACCTTAAACGTGACAATTCAGGACTTGTCCCTTATAACAAAGTACCAATCATTTTGCCTCTTTGTATGAAATAATTAAAAAATAAATAAATAAAAAAATTGCTGGATTAAGCAATAGTTCTAAACATCAGTACTACGATAGATTTAGGCTACTTGAGGCCTGTATGTAACCAACATCAGGAAAGTATTCTCTCTTAATCCAATACATGTCATTTAAAATAGTAATAAGTAGTAATAACTTTTAAAAAATAAAATAAAAAATAAATTGGAATCGCCAACCATTTTTTTCTTATTTTCTCCCAATTCAGAAAGCCCAATTATTTTTTTATTTGAACCCGGCTCACCGCTGATTCGGGAGATACAAAGACTGACACACGCGTCCTCTGAAACGTGTGCCATCAGCCATAGCGCTTTGAGTTTTGGCCAAAAAGCTCTATCTTGGTCTCATCTGACCACAAAACCTTTTCCCACATTGCAGCTAGGTCACTCTCATGCTTTCTGGCAAACTCCAGACGTGCTTTCAGATGGTACTTTTTGAGTAACGGCTTCTTTCTTGCCACCCTCCCATACAGGCCAGTGTTATGCAGAGCTCTTGATATGGTTGACTGGTGCACCATTACTCCACTCCCAGCCACTGAACTCTGTAGCTCCTTCAAAGTGATTGTTGGTCTCTCTGTGGCTTCTCTCACAAGTCTCCTTCTTGTTTGAACACTGGGTTTTGAGGGACTGCCTTTTCTTGGCAGTGCCTGGGTGGTGTGATGCAGCTTCCACTTCCTGATTATTGATCCAACTGTGCTCACCGGGATATCCAAACACTTGGATATTATTTTGTACCCTTTCCTTAATCTATGCATTTGTATTACTTTATCTCTTAACTTCTGTAGAATGCTCTTTGGTCTTCATTTTTCTTCAGATTCACAGCCTGGCCAATGATCCTTCAACAGTGAGGTTTTTATCCAGATAATGTGACAGCAACTTTAATAGTTCACAGGTGGAGGCCAATGGTAAGGTAAGTGTGTCCTCGGTAGGGCAATTTCTTTCATCGGTGTAAACTGGGAGCTTCCACAGCACAGGGGTTGAATACTTATGCAAGCAAGATATTTCAGTTTTTTATTTTTCTTAAAAATATTTCCAAACATAAAACCAATGTCACCTTACAATAATTGATTTTGAGTTTCAGTGTTTTAAAATAAAATATCAAACAGAACGAAATTTCAATGTACCATTTGTAATTCAGTAATATGAGAGAATTGGTCAGGGTCTGAATACTTTTGCAAGGCACTATATATATATATATATATATATATATATATATATATATATATATATATATATATATATATATACACACACACACACACAAAGTTGTGTCTGCGATGTTTGTTTATGTTAATATGCAGTTCGAATATTTTGCACATGACATTTTGTGTGAGACAAAAATATCTGAATTCACAGACAAGTAAATATTAATATAATGTTTACCAAAATCTGGAGCTTTGCAGCCCATGCGGGTTAAGGGAGCTGTCCAGAGTTCTGAAGCTGTGTCCTCGGTGAACAGCGCCCCTCCAATGACAGTGTTGCTAATGAAAATAGCGCCAGCTGAAAGAACAGTAGCTACATTATCTAAAAGGATCACTTATGGCGCTACAAAACAGCAAGTAGCACGTATCGTATATGCAAATGTAATTTATAAAGGAAGACGTTATTTCATTTTTAAACGTGGGGATAGTGCAACAGCATTCAAATATTTTGTTTTTTGTCATATTTGGTGTTTGAAATTGATAATGTTACTGGGACCAACAATCACATATTTACTTTGAACCCCTACGATATTGCGTTGAGCTGTCCAAATATCCATATATTTCTTAACTTTCTCTTCCTATTACCTGCCTTTCAACATGTGTTTCACAGAAGGGTCGTTTATTTCCTGGTTGTGGTGCGACATCTGTTAGAATGCTGAGGACAATGACACTTGAATGACGTAGAAGCCCTATAACATTCGTGACAGTTATGCTATTTTGTTCTATTAACAGTACTGCTTAAACGGTTTACCATTCAAGTGACATTCAAACACGCGTATCTTAATGTCAGTGTCCTAATTCGTGTATCTGTTTAAAGCTTAATTACTTTAGCATGCCAATGATATCCCTGTTTATTCTATACTTTGTTATCTAGGTAACATAAAATGCAATATAATTTGTCACATACGCTATTTTAAAATGTAAAAGTTTTTTATTCTTCATTTAAATAACGAATCATTATTGTATTGCTTATGTTTTATGGTTTTGATATGTGTAGGTTACTGCAGGAGGGCTGATGCTTTGCGTGTTTTTTTTCTGTAGTTGCCTAGCCTATAGAACTAAAATGTCCTTAACATTGAAATTGCATTGGGGTGTCTGTTTTTTTTTTTCCTTTGCAGGATATTCTGCGTTTACCAGTGGGCGTGTGCCTGTGATTTCGCGTGTCTAATAATAAAATGTATTCCACATCCATTGCACGTGTCTTCAGTAATGGGTATTGCATGATGTTTTTTTGCGTCACACAACCAAGAAAAAGGAACAATTGAACAAAATGAACTGTGAGGTACACTTGATGACGAATGTTGGAAGATTATCTCTATAGTATAACTAACATGTAGTTATGAGTGTACTGTAGCCTGTACACAGGGTCATTATTATTATTATTATTATTATTATTATTATTATTATTATTATTATTATTTATTCCCTTCAAAGCATGCAATATTTGTCCGCCATATTCGGTGCACGGATGATATTATTCTTAAATCTATATAAAGCGTGTTTACTAAGTGTCAGAAACTCGAACATTATGAGCAGAGATCACTGTTTTTACCTAACAGAACGTGCCCCAGTTATATAACTCTTTACTGCCACCCTGTGGTCATTTCACCGTTAACTGCTCCTATTGTCCAATATTTGTACTATTTGATAGGAACCACACCAAAAAAACGTCAAGAAAGCATATATATATATATATATATATATATATATATATATATATATATATATATATATATATATATATATATATATATATATATATATATAATGACAGTTAACGAGACAAATGTCGTTTAATCAACCCTGATCCATTTTATCTACCTGTAGATAACTGAGGCATTCACATTATTATTATTTTTTAAATATATACTAGATTGACTTTTTAAGCAAATTGGTAATAAGAATAGACCTCCCTTTGCACCATACAGAGCTCATATATTTCGTGTTATGTTTAATTCGCAGTAAGTTTTAAATCGTCTTCTTGCGGTCTATAAAACTGTACCCCTCCTTCTCTCCACATATGGAGCGTGTTGGATACGTACTCTGTTACTCAAAGGGTCAAACTTCCAAAGTCCATCTTCGTGCTCGGGATTCATAATTGAGGTATAAAGCCCCAAGGCATCCAAAAACACCTACAAAAAAAAATCACGTTAGCAGAGCTTTCTGTTAGCTTTCCATGCTTTTTGCAGACAAAGCGGATCTAGTCGATATTGGAAGAGCCCCATCCAGTGCCAGAGGAGGTGTTAGTGTGACTCATGCGTGCGTAGTAACGGATAAATAGGCGATTCATGCTTTAAAAACAGCAAATCAAACGTACTTCAACAAAAAAAGGTCATGGAGGATTGCATTTTTGCAGTCTATTGATATGCAAACGTCGTTTTCCTTGGAGTGTTATAAACACCCGTAACTCTGCATGTCTACAAGGTAGCAATCTGGTTGTTTTTGAGGTAGTTTCTTGGACTCCGCTACCTGTGTACCTACACCCTACACGCCTAAACGGTAAGATACGGATCCTGTGCTTCTGTAAATATGTATTGCCGAGGGATATATCATTGTGTTTTAACTTTCACAAAACTGGTTAGTGGTGATTGTGCATGCTTTTAATTAAGCTCATTTGGGTGATATCAGTAAAACATGTATGAAATAATATATGCCCCTGGAATTAGATTCATTACATTGACACAACTTTAGGTTTAAGTGTAATTACAGACTGTACAGTTTGTCACTATTTTTAGCTTCCACCAGTTAATGGAAGGTAAATCGTTTTATCAACAGAATGCCTTTCAATTTTTGTGTGAGGAATGACATTGATATATTATTATAAAATTGAGATTATTTACGGATTTTCCACGTAATTCGTAAACCAATACGGTATTTAATCAACAATGTACTGACATAATTTATAGAGATACGCATTTCATTAGCCGTTTGCTTTTTGTAATATAACACATTACGTGAAACATAAAATTAAGGTCTGCACGTGTATCTATAATTTAGCTGTATACCTATTTACTTTAATGTAAATATTTTAAATACCTATTCTATCAGTGTCTCCCTTATATCAGGGTACAGTTATTCAAAGTTTTAAATATTTTAACTAATTTAAAATGTGTTTTGTAAGATGGTGAAATTTGATACATCATTATGACAGTCAGTTGCCACTGAATAATTACGAGATACTTCAAGGTCGGCTACACCCGTCGAACTCTGGAACAGGATGTCTAGCACTGTCAACACAAAACCGATAGGAACCCACCGGCATCCTGGCAGAAACAGAAATGAATTACTTTGGTTCATTCACTTGTTTTAAAATATGCTGGTAATTTATGATTGTTGGTTAACATCTGTGGCGTATTTATCCCTGTCTAAAATAAACACTATATAGAAATGTTCATAAATAATTTAATGTTAAGGTTGGTTTGTGGTGAGCCTTATGCTAATATAACAACATCAGAACTTCTTGCTGCCCAATGTTAAGGTTAAATGCGTTTCCCGAACCAGATTAATACGGAATTCAAATGTAACCCTGTTTGTGAGTTTTCAAGGTTGTAATATCTTTTCTTTTTCCTGCAGTAAACCGTTACTTTCCATTTTGGTGAAATAAGAGGAGTTTCCGAGAAGGTGACAGCAGCGATAGGAGTGAGGACATTTATATCTCTGAACTGATGGCAGCGTCTGATCCTTCCTCCTCTGGCGGCGGTCCGGATCCCAACTCGACTAATTTACGACCCCCATCCACAAGTAAGTCTATCAGATAAAATGATATTTCACTTGTGTTATTTACACTTTAGCTATCCCGATCTAAAATTAAAATGAGCAAACTTCAAAATTCCTCTCATCCAACAAATCACGACAGTAAAAAAGCATAGCGGATCTACCGCACCCATTTAACGAGGACTTTTCTTAGCAGGGCATTTAAGTAGGCTATAGCCTGTATATTTTTTTTTCCATTGACGTGAAGATTAGCACCCAGCGCGCTCAGTATAATACACAAGACAAGCCACAATGCAGATATTTACCTCAAAATAAAGATTTGCCTTATTTTATATCCTGTAACATTTTAGATGAGGTTTGTTCAGTATTAATAAGAACCCGGTAATGGTGTTTTGTTTATGAATTTAGATCTCCCTAATATGTTTTCAGGTTTTGTGTATGTGTGTTATTTAAAGAGTTGCATTATTTGAGCTATTGGAAACCAGGAACTAAAAACGAATTCCATTAATTTATGAAGTGCTTTTATATTTAATACTGCTCGCTTGTTATCCTAAAACGTTTGAGTGAGTGGTTCAAAGTGTAATTAAGTGAAGAGTGGCGCTAATTGTCTCTGCACAGAATTGCCCCTAATGGGCCCGGGTTTGCGCTGGGTTATCGGAGTGTCAGTGGTAGGAGAGGATGTGGTAGTTAGATATAAACGGCTTGCTGTTCTGCCTCAACAATTTTCACAATCATACAGGAAAAAGGGGTTCGATGACATAATTACTTACAGAATGCCATCATGAAGAAAATGGGCAGCATTCGCGTAATAAATGTTCAGACCCAACATGTATTACGCTTCCCCTGTTGATTCCTAAGCATGGTAATGTTGTCGTTTTTTTAATTTTAATGTATTTTTCCTATTGAAAAAATGTGTTTATTATATTATTTAAAGAAATATATACATGATCTATATAGCCTATGTGTACACATACTATACACACACGCACAGAGAGAGAGAGAGAGAGAGTGAGTGAGAGAAAACAAACCCTGTATATATTTCTTAATCTAAAAAATAACACACTGCCAAACCAACTGAATTATATCCCTCAGAAGCATATAGTCGAAAACCAGGTCATAATATAATTAGTGGTTCATTTTTTTCCTGGTTTGATGGACTTTTTCAAATGTATTATTATTATTATTATTATTATTATTATTATTATTATTATTATTATTATTATTATTATTATTAGGGGTGGTGGGGGGGTTTTATGCTCGTGTATCTTAGTTCCTGCTGCCATTATCTTGCTGTCATACCTTATCTCTCTCTCTCTCACTGGCCTGAGGCTGGTTGAGGTGTCAGCAAAGCCTTTTTCTGGAGGCTGTGGCAAATACTAACATCAATACACACAAAGAAAACCAGACAACCCAACACGGATCATCACCCATGACGGGGAAAAAAAACTTTCTCAGTCAGATCAAACAAAACCCATGTTTTATTTTAAGATTTAAGTAGATTTTCATCGCCGGGGAAATTATCCTTTAATTTGTTTTTTTTTTTTTTTCTAGACGAGCATTAGGCCTATAGTTTACATTGCCTCTAAAAAAGCAAGGTGCATGGCAAAAGGTACACTCAATGCAGAAAATATGGCTCTTTTAGTAATAATACTGGAACTTGTTTTTAAAAACTTGCCATGTCAAATAAATGATATACTGGTGGTGTATAAAAACGATATTCATCCATATTTTGTAAATGTAGCTATTGAAATCCAGGCTTCAAGTGTTAAATATTTAAGCTTCACGCCAATCGTTCTTGACGATTGTCATGTACATTAAGGTTGTGCTCTTTGTGCTAAGGTACATCACATACCATGTTTACTATACTAATATACAAAATAACATTTAAATCACAATAACGAAATATGTACCTAATATGTTAATGTTATGCATTTCACAAATATGCTATGCATTTCTTTTTAACTGGCTTAAAAAAATGAAAGCCTTGCGGATCTGGCTTGAAACAATGAATGTAAAGGCTTTTGCAGTGCTCGGAGAGTTGAGTGCACGAAAAGGCAATATCCTTATGTTAACACACCACATAACCACAGTATTGGAAGAGAATGTGAAACGCATTAATGTGTTTCTGAATCAACCTAATCTCAGGCTGGCCAAAGGCTAGTCATGCAACTCCGATCTAGTCAAATACTATTTTTCACCCAATTAATTCTTGAACTCTTCCCCAACCCCATTTCATGGCAGTTTAGTTTGCCGGATCTGTGCCAACATTTATTAGACACTCTAGTCCCAGATGGCTTGTATTGATGGTCTGATGAGATCGGGATATTTATATATATATATATATATATATATATATATATATATATATATATATATATATATAGAGAGAGAGAGAGAGAGAGAGAGAGAGAGAGAGAGAGAGAGAGAGAGAGAGAGAGAGAGAGAGAGAGAGAGAGATCAATATATCTACTGACACAAAGACAAAACTTAAGAATACTTATATACAGACTTGAAATATATATTTAACACCACTTTCTTTTAATATAATAGACACGCATTTTTGTATTTGTTTATTTATGGCTATAACAATATAATTAGGCTATTCAATCGTCTTTAAACCGTTTTGTTTTAGCTTATGACGCATGGTGTGGAGTTGCTCATGGATGCACAAGAAAACTTGGAATGAAGATATGTGGTAAGTTTGTGTGTAACTTATATTTAAACTACAGTATCCATTCCACAGAAATTTTCGTTTGAATGATGTCGAGTTGTTTTTAACGTCAGACTCTATTCAGCAGTCTGAAAAATGCTGAAAACTGCCATATATAACCTTTTGATTTACTGTATGGGAAACCATTCGTGCCATATTGTTAGGTTAAGTCTGACACCAATTCAAGGAATGCTCTGCATTTACATTCTAGTCAGTAGCCTTTACAGAACAACATAACTGAATACCTGCTCCATGCAAAAAAAAAAAAAAAAGTGGAAGGTTTGTGCATAAAATGATTTCCAGAAAATGAAACAAATTTGGTTTATGTTGTCCTTATTGTAACCTGTTTTCTGTGCGTGCGTGTGTGTGTTTTACTTTTTTTTGGTCCGCCAGTAGACCTGATACAGTACTCAAAGCAAAATGCGTTGAATTCTGCTTGAAAGAGCTATGTCTACCCGGTATGTAGAGCATTGCGCACATTTTTTTTGAATCTACCTGGATAATTAGCTCGTTTTATAACGCAGTGTCCCAGAAATCAAGAGGTAAAGTTTGGAATCAACATGCTTGTTTTTTATGTATGTATGTATGTATTTATTTTTTATAACAGTTTCCAGGATTTGCTTGGTAGATCAAAATAGGCAATGAGAAGCAAAGCACACTACAGTAAAGGAAGCTTTCCAATAGTTTTTTGGAAAAGGGCCGCTGCGCCATCTGTTGGTGAGGAAGGTTAATTTCCACCAAATGAGGAATTTCAAAAGAATCACGGGTATTTACATACTATCTGTATAGGTGTTGTGTCATTTCAGGTGAACACGTATTCTTTAGATAACGTGTTACAAAATATAGACAGTAACCAATACTATATCTATATCGATGGGTTTGTGGTTGTGTGTACTAATATAAACCATGTTCGTTATAACAATTTAGACAGTACAGTTATGATATGTAAAAAAGTGAGAAAATACATGTGTTATAGTAATTTTAAATGTATTCGTTTTGTAGTTTGCTTGGAGGAAGGGGCTGCCAGGGAAAGCAATAGTTTAATTTACTAAGGAAATAACAATCCCGCATGTCTATTAATCGCTTTTAGCTAGGGTTCAACAGCCCTTGTGTGGGACCTTAACAGAAAAATCCATAATGTTAGCAGAAATAAAATAATGATACGTGCTCATGGATTTGCAGCCTCGAATTCATCAGCCCTTATCGGGTCAGAAAACGCTTCCCCTGGGGGAAAAAAAGATTAACGAGAAACTTATTAAATAGCAATTCGTCAAGGCCCTGTTTTTGTGAGATAACATTGGCGGCCCGTGCACAGACACTGCAGACAATGGAAAGGGGGAAAGTGAATGTTATCTCAGGAGGATTTAGTAAATTTAGTGTCCTGTATTTTAATTTGTATGCAGATATTGATCGCAATGTGCCAATTAATAGGAAAGCAACTTTTAAACCATTAAAAAAATACAAAATTTAAATGTGGAAACATCATTGTATTTAGAAACTATTTATTGGCGATATGCGCATTTCTAATTTTAATTTTTTTAAAAAACATTCATTGGAAAAAACATTCCAATTAACGATAAATTCGGTGGGTTTTGAAGTAAAGTGTTTAAAAAAATAAAAATAGTCCGTTTCCAATCTTCAAAGAAAGAAAGAAAAACGAATAACTGAAAATGCACATTTTTTGCAGCTGACAGTATATTTCGGTTTTTGGGTAAGAAATGATACAAACGACTGTCGCCGACTGAATCTTTCAAGTACGCGACACAAATATAATGAACCATTTTGTTACTGCTCTCTGAGGAGTCCAGAGAGATGTGGCTTCAGTAGTATAAATCCTTTACTCGTTTTCTTCCCGGAATAGATACAGTAACGCATGGTTGCTTCAGCTCTTTGTTCCCGTATTTGGAGCAAATGACATATTAGGCTACTGGATACTTGTTAAGAAGATTCAGTGGCTTCAAAACTGATGCAGTATTTCAAATGCAAAAAGGGAACAAATATGGAATATTAAATCATTTTAATATAGAAATGACTCAAAAATGAAATGCAGTTTATTGCCCTTAAAACAACCCTTTATTAATACACGTAGAAATTATTATAATAGATAAAGAAAAACAACGATAAAAATAATTTTATCAGCAAGCTGAATATTTTGTGTTCACTAAGTTATCCATAAAGTCATCTGTCATCAAAAATGCCCTTTACTGTCCCCCCTGTATTCCAGCACAGTGCCAGATTTAAAAATAGTTAAATGTGGACGGTTTTAAACGGCTTTCAGTAATGCGCTTTCGCTCTTGTGATATTAGCGTTAGATACAATGAAATGGCTCACAATGCAATCATACATCATTGTCCGCTTCGCTCAGTCTATAAATTCTGCCTGGAGGCTTAAATTGTATTGACTCATTCCACAGTCCCTTCTAAAGGCTGCTTACTGGAGCGAAATCTGTCCGAGGGTACCAATGCACTAAATGACGAATATTTGTTTTTGCATGGCTGGTTTCTAGTGCTGATGTCACTGGGCACAACCTCCTACAGGCAAATAGCCACCATAAATATACTTTCCCTGGACAACATCAAAACAAACTCAAAACAAAACAACTTGCCAAAAGTAAGGGGAGTGTTTTTTTTCCTATTAACAAAATACAATGTTGGGCAGTGGTAACAGACCGCCTCTTACTTCTACCCCATGCAACAATGTAGGGTTCTTGCAAAAGAACAACAATCTCGAGGATAAGAGCCGCATCGTCAGCTCCCTGAAGGAACGTCAGTCTTCTAATCTACTGGATGGTGAAAACAGCGAGCGAGAATGCAGGTTCCGGCGCACCGAGACCGACTTCTCCAATTTATTTGCAAGAGGTAACTTTCTGGTTATAAATATAAGGGTTTGTTTAATATGAATGAAAAAGCAACAGTTGGAATACTGTTGCACAAATATGTTCTAGGCGATACATTATTTACATATCCTAATGTATACTTTATTGCCGGAGTTTTTAGGGGTAATGGGTGCATTCCTTGTTATTATTTACTTGAGTTCTTCGAAATCTTTATGAATTATATTGTAGAACAGTAAAATTGTTAATGATCACTTTAGTTTGTAATTTGTATTTTGTCCACATTGATATGTTGTTGATGGGGGTCGTTTTTGTCTGTGCATATAAAGATATCGGTTGCATTTGTTTTTAGAGAATGGGAAAGTCAGCTGTTAAAAACGCCATGGCTTTCACATATTTATTTGTTCCAATTCGAAGAAAGGGGAATTGGCAGTCAAGGTGCACTGAATTGGAATCTATCTTCTATGTTTATGAATCGTTAAATATTGTTTCTTTCTTATGTAGTTGCGTTTTGCACCGTTGAGAATTTTCATTAAGGTGGCAGTTATAAATGTGATGCTTCTTATAGTCTTCTAATGCAATCGACTATAATTACTAATATGTTTAATGCACTCCAAGACCTTAGAACAAAAGATGAACACATATAATATATTTTATAATATGTATTGCTATGAAATTTCTAAAGGAATACACAATATTATTACGTCTGTTGAGCAGCATCAGTCAATATTAGCTGAAAGAAAGGATTGGGAATTATTAAAAAAAAAACATATCCTAAGCTGATGTTTATTAAACTGAATTGTTAACAAAGTGTGTTCGATTAAGGTTGTGCAATAAACAAATGTCTGCAAAACTTTTAACACATACTGCTTGTTAACCAGATTTATTACCAGCCAAAAATGGAGAGGAGCAGACTATGCAGTTCCTGCTGGAGGTGGTTGACATTCTCTTGAATTATGTCAAGAAAACCTTCGACAGGTCCACCAAAGTGCTGGATTTCCATCACCCCCATCAGCTCTTGGAAGGGATGGAAGGCTTTAATCTGGAACTCTCTGACCAGCCGGAGTCTCTGGAACAGATCCTGGTAGACTGCAGAGACAGTCTGAAATATGGAGTGAGGACAGGTAAAAGACCTTTTGAGCACAATCACCTAATCACCTGACAAATGGGTAGCGGCGTTAATAACTGCACCCTTCATTATTAATCACTTTTATAATCTCTATTAGGTTAAGAAAATGATTTATTTCCTACTTTTCTGTACATTTACTTCAGCAGATTCTATCTATCTATCTATCTATCTATCTATCTATCTATCTATCTATCTATCTATCTATCTATCTATCTAGATAGCTAGATAGCTATCTATCTAGATAGATAGATAGATAGATAGATAGATAGATAGATAGATAGATAGATAGATAGATAGATAGATAGATAGATTGCTTAGGCTTTCAATGGTTTATTTACTAGCCCAAGTATCTGTAATGACAAGTTTATAGCCCTACAATTCTGGATATATAAATTAAATATGTCACTATACCTGGAAAATTCCACCAGCTCAAATCACGCACAGAAAAACGTTCCAGTTCATTTTCTAAACAAAAAAAAGAGAGAGGTGACATATGTGCCTCTCAAAATTATGTGTACAGTATGAAATAATTTATTGTCGTTATTCAAGTGTAAACAAACTGATTAAATGTTTGGAGGGTTTAAAAGTGTGGAGGTGTTCGTTATGCCTATGTAGATATCAGCTCTCAATCCAAATCTATGCATGTTAAAGGTATATATATATATATATATATATATATATATATATATATATATATATATATATATATATATATATATATATACCTGTCACTTCATGTTCTCGTGGATTTATATGTTCTAGCGCTGAAAAGTTAAGGTATACATTTTGAGACCGCAAGGATTCTGGGAATCTTTGTTGTATGATGAATAGGCGGGGGGTTTTTTTCACAAAATACTCCATTGAGCCTGAAACGAATCTATACTATTTAATTAGCACCTTTATAGAAAATACGTTTTTGTCAGGGAGGTAGTAAACAAATGTAACGACATTTTAATGATTACTATTGACACAAACAGGCAGCGACACCCAAGTAATTCTGAAATTCCTCAGATTGCAATGAACCCAAAGCATCCAAGTGTTTGGACTCACGTCGTTGCTTTTGCCAGAGCTTCTCGTTTTAATCCTTTGTTGAATATCAACATATTGCCTCATTTAAAGGCGTTGTTATTGCACATTATTATTATTATTATTATTATTATTATTATTATTATTATTATTATTATTATTATTATTATTATTATTATTATTGGCCATTTTAGTTAAGAATGTCTCTTCATATTTGCCAAGCAACATCCATACTGTGAACCCAGTTTTAAATGGCTGGTTTTTATTTCTCAAGCAATACAGTTCCCTTGATAACTTTGATGGCTATAGCGGTTTATTGCACCCTTGGTAATGCTACTGACAGCTATTTGTCTTCCACAGTATTTAACTAGAGTCTGGCCTCTGGGAATCCAGATATAGATTTATGAACTGTGTAAAACAGCAGACAGGTTGCAGAAATGAAACACAGCAGAGACCCAGCGGTATGAAGCACTAGATTCTTCTTTTGGTTCACTAACAACCAAACAATATGAAGTAAAAATGTAATCATCTATGAATACTATATTAATAGCCTAAAAATAACAGTTTACTGCAGTAGGCTTTTCTGCGTTGCTATTGGTAGCTGTCCTTGGTCCTGAAATGCAAAGCCCTGTGTCGTGTGTGGGTCATTTCGATAAAAAAAGACCTTTCAAACTATTTAAAAGAGATTCAGTATCTGTGAAAAAAATGCATATTTTGCAAATAAACAATAACCCTGACAAGATTCAAACTGTTAAATAATTCTGTAACCATTTATTTTTTACAATTTGTGTTTTATAACGATACAATTGTTCTCAGTGTGTTATAGTTTTGTAAATAAATACATCATTCATTTTAACACAAATATGATTTTTAAAATCACGTAGTTGATTCCTGGGTCATGTAATAGTTCAATGTATATAGCCGGTTGTAGGGTCTGTTGTTAAAAGCATGGGGGCCCAAGTTTCCTAGATCAGACTGTAAAACTACAGAAAGGAGCCTGTGTTGTTAAAGCTCTTTATTTCTCTTTAGGCCATCCTAGGTTTTTCAACCAGCTTTCCAGTGGATTGGACATTATTGGTTTGGCTGGAGAATGGCTCACCTCAACAGCCAACACTAATATGTAAGTTCAAAAACATGTTTTTCATTTCATGCACAACCCTGAGATAAAACTTACATTTTCAATATGTTCAGTATGTTTCATGGGTCACCTGGCTTTTTAAAAACTCCTTGATGTTAACACAGATTTATCTTGATTCTTTTTACATTATGTACCCTTTTAAGGATCTAAATGGGGATGGAAACTAAAAAGCTCTTTTGTAGTGCAGTACTGTAGAAGATTCTTAAGTGGTATAATTACAGCGCCCCCTACTGTGAAGACAAACAGCCAAAAAAATCTGCTATATGTTTATCATTACTGTTCCATAACAACAAATCTAGATGTCTAAAACTAAATGCATTTTTTATTTTTTATTTTTTATTTATTTTTTGTTCTTTTGCGCAACACATACGCTAACCCCCTACAGGCAAGTTAAATTGAATATTGATCTACATTTTGCTGCTACATGGAGTTTGGGTTTTCATGTCTTTTTTTCTTTTATGGTATATGTTATATTAAGCACCTTGAAATAACTTTGGACTCTGAGCCTTTTTGTTTGGGCCATTATTAGATGTAAAACAAATAAAGAAAAGTAATTGCATATTGGATTTTGCTTTAAAAATATGTGCAGAATGAGACTGAATACATGCAGAAGTTGTCCTAGATACAGGTTTACAGTCCATTGACTTTGTCTGATTGTTAGCTGGTATTAACAGACTGCCAGATGTGACCATCCAGGGACTAAATTTGCTCCCCCAAGGCTATGCAAGAACTGGTCAGAGCATATCAGACCATGCTGGTGCTGCATGTCATCCTTTTAGCCCTTAGTTCACAGGCATTGATTGACTTTATCGTCATATAAAATGTGCTTGTTGATAAGCCGCTATTGGAAATTTAAAGCTGCAGAAACAATACTTCAAGGACATTAAGTATGTAAAAACATGTGGCATAATGTGACATGCTGGGTAAATTTCAAAAAGTTCTCCCATTTTGAGCCACAACACAAGGAAGGTTAAGATCCATGTCTTTCTTTAATCTGTTTTAACTACATATGGACTGTACTTTATCGGAAAGCAGACCTTGTTGACAGTACATTTTGTTTAAATTGTCCAATATAAGATTTAATTGTAGAAAACATATTCCTTCTACTTTGAAAACCACCAAACCATTCAATGAGCCAAAAAGACACAATATGTCACAATATCGAAATATTATTATTTTTTTTAAATATAATTTCCTTCAATTTATATTGTGCTTTCCCCTTTTCTACGCATTAGCTTGGTTCTTTGTTAATCTAGAGATGATGCACCAGACAGCCCTGTGCATCACGGCTGCAGTAGATGTATTTAAAGGCTGACTGCTCGCTTGTTATTTGTAATGACTAATCAGAGAGTCGTTATTTATAATTACTCCTGACACTTATTGACTGGCACCTAACGTTCAAATAAAATTGTCCTTGGGGAGGTTAGCATCAGGATAATTTCACATGAATAATTGCATTTAGATTTTTGTGACGTTGTTCGATAATCTTAATTATCTTTGCTGATCAGCTACAGCATGTGTGTCTGCAGGACTAGTTGTCAGTCTACCGTGTAACAGTTACGGTCTTCCTCTTGTGTAACTAGTCTTGTAAAATTCCAGTCCTGATCCATTAGTCTGAGAGGCAGTCTGTGCCAGAAAGACATGAAACAAAACAAACAGCCCCCAGCAGGAGGTCCGTTAGTTACATGATAGCGAAAGATATGTGTGGTAATATAAATCTATTGAACAGTTTCTTTGTGTCATTGGGTACATAGGCGCTTCATATATCAATCAAGTGGAAAATTATACTTTTTCTATAAATGAATGCAAATATGATTTGGTAAATAATAGTGGAATAGAAAAAAAAAATACAATGTCAAGTACGATTTAAAGGACCATTTCCCACAGGTTGACTTGGTTTTGAATACAGAGAGTTCTTCCCATTCTAATTTCTGTGTCTGTTTCAGTGTGTTCCCAGGGATAGTTTGTACATACATCTTAAGATGATTGAAATAAACACACCTGTCAGTCTTGTAAAATCGTGTGTTGTCTCTGGATAAGTTATAACTGGTTGCTCTTCCCAGGTTTACCTATGAGATTGCTCCAGTGTTTGTCCTTATGGAGCAGCTCACCCTGAAGAAAATGAGGGAGATGATTGGTTGGCCAGGTGGCGATGGGGATGGTATATTTTCACCTGGTGAGTAGTTATTGGCCTCAATTACATCTGGTGATGTCAGATGTCAATGTAAGGATGATTTAAGGCAGCATTGCTAATTGATGGTTTAATTTACAGATTCTTGTTTCAAGATATTTACATTCTAATGACAGATCTGATGAAGCAATTAAATATTACCATCAACCAGGAATGCAGACATTGTC
This sequence comes from Acipenser oxyrinchus oxyrinchus, assembly GCA_030684275.1. Taxonomy (NCBI): domain Eukaryota; kingdom Metazoa; phylum Chordata; class Actinopteri; order Acipenseriformes; family Acipenseridae; genus Acipenser; species Acipenser oxyrinchus. Next base: position 12,561,500 of record CM060257.1, read on the forward strand.
TTTGAATTGAATACAGCTCTGCCACTTCATATCACCAGCTTTCCACAATATAAATGTTCACTGTCAAATGTATTGCTTGCATTGATATGATACTGAATTTTAGGTAAAAGAAAACCCATTGACAATATAGTATTGCAATACGTAAAAAGATTTGATTTCCCAAATTATGAAAAACCTGCAATACAATCGAGATAGTGTTTTTAAGGTAGTAAGTGAGTAACAAATGTATTTGTTTACTTATAAAAAATTGTAAAATCTTCTGATTGCTCATCTCTTCACAGGTGGAGCCATATCCAACATGTACGGTGTCATGGCTGCTCGGTACAAGTATTTCCCTGAAGTCAAAACCAAAGGCATGGCTGCTGCCCCCAAACTGCTCCTCTTCACATCAGAACACGTGGGTCCCTTTGTTTTAATTATTCCTTGCATTGAATTTATAGGACCCCTTTTTAAAAAAAAAAAGGCTTTGACCTTAATCAATTGTCCCGAAGTAAAATGCAATCATTTGAAATTATTCTGTGTGTTTTTTTATTTATTTTTTATTGCAGAGCCACTATTCCATAAAGAAAGCTGGCGCTGCCCTTGGGTTCGGAACAGAAAATGTTATTTTACTGAAAAGCGATGAAAGGTATGATGTTTAAAAAGAAGTCACATGGTAGTCCTTTTAACCTGTATAAAACATCATTACTCTGCATATTAAGCTAATTGCTGCTTATCTGAGGTGCAAAATATATCTTTCACGTTTGTTTGACATCTGTCTACATTTTATTACAGGGGGAGAGTTATACCAGCTGATTTGGAAGCCAAGATTCTTGACGCTAAGCAAAAGGTGAGCAAATGCATCAACGATAAACACAATCGCATTATTGTTACTAAGCCTTGTGACTTCATATTGAGTTAAAGCTCTTCAGACTGTTGGCACATCTAATTCTGTGGAATGAATACAGTGATTTATATTTATTTCTAGGGACATGTTCCAATGTTTGTGAATGCCACAGCTGGCACCACAGTATACGGTGCTTTTGACCCCATCCAGGAAATTGCAGATATCTGTGAAAAGTACAACCTGTGGCTCCACGTAGATGTAAGTGAACTTTATCAAACTGTCTATTACACTTTATAACAGTAATACAATGAGAGAACAGCTAGCACCTGCAGCCGGTGAGAATTCTATTGCTGACAGTATTTACTTCATGTAACCGTAATCATAAATGAATATACAAGCCTACCTAAACACTTTCAGCACTGCAGACCTGTAAAGAGGCCTAGGAAACATGATGCCACTCAAAATGGCAGAACACTACACCTAGTGGAGTCTAGCAACAAATATATCTACTCTGTACAACAGAGCAGTTAATGGCCCTATATCATTTTTGTATGACTTCTATAAAAGAGACTAATACTTTTTAAATTAGTTATGGTATATCTGTCCTTTGCAAAGATACTGAAAGAGTTAATAATATACCTGCATTTTATGCATATTAAAATCCCTCATACTTTGTGTATTGGCAGATTAACAGTATTGTCCATTAAAACTCATGTTTTCCATTGTGCTGATCCATCAAACAGGCTGCATGGGGAGGTGGATTGTTAATGTCCAGGAAGCATCGCCATAAGCTGAATGGCATTGAAAGGTATTGAAAAGCTTGGCTTTTGATAATGACTGTAGAGAATGTGCAGCCTGTGGCCTGTTTTACAAACGCACTGTTTGTTGTCATAGGGCCAACTCTGTGACCTGGAATCCACACAAAATGATGGGAGTTTTGCTACAGTGTTCAGCCATTCTTGTCAGAGAAAAGGTGGGCTCTGGATTTTTGAAATCTAATAATATATAACCTCTGTGCCATGTTGTTCTGGAGCTCATTGATTTTCATGTTCCTTGAAACTCAAACTGAGAAAAAAAAAAAAATTAATTCCCAGTTATTACATACATCTTCCCACTAGGTGTCACTGTTGCTCTATAATTTCATCTGAAAAGTACTGCTTTTGCACAGTGTCTGTCTGTCTGCTTGCCTTTTTATCTAGAACATACATTTGTCACACTTTAAAGTTAAGAATTTATTGTAACCAAGGTTTAATTTCAGAATAGCATTTTTCTGTCAATACAATAACAAGGTACCAAGGATTACTTCTGACCATTATTGTTTTTAACGTTTCCAAAATCATAACAATGACCAAATACACTACTGTGCCACTGATTGCCTTACCACACATAAAATCACGAAACCATGATGGAGAGCGACCTCTTAATGAAAGCTTTTTTTTTTTCTATTGTCAATCATAAGTGTTTATCATGGTACTGATGCAGTGTCTTGTCTGCAGGGTATTCTCCAAGGCTGCAATCAGATGTGTGCCGGATACCTTTTCCAGCAGGACAAGCAGTATGACATATCCTATGACACCGGAGATAAGGCAATACAGTGTGGCCGTCATGTGGACATCTTTAAATTCTGGCTCATGTGGAAAGCAAAGGTAAATATGCTGCTTGTTAGTATTTCTAAACATCCCAAATGCTTTTTATTGAATTATTCGTGTATGTTGTTTTATTTTAGGGGTAAATATTCAAGAAATTAAGTACAATGTCTTTTTTTCTGTGTAATGTATATTAAAATAGAACAGTGGTAGGCAACCTCAGCATTTCTGGTCAAGATCTTTGTCCCCAGACATGTTCTTAATTGTTAATTTAAACCAAATAAACTCTTGACTGTGTCTTAAAGTACATACTCAATTAAATATAACTTTTTTTGCTTTTTTGTTTTAAAGGGCACAATAGGATTTGAGCAACAGATTAACAAGTGCTTGGAGCTCTCCGAGTACCTCTACACTAAAATAAAGAACAGGGATGGGTACCAAATGGTCTTCAATGGAGAGGCAAGTCATCATTTGCTGGCTGATTCCCCCCGCCTGCTTCTGATTGTAAAGCAAAATGAGCAATGCATTATCTACATAAAGCATCAGTGCAGAGAGACGTGATGAATATAAAGCAGTTCCCGTTACCTTGCACGCTTTAAAACTGATTCATTAATAACAGTGGTAGGTGGCTTAGCAATGAAATATGAAGCCTTCCACCTCTAGGTTGCCCATTTGATTTCATCCCACTGCATCAGTAGTGATTGATGTGCTGGCAGACTGCAATGATTTCTGTGGTCTCAGCCTTCTGCCAAACTGATATCACCAATCCTTTATCAAAGGTGGCACTTAGTTTCTCACTTCAAGCAGCCCTCGGTTGGGGCCAGGGATGGAGTGGGCATGGTGCCTGAACTATTCTTTCACTAGTTTTCAGGCACATTACACGGGCATTGCCAGTTAGGTCACAATGCCTCCACTGATACTGTACCTCCTTGAGAAACTAAGGATCCAATCACCAGTGCTTTAACTGGCACCTGACATCATCTCCTAACACATTCTAATAGGCTGATACACTTAGGAATGTCTGTAAACATACAGTACAGTAAATACCAGCTGTGGTAAAGTTACCAAAAATGTAAGCAAAAAAATAAATAAATACAGAAAATAAAAACAACGTTTATGGTGATGATTTTAATAAATTAACTATAGCATTTCATAAGCTCGGATATAAAGATACTATATAATTCTGTGTCTGTGCTTAACAGCCTTTCTGGTGTTTGTTTTTTTTCACAGCCGCAGCACACAAATGTTTGTTTCTGGTATATTCCACTAAGCCTCAGGGGTATGCCTGATTGTGAAGAGAGGAGGCAAAGGTTACATAAGGTAGGAAACAATGCCATTGTTTTTAATATCATAATAACATTTAAATGCAAAAAATGTATCCCGATATTTAATTCTAGTCTGGGGTGTTTTTTAGTGGGAGGTTTTCCAAAGGTACCACATACAATTTTGAACACCGCAGTAAAACAAATAAAACATTTTAGGTATTTATAAAGTACCTTAAAAGTGTTGTCACTGGTTGCACTATTGCTTTCCAGTGTGCTGCTGAACAGTGCAAAGGTTTATTCTTCATGTTGTTTCCTGCACAGGTTGCTCCGAAAATCAAGGCCTGTATGATGGAGACAGGTACAACTATGGTAGGATACCAGCCTCAAGGAAATAAAGTCAACTTCTTCAGAATGATCGTCTCAAATCCAGCCGCCACAAAGTCAGACATTGACTTCCTCATTGACGAAATCGAGAGACTGGGGCACGATTTGTAAAAAACCAGAGCCCTCACTCGCGAGTCATCAGAGTCTCGGTCGAAGGCACATTTCTAACCAGTTTTGACATGACCAGTTCTAAATAGACCTACAGTGAGGTTTCAGGTTCCTGTTGCATCTCGAGCTGTTAAAACCTGTCTGTAGGTCTTTTTAGGGAAAAGGCAAGCTGTAACTGTAATATCCAGAAGTGTTATGTCAATATGTATTCAAGTTTGTTCTGTCTTTTAGCAGTGACTATACCGTATTAGAATTAACGACTGTATTTAAGAATTATTTTAAGGTTTAAAAGTATCCATCCTGTACTTGACTATATGAATAATCCTCAGCATGCGTGCCACATTGAGAGAGTGCTAGGGTCTCTGAACTTTTGAGTGCTGTGGACAGTGCGTGCCGTGAACCAACCCTAGAGGTGAGGTATAGAGCAAACATTAGACCTATTTCAATCAACATAATTTCTCTTTCGCTGTATTATACTTAATATTGGTGCTCCTGCTATAAATGTAATTACAGAGCCTGAAGCACTACCTTATATCTTCGCTGTACTGCCCTTTTGGTGTGAGTAAAGGGGATCACTGTAACACAGTCATTGTCAGAGGTATAATATTGCTGTGTTTTTAGAGATAATAATTTTGTGTAGATTGTGTATATTATTGGTAATTGCCTTTGTGACAAAATAATATATGTAATAGTTTTACAGTACGAGATGTTTAAGAAAAAAATATATAGGTATATAATGAAATATGACCTTATTTATATTCAGAAATGACTAGTGTTAAAGAATTGTCTAGTATTTTCTTCCATTTGTAACTTTTATCTTTATTTATATAACACTATATGGTCAAAGTGAGTTTTAAATGATGTTTTAGCCAAAGAAACAGTGACATTTGCTAATATATTTATTCTGTTGCCCTTAAAATGTCACATCTGTGGATATTACAGCTTATATTCTATTAAATTAATGTCTGTAAAAATCAAATATAATTATATAACACCCTAGCCCATAGTCAGATATGTATCTTCTATAACTGGGATATCTCACTGAGTATCAGTCGCATTGTATTAATGTTTCTTTATCAAACTGTGTAGGTGTCACTTGGACAAGATCCCAGATATTTACCTTTAACAACTATTAGCAACTATTACTTTATATGGTAAGAAACTCAATCTGACAGATGGAATCTGCCCTGGAAACTATACAAATACATTGAAAAATGTTTTTCTTTAATAAGATTTACTATTTAAAACATGTGGAGGATGGGATCTGCAGGAGCTAAACCTTAAAAGCATACTTTGCAAAAACACTGTAGTCTTTACAGCTATAATAAAACAAATATATTTAAAACACTTTATTTTCTTTTAGTTGTTCATGTTAAAACTGCATTAAACATAATTAAGTATGTCTGGTGTCACTATTGTATCTCTTTATATGTTGATGTGTGTTCGGAAATGATTTCTCAAGCCTAGAAGAATCCACAATGCATCTGTCAGTTATATTTTACACAACCGTAGTGCCATTATTAACAATAATGCTGAAATTGCTGATAACAGATGTAGTCCCATGAATTATTGAATCAGTTAGAGCTACAGAAGATGCTGCATTTGTACTGTAATTCATAAAAGCTGGCCCAATAAAAAAAGATAAGGATGTTCCGTGGGTTATACTAAAAACATAGTCATGTCTCTCTAAACCCCTCACCCCTTCTGAACAGCTGTCTACTTTGCACCATCTGAAAAGACTTCTACAGGCCTAACTGCTGATTGCCTGGTTGGTTGTTTATTTGTTTAGCAGACGCCTTTATCCAAGGCGACTTACAGAGACTAGGGTGTGTGAACTATGCATCAGCTGCAGAGTCACTTACAATTACATCTCACCCGAAAGACAGAGCACAAGGAGGTAAAGTGACTTGCTCAGGGTCACACAATGAGTCAGTGGCTGAGGTGGGATTTGAACCAGGGACCTCCTGGTTACAAGCCCTTTTCTTTAACCACTGGACCACACAGCCTGGTTGTTTTCTTACAGTGGTTGTGACATTATGACATCACTAATGCATTGTAACTGCTTGTGTTCTTTGTGAGTGCTTTGTTTAAGGTAAGGTGTTGACTATGAATTAGTGAGTTGAAATGGGTTAATGGTGATAATACTGTCTGAGCTAAATTACATTTTGCATAATTATGCAGCTAATTTGGAAGCAGGTGTTTTAGCCTGTGAAAATAATTGCATGCTAATGAAAATAAAGAGGCTAGATTGCCATTGTGTACCTGAACCAGCTTTGCTACTAATGATTGTTCATGTCTACTGTCCTGTTAAAGATCCAACAGCTCCTCTAAGGTAAATGAATATGAAGAGCTCTGTATTTATCTAGATAGCCCTATTCATTTACACTGTGAGCAAACTGTTTAAATGAGCTGCTAGCTAGCTTTCACCAGTATTTATAGAATAATAAACAACAGCTACAAAAACATGCTATTCTAGAGTGCAGGAATTTGAAAAGGCCTAATTGATTCAATAACAATTATTTTTGTCATTTAGTAATATTTTTTTTAGTAAATATACCATGTTATTTACAAATGCAAAGGGCAGATTGATTAGAACAGTAAAAGTCGATGTTATGTTGGCTATTGAATGATTGAATCTTTGAATACAATTCGTTAAATATTTATCATAGGCTAACATCAGCTAAGTAGAGAATTTTATTTTTATTTTTTATGTAAGCTACTTTGACATTGTGTGGTGTTTTCAATAAAATTATCACATTAAATATTACATACGAGGCACATTTTTCGGATACAATTCAATTATTTTTTTGATAAACCAGGATGAGAACCGATTGAGATCTGTGCACAATTATAACTCTTAAGCCATTCCCATATATATAAAACTAAAAGTTTAATTTACTTGAGGATTTTATGCGTTTTGAATTTATTGCACAAGTAAAAATTTCTTCAGGCGAAACAAATGATTTATTTTCTGAGAGCCCTAGACTGCAGGCATAAAATATAAACAGCATTACAATTCCCATTGCTGCATCACATCTACCATCAAACCATGAGCTCATCAGTTTCAATTACAAGCACTGTTAACCATTAGTTAAAAACAGCCCTTTGAAAACAGTAAGCCTCACTGATTCTTTACACCTGGGGGTCATCCCCAGATCAGTGAAATATTATCCACTGCGTAATATGAGGTGGACGTAATGGCATATCTAACGTCAGAAGGCCTCTTTGGATGTCTGGAGTATTATTCTGCTCTTCTCAGATGTTCCTTGGCCACAGCTTTTATTGTCTAAAAATGCCCGCCAAAAAGGTTGCATGGTCAGCACCTGGCAATGACACATCACTCCCAGGCAGGACCAGCCGAGTGTTGCCAATCCAAATGGGATCACAGCTGCCTCTGGCGCGTCTGACTGAACGTCTTCTTACTCAGTGTATCTAACTACGTTTACCTACTACAACATACAAAAATATGGTGCTAAGTGAGGATACTATATGAAGCATTATGACAAACCAGACAACCCCGACAATACAAGTGAGCAGTGTGTAGCACAGAGTGGTCTGGATACTTTTTTGTGTTATCTGAAAAAAACAAACCTATCTAAATACCATATATCTGGTCATGCAATCACTGCGTGTCATTTACTTCAGAAGTCGCCACGATTCACACATTCTGGAGAACAATGCTGTATTTGTCAATGTGTTTAGAGTTTGTGTATTTTGAATAAACATTATTTCCCGTCTCTATGGAATATTGTCAAAGTTACTGGAGTTTTAGGTCATTCACAATGCTATCATCACTGTACTAAAATATTCTCTCATTACTGTGCCAATGATTGAAATATATCTACTGCCAATACAAATCACAGCTGAATTAGCTTCTTGATAAATGTTGACATTCTCGTCGTGGTGCTTCACTAATTTAATGAAACGTGAATAAAATATTGACAGTCAAGAGTCCCAGATAAACCAGAACTGTGTAATTTAGAGTTATTAGTATCCTGGTAACTATTATTGTATTGACCCTCCCAGAATGGTTAATGTAGAAGAAAAATTCACTGCAGCAGAACAGTGGAGCTTTGCGGATGGACAAAATGTTTGGCAGCATTATTTCTAGCATTATGCTGAGTGGTTATAGGAGAAACGACCCAGGAAGTGAACCAGTAACAGACTAACTGAAAATAATTTCCAAACAGAGATGTCTGTAACCTAGAACAGAAACGGATGTCATTTTAAAACACAAATACATGTGCTGCCTTTAAAGATTCACATTTGAGATCTATATAGAGGATGGAAGATAACGACAGGTAGTTACCATTTTAATATTACTACATATTATTTGTTTCTTTATTTATTTTGTATATATTTATCATGCACTTAGATATCTACAGAAGGACATCATATTAATAATTCAAAACATATTTCTAGATAGTAACAGATGGACTTTTCACCTTTTATACTAGCTAGAAATCCACAAAAAGGAAAAGAAACAGTGCTTTTAGATATGGTGCCATATCCTATCTTATGATTTGAGAAAACCCAAACGAGCTTTTCATTAAAGCTGAAAGCCCTCTGTTAGTGCCACTTTTTAGACAGTTTCTTATGACAATCAGTAATGCCATGTGTGATTAAGACAAGTGTTCTTTATGCAGCTGACAAGCAATTTAACAGTGACATATGACCCTGACTAAAAGTGTAACGCAGGATGACTGTGTCTCAAATATTGACCTCTTCTGTAATATAAATCTCTCCGATAAAGAGAAGTACGATAACAACTAAAGTTACAATGATCCAATATTGTAAAGCATTGTGAAATGCAGTATACACACTGAGAAACAAAGATATCTCTACAAATAAAATGAAGCTGTTTAATACAGTACTTGTTTATTCATTATGCAGTGTTATTAGTACCGGTAGGAAAAACAGATCTGTGGAAATATAGAAATCTTTAATTAACCTCACACTAAAGCACACTAAAATAAAACCCTTCTTACCAAAGAGATGCTTTGTCTTTGGCGCATACGTTGTCCTAAAGGTAATGAAGTGTTGCAGCAGATGCATTAAACAAACGCCATGAAAACATCAATCTGGGGCATAATCGAAACCTATTTTTTTCTCCCTCCAAATTACACCAGCTATTAATTGTGTCAGAATATATTATGAAGATTTTCATTAACTTCAGATTTGAACAGAAACCCCAAACCATAAACCCTAACTGAAGGACTGAAGATAATCAATTGCGAACAGATATGTCAAGGCAGCCCACCCCAACACCACAAACAGCTGCAGGTGGGTTAGCCAGGAAGTGGTTTTGTCAGACTACTTTGCCATCTGTATGAGAACCATATTAACTGTGAAGGAAATTTTAAATATGGCTTAGTATTAATGCAAAGACTAACAATGACAATGAAGAAAGTACATTATTCTATTACATTTCTGCCCAAATCAATAGCATGACCTTTTGCCAGGCATGCATATGCCCAGTGACAAGGATAAAGCAGAGGCTACATACTGAGGGTATATGGAAGCTGTCTGTTTGTCCAACTGCCACAGCCAATTAAATTGGATAAAATGGTAGAAGAATTGCACAAGCTTTAGGGTTTGGGTTAGTTCTATTAACCATGTTGTGACAGGACAGAAGCTCTGGTATATATATATATATATATATATATATATATATATATATATATATATATATATATATATATATATATATAGTAGATTAATTATTTTGAATTTAAGTTTGGCAGGTAGGGGTTAAGTCCATCCCTGCCAAATCCACGTGTGGAATGTGGCTGGGTCTTGATTGAATAATTGATCATCAATCAAGCCCCATCCACATGGTATAAAATATTTTGTTTTGGGGGGAAGAGAAGAGTGTGGAGTGAAGGTAAAGAGTATTTTTGGTGTAGGACTTGTGTTTTTGTTTAACCCTCTTGGTCCCTGTACCTTGTTTATTTTGTGCCAGCCTTGCTTTTGCTTCTTTGGTGTTAATAAACATGTGCAACAGCACTTTAACGCAGCTCTCTGTATCTCTGAGTTTTCACTCCTGCTGGTAACAGCTTGAGCCTTGACACTAACCTGCCACACTTGGAAAGTGTTATAAGAAATAATAAATCAATGAACTAAATGAGTGTGCGATTTTTTTTGGAGCAGTAATTTGGGCCCAATGAAATGTAGAAATAGTCCTAGTATAGCAACCGGTTTTCAGATCCTGTGATATAAATAGAAGATAATGTAGAAGGCTAAGGTATGCATCTGTTGTACATGGATGAAGACAAACAATTGCACAACTCAGAACAGACCCAAAAGCATTATTTGCTGCTTTTCAGCGCTCTAAAGCTGTACAGTGGTTAGACTGAGCGTGATGTGTAAGGCAGGCCTGCCACTCAGTGGTGTTGTTAGGAGTTGGCCACTGAGAGACAAAAATGTGCCATTGCTGAATGTTACAGATGTTCTTAGATTTGCAGTTCAATCTGAAGCTGGCCAGAATTCTCCTATGGGTACAGTCCAGGTTTTTAAACAGTTTTCAATTTTCTTGTTACCTTAATGACATCAATGTTTTTTAAATGCATACCATGGAATACAACAAAATGACAATTTTAAACTTGGTTCTGATTTGTTAAATACAAAGGTAACCTTTGTTACTGGAAACTATGATAGCAACATTACCACATGGGTTCATGATTTTACTGTTAATATCCCTAAAGGGAATTCTGTATTGCAAAGCTTTGTGCAAGTGGGCCAGCCAGACAGTGTCACGGCAATCTAAATGAGGTCAGACATAGCAATTATCAAACATATTTGGCAGTTTTATAGAGTCAATGAAAGACATAATGAAAGACCTGCAACATATCCCTATGCATTTGATATGGAGGTCACTTTGTAGAATGCTTCCAATTTCAGGAGCTAAAATAGGCTTAGAAAAAGATACAGTGGGTTAACAATGGTAATCTCACAGCAGGGTGCATGAAGCAACTGTTCTGTTGGTATGCAAACTAACCTCAGAATCAGAGCAAACATGAATTGGTGAGAACAGTAAGAATATGCAATCGGGGCCCCATCAGACCCCAATCCTATTTTCAAATGGAGATTTTATGTAGTTAGGAATCCAGGTTTGGGCATTGCTGTTAAAGCATAATAAATTGGTATCTCATGATAAATTATCACTAGCTGATAGGGGAAATTGCTTGGCATTGTTCAACCAGATTCCGTCAGTGAATATCACAAACACAATAAAGGTTGGATGTAGGGGTCTAAAGACAGATTGTTTATCACTGATAAGACTCGCCTCTGGTAAACTGTAATGCATTTATATAGTTTAGTTAGATGATAATGACTGACATGGAGGTCCTAAACTGGGTCATTTGATACCCATTACCCCGCAAGTCATTCTTAGTGATTAACTACCCGTTAAGGACCAGCATGATTATTGTTGTTATAAAATGCTTTTTTTGATAGCAATGTTATATTCTGTACTACTGTTCTCGTATAGTGGAACATGTGATAAATGATATGGGTTGCCATCATACAGTGGTGTTACCAATAATTGATTACCATTAATTAAAACTGATGACATTGTGTAAAGTTAATCAGTTGTCACTTTTTTTTACAAAAAAAACATGTTCTCATTAGTTTATTTTTAAATCAAAGACGGTTGTCATACAAGATTATATGAACATTTTTCAATAGTGACCTCACTGTCTGGTTGATGTGGATTACAATATTCTATTATGTTTATAAGAGCTCATCATGTTTCAGTGAATTTAAATATTCTTCTATACACATGATTATAAACAAAGTACTAGATCCACCCGCTTGTTCACAAGCCTTGGTAGGTAATGTGATTACACAGTACACAGAAAAAAAAAACCGTAACAAAAATGTATAACGATAACCCTTCAATCAGCTATATTGCCAAGAGGGCTTGTGAATAACATGTGCAGAAATTGCTGCAATGTAACAAGACGTGTACATAGTGACTTTATGTTTCCATAAATCAAATTTTGGGAAAACAATATCTTGATGGTCAGTATTGAATTCCAATTCTAATTATTACAGTTTAGCAAAGTCGCTGTTATAGAAATTTGATTATTGATCGGTGCAAACAATATTTGATTTTACCACAGCAGATTCCATGAATACTAATCTATCGATGGATCAATAATATACATATTGTTGTAGTGCAAAGGTGAGATTGAATACCCAAAGTTCCAGATGATTTGAGGCATGTTGATTTCTTTGTCTAAGCTGGGTACAAACTTGAAAGCTATTACCTAGTAAGTAAAAGGTACCTGCATTCTGTAGTGTCAGTATATTGCATTGAGAATCACATTAAAACCTAATAATAAGCAGAATGCTGCTTGGATTTGATTTTTGTGATGTTTATCCAGTACTTTACTGGTTGCTGGGGAGATATTCTGTCAGGGAATGGTGAAGTGACTCACTTTTTTCATACCCCTGGCTGTCTATAACCTTAAAGAGCCAATAGTGAAATGGAAAATTGTAAATGTTTTCTTTTAGAAATGTCAATTAAAAGCCTAGAGCCTGAAACCTACTAGCAGAATAATTTCTTCAAATAAATAGTGGGTAACATTTGAAAAGGTTTGCAGATGTTTTAGAACCATTGATATTTGTATTAACATCCCTGGGCCATAGATTGTGTAAATAGTGAAGGGGACCAGGACAACAATAATAATAATAATCATCATCATAATAATAACGTGTCTGAAATTAGTCTGCTTTGTTTTCCGGTCTTTTTTGGGGTTCAGTCAACTTAAGACTGCCCTATGCAGTCACACTGTCAATGCTAAAGTGTTAATGTTAATCATTTTAATGTGACATGCCACAGGAAACTGTGTGGTTAACAAACCACAATAAAGGTTTTGAAACAGCTTGCCATTGATAGAAAAGTCATATAAAACTGTGGTTTCACTGAAGATTAGATATCATTTGAACACACACCCATAATAATGCATAGCAAAAATATATGAATATATCACTTAAACTAAAATGTCTCACGAGGAATGGTACAGAGCAAATGAGGTAAGTCTTTTTTTAAACATTACTAAAGAAATGATGCATGGCGAGTTAACTTTGCATACTGGAAAACATTACTGAAGACAGCCAGACTGTCACATTTATATGCATACCTCTATGTGGAGTGTAAAAACAATTGCTGATTTTGGCATGTATCATGTTGAAATTAATTGTTTTAATGACCTATTATACAATGCAATACTACATTTAGAAAAGAGTGTGCCGGGGCATAATGGAATTTTAGTGTAACTGCCAGCTTTTTAGGTTCAACATAGAACCATTCTTATATATTGGACAACATTTACAAACCCTTAAACATAAAAATAATATATATTATCTAATATAGACCTAATAATAGGTCTCAAATATGAACATTGCAGTACACTTGGGTTTCATACTGCTAGAAATCTGAAGAACCTAACTAACAAGGGTGCCAGCGAAAGACTAAATGCACCATGCGATTCAATACAGAATGCACAGGAATCCTCTTAAAACTGGAACTAATGTATTTCTGAATGCAAATAATAAAATGTACTGTCTACTGTCAAAATAATTCAAATTTCTATTGGTTTTAGGTTTTGGACACATTTTCTTCACCACATCCAGCAGCCCACTGTCCTTTCTCTGGGACCCTCTTCCAGCTGTCTCCCTCAGACAACGCCCTCTATCTGTACCTGAATGATACTGCAGGAGATTCTGGTAAAAGTGTGCCGGCCTTGGAGAAGGACTCCGATTTTTCATCCTTTAAAGATGAGCCTGCAGTGATCTATGGAAGTGAAAAAGAACTTCAACAGTTTGGTGTATTTTGTGTTGATCTTCAGAAATTAAAAAAGAACCATAAAAAGGACTGTCATAAAGGCCTATTATTAAAGAAAGTGAGTGAGTATTTACATACATTCAAAGAGGTTAATTATTTTCCACAAAAAAAATTGTCAATACATGTTTATATGTATAACTTTTGACCTCATACTAATATTATTATTTGTACTTGATCAACCAAATAACAAAATGACCTTGAGGTTTCATCTCTGTGTATTCAGGAACTGTTTTGAGACTTTTGAAATCTGCAGTGTTTGGGGATCATGAATCTGTGCACATGATATATAATGTAGATCTTTACTTGTTTGGCATCATGGTTGATTGACATACAACAAAACAAGACAAGTATAGCACAAAAAATATGAAAGGTTTTACCTGAATCTGAATTACATTTTCAATGTTGTTCCACATCCTGAAGCTCCTGGTCGCAGAGTCTGGATTCTACAGAGAAGGAATAGAGTGGTTTTTGGGACATAACTTGGGGTCTGGAAAATTTGGCACTGTCTTTGAAGTCATTGATACCAGTAGCCAGTTTAAATGTGCAGCAAAAAAGGTAAAGTATACAACAACAAAAAAATTACAATACTTGGCTTTTTGCTATAGTCTCTCAATTTTTTTTAAATACAAAATATAGTTTGGCTTCTCACACATTTTCAAATATGTTTACATCTTTATTAAGGTGGAGTTGAAGGACTTTAAACAGGAGGAGCTTGAGATCTGGAAAGCTTTAAGTGGTCCCCATGTTGTGGAACTGTTCGGAGCTGTTTTGGCAGGAGAGCATGTGATATTCTTCATGCAAATGGCTAATGGTATAAATATATGTGTAGCAAAAACTCCAGTATGCACTCAATATGCAAACTAAGTATGCCTGTTGTAAACAATGATTGTATTGAACTCATATAAAATGTATTGAACACAATGTACAAAGTACAGTAGCTGAAGTTTATTTGCCGATAAGGTCCTTGAGTCTAATACTGTAGACAGACAAGAGTCATTTTGGTATGAATTGTTAATTTCATTGTTGCAAGTCTGAAGTTCAATCACACTGATTACCAAAAATAAAAGATTTGGGTTTTTTTTTTCATAAGTGCAAAAAGCATTTCATGTATTAAAACCAGGAGCGTACAAGAGTTCAATCTGTAAACGATCAGTGATTCTGTGCACAGAAATCTTGGAAGAGTACTTCCTCATTCAAATGACATGCATATATAAAACCAGGTGTGTTTTGAATATATGGTAAATGTACTTAGTTTTTAATTATTTCAGTTTTTTTCAGGGGAGAGGAGGCAGGAAACCCACATTATCAAATACTCTTTTCAATAAAGTGTGTACAGAAAGGTTATTGAAACTACTTAAAACTGAAAATCTGTAGTTGTAAATATTGCCAGACACCTGCAAATTGAAAGATAAGAATTCATCTTTTTAGTGAATTGTGCTTGTGGTTGAACAAACGTACCGTTCTGTTAGCTATGTTAGTATTTGTACCATGCTGCATAAAAAGAGGAATCATAATCATCTCCAAGTATAAGCTACATGTATTTAACGTGTATTTAATTATTTTTGGACAGGGGGGTCTCTCAGCCAGCTAATAAATAAACAGGAACGACTTTGTGAGATACAAGCTCTATTCTATTTCAAAATGATTTTAGATGCCTTGGAGTATTTGCAAAAGCAAGATATTATTCACAATGACATCAAAGGTGAGCTTACTAAATGATTACAAGTTTTTTCCCAGTTCTTTGTTAATCAATCAATGTAGTGTTGTCACACAAACATTTAATTTTTCTTCAGATTTAACTCAGAAGTTTAACCTTAACTGTAATTGTGTAGCCTTTAAAAAAACCCATTCTATAACTGGGATCTGTGGTTACTTCATCTGTGCTCAAATTCTAGGTGACAACATGCTCCTCTCAGACACAAGACAGCATCTTTTCCTTTGTGACTTTTCTTTTGCTGAAAAACTTCACCCTGGACAGAATTTGATTTGTAAAGGTGAGGTGGCAATCACAATACTGTGTGTAAGCAGCTGAAGATACTTTCAACAAATTAAAAAGTGAACATTTAAAAATAATCTATACAACCATCATGCACAGAATAGTCGGTTTACTTTAAAATATGAAAACTACCTGTGTATTTTCAGCTAATCATAATATTAACCCAACAGAGTACAGAAGAAAGGAGAAATAGGTATACAAACTGCAAAGTCTAAAGTTTCCCTAGATTGTTAAAATAGACCTCTAGTCTCAAGTTATATTTCCCAAAGGCAAGTTGCAAGGGAGGACTCAGACACACATGGCACCCGAGGTGGCTAAAGGCACTGGTCACAATGGTAGAGCAGATGTGTGGAGTGCCACCTGCACACTGCTTCACATGATCAATGGCAGGCACCCATGGATGAAGAGATACCACCACCTTCCATCTCTAGATGTGGTGGTAAGTATAGATGCCGTTTATTCTTTAGTGGGGATATGAATAAAACGACATACTGGCACTGACATTGCTTCTTGGTTTAACCATTTGGCTAATCTGAATGTATCTGTTGTTATTCAATGTGTGCAGTTGAACCTTGTTAGCTAATGTATTAAAATTTGAGAATGATAACTGGTTGTTTTGAAAAGTCCTGATGTATATTCACTTTTGATTTCTAGGTGGCAAATAATAGCCCACCGCTGTTTGAAATTCCAAAGAATTGCCACAGGGAAGTGAAGAAACTTATTAGGTGGGGGCTGACAGTGGATCACTATAAACGCCCACGGGCCGGTTCCTTACGAGATGAAGTCGACACAGTTCTGTCTAAATGTAAGAATTGTCAACAAATAATAAGACGCATACTGTCTGTGTCTATTTGTTAGATTCTTGAGTTGTGTTTACTGGCAGTATATTTTTCTTCCAGTTGGATATCTGGCATCCTCATCTATTGAAGAGAATTGTGAAACTCTAGAAGCCAGTCAATCCTTTGTTATGAAAGACCCAATCGATCCAATAGAGGGTCAGTCGTTCAGTTTCAGATCAAATGCAGTGCATTTTTTACTGGACCAGGATGAAGCATTAAAGGTAACACTGTCATCTGTTTTTACAAAATATTGTCCATTCATATTTGTTGTTTGTTTAATCACAATCTTCATCATTGGTTTTAACTTTTGATTGTAATCTCCTTGTTACTTCAATATTATAAACACCCATCTCCCATGTACAGTGCATTTCAAATGGAAAATAACTTTTTTTTAAACACCTAAAATATTTTCAAATTTGAAGGTACTGATAAATGTACACACACTATAAATCCAATCAGTCCATATTCTTGTGACATCACAGAATCCTTTGTCACAAGTAATCACACTGTTAAAATAAAAGGCATGCATTTTCCAAAACGATTTTGATTAGCAGTGAAGGAAAATCATAGCAAATAACTGCTGTAAACCTTTCACTTGGCAGATAAGTCAGAAAGCCACACCAACCACTTTGCAGTCTGTTGCATATTATGTGTTTTTCACACGTTATGAACTTTTGATTTGTGTATTGCTGTAGAAATTGTGTGACAGCTGTACCTTTGGCACAACCTATCTCAAAGCAACAACATATGATCATATGATCATATGATCATATGATCTGTATCAAAAAGGGTGAATTGTTGTTACATTGAACATCTTTAGAGATTATTAAGACAGGCAAGACTGCAACAAGAGCAGACACTGTTGTTAATCTATATGTTAAGAGTCATATACCTTAAATCGGTCTTTACCACAGATTGCAATACCTTCCAAATTGGTTATTAAGTGCGGTAGTGTTATTGTATTACAATGTATCATGATTCCAGCTTTCTAAGAACTTTCAGGGATACATAACCATTTTGATTGAGTTTCATGAGAATTAGAAATGTTTCAAGCAGCCTAAACAACTGTGTTTATAATGTCTTAGAATAATCATCAGTTCTTGTCCCAAGAGGTGTTTAGAACAGCCTTCATTTATACAAATATGTATTTATTATTTGTTTAATAACAGGCTAAAGAGAATTCTTCAGAAGTGCCTGAAACATCATTGAAATGGACCAATAGCCAGGGAGGAGATGGTAATAAAATATCACATTCCCTGAGAATGGCAGGTGAAGACGACAGGTTAGAGATTATTAAAGGTAGGTTAGGTATTTTACTATAGGGAGCCTCGATTTTAAGAAAACATACCTTGTGTACTCGTATTGAGAAAGGCCCAGGTAAAAAGGTTCCTTTTACCATCCACATTTTTGGAACATTTCATTTCTCAAATGTTTAAAATGCTGTTGTGTGTGTTGTGTATAATTCTTTATTGCTAGTTTTACTTAGATTATTATTTACCGTCCTCCAACTACTGTCCTTTTCTCAGATTTTCTGAATTTAGGTGGTTTTAGAAATTGAGTTTGCAATTGTACATGCCAGTCAGTAATTTCTACTGTGCGTCAGTAAATGTACAATGTGCAAATCTTCACAGTTAAGAAGGTATAATAATTAAAGCTGCACACCTCTAGTGTTCATTTTTCAAACCACCTCATTCGGCTTTTAGGAGCTGGAAATAAGCATGGTGATAATAATCTAAAATAACAAAAGATAATGAGAATACACATAATAACATATGAAACAGGCAAGAAATTTAATATTTAAGCAAAAGAACATATACTAGCGGTATGTAAAGTATGTCTTTAGGCTTACATTAACAGTATACCACAAAAGTTGTGTTAGCCAGGTTCTTCCAATCACTTGCTTTTCTATAAAGTCCTTGGTTACAGTGGATGGGTCTGGTTATGCAGACACCAACACCACACGCCGTTAACAACCATCAGCTCAGAATGACATTCAATTCCCACTAGCCTGGGCTGCAATTGATCTAGTGACCTAGAACTGAAAGGCTTCATATTTGATATTCCCAATCCCTTGAACTGCCTGCCCCATATATCATCTCAATTCAGGTGTAACCAAGCAAGCTAAACTGGCTTTATCAGATAACACCAGTGACTGTCTGGAAAGCTGGACTGCACCAATGCCTTGAACATTTTAATCAAAGACAGAAATACCCAATACTAGCTTGAATATCCCAGAAATGGTATGGACACATAGCTTGTTTGTTTGTGTGTTTGGTTGTCTTTTATTTAAGCTTTTCAAAGAGACAGGCTATCAACCTGTAACTCTGCAGAGGATCTGGAAGAATGGATAAGCCTGGTCGACAATACAGAACTCTTGTTAGAGGACGATGTTATGGTCAGTATCTGAAGTCAAAATAATTTAAGACTAAAAGGCAAGACGATGGTAGATAAAATAACCAAACTAATGGTTTCAATGTTGAGTCATTGGGATGCTTCAAGACCCATCTAGATGAGGTTATGTGATCAATTAGCTACTGAACAAAAAGGTCACATTGATGTCTTGTTGTTAACTTTTCATAGATTATTATATTCATTTTCAAATTAATTATCTGTGTCATTGTTTCTTTTTACATTGTTGTAAATATTTTGACTATGTATAAAGCAGTCTTTGTTGTAGATCCAGTTCAATGCATTGTACAGTGTGAATCTTAAATATCTCTCTTCTATGTTCTGCAGGAATAATGTCAGCGCACAGACTGGAGAAGAGAGTGTTTCATCTTTCACAGAGTGCATATATTTAAATACATTTAAAGACTATTGCTTGTGACATGCTATTTTACCCTATTTATTATACATTTAAATGACATGCATCATGTTAGATTGGTTTTACTGGTGGAGGTGATACATGCTGTTAAGCTGGGACATATTTTCAAAGCATTACCTCTGTTTTTTAATTACTTTTTTAAAACCACTTTTTTTTTCTTCTCAATATTAACATTGAGAGAAGGTGTCATGACCAGCCACCCAAAAGCAAGATAAAATAAAATCAAGGCAGAAATAAAGATTAAGATAATCTAAAATACACAATGTCAAGAATAAAAACAAAATGATTGTCATCTTAAGGAAAACTGTCCGCTTAAAAAAAGTTTAAAAACACACACACACACACACACACACACACAATGGCACATCAACTGACCTGTTATGTACTTGCACATATGCACGCTGTATTTGCTATGAATTTTGTCTTATTGTTATATTTCAATAAAAATGAAGTAAAGGACAGAGTTGTGCAGTGGATTTATTTTCATTTATTAATCTGATTAACTTGAAAGTCCCTTGTACATTGCCATTGAGCTACAACATGTTCTTTGCACATATGTCTCAAATGAAAGCAAATACCTGAGTAAATATTTAACCCTTATCTGGTAGCCTACTGTATTAACTGTATTAACGGGAGAGGAGCCAAGAAAAGTCCCCTTTTTTTTGTAAAATCTACCACAGCATTACCAAGCATGTATTTATTTTATTTTTCACTTAGCAACTCAATGACAATTTGTCTGATTTGTTAATCCATACAGACCCATCAATTCCCGTATATAATTTTAAATTTGTCTCCTTTTCTGACCTATACTTCAGTCACACCTCCCCCTAGGACCAGAGTTGCCAAGTCTCACGAGAAAAAAAAGCGGCACTGCCTTTCAAAACAAGCCCAACACATGTCAGAGGAAGGGAAGTGGGGGTGTTTATACAAATTTAATATATATATATATATATATATATATATATATATATATATATATATATATATATATATATATATATATATATATTAGTAGTTCTATTTTTTTGGTTTGTTTGTTTTACTAGTTCTTTTCTTGGTTGAACTGGAGTTGGGATAGGGGGATTCTAAAATTCCAAAGACGTGCGTATGCATTGACACCAGTCAATCACGCAACCCGCAACTCTCAAAAAAAAAATAAAGCGACTTTTTGCTTTTTGTAGTTCCAATAGAACGCCAGCCTGTTTCATAGTTGGAGTTTCTCGATCCCAGCATTCCATGGTTCTTTATTCCAAGTGCCACGTAACAGCTGAATTGTCTCTTGTTGCTGACGGAGACGTTGGCTGTTGCACCTTCTATCTACTCTGGCCGGAACTGAGCTGGAATACATCCTTATTATAAACATTAAAGAAAGCTGGAGACATGGGGGGCTCGCAGAGTTTCGAGATTCCCGGCGGAGGTTCCGAGGGTTATCACGTGCTCAGAGTATGCATTTTATGTTTATTTTATTTTTTTTCAAAGATGGGTAGCTAATTTGGACGGACCACCATCCCCAGAGCGATTGAGCCAGTTTAGGCAGTGTACTTAACCCGAGGACAGGGATTTCATCGCGGCCTAGCATACTTAGTATCGATGTCGTACCTTAATTTTCAAGTCAGTTATTTCATTTAGACGACATATTTTTGTATTCATGGAAACAGTAATGTGTTAAAATTCTTGAATTACATGTTATTGCTGTTCTACATATGTGGCTTTCATTTCCCATGCACAAATACCGGCACCGGTGTTACAAGTACTACAGTGTCTGCAGAAACCCCATGTTTGCTCGTTTCAGATTGCCAGCGTGTCCTACAACTTGCTAAAGGGTTATGGCTTGTAGAAAAAAACGGATTTTGAACAGCTATAATGCATGGTGCTTCTGTTAGTGTTATGTGGTTGTGGTACTCTTCTTGTGTGGGTTGGGCACCAGTAATGAGTTTTGAAGCACCATTGTTTCCAGCTGTCTGTTTAAATCGCCAATAGTAAAGTGTAATGTTAGTTCAAAATAACTCGAGTCATTAAACTGCGAATTATAGTTCATCACAATGTAATTTACTAACGCGTTGGAGTAATTCATATTAATAGTATATTTAAATATAATAGGGTGGTATGAAAGTGACGCATCTAGATGTACTGTAAGAATTTGGCAATCCCAATCCTACACGTACTGATTTAAAATCTGTTTGCCATCTCTTTTGCAATCCACATTTGCTTATTCACAGGTTATTTATACATGTATATGCTTCATCCATATAGTATAGCTCTTAAGTCCTCAATCATTTAAGATAAAAGTGTTGACATTTTATTGAGATATTTAGCGTTTGGGAATTAGATCATCTCTAAAGAGAATTCCTCAGTGTGTTTACTCGAGTGAAACAAGTGTAGTTATATTGAGTGAGCTGGTAGTTAAATAATAAAATGAAGTATGTCTATGACATTTTGGAATAGGTAATATTTTTGAATGGCAATTTGCCGAAGCTGCACACTCTAGAAGATTTTCTCCCAGCTATAATTTTTTAGGAGCCGACAGTAACTTTCCATGTCGTCGTCATCAGCATCGTCAGCTGCCGGATACCCCTTTCTTAGCTATTTTTTGCACAGCTAATCAAGTCTATTATCAGATTTGAAGTGACATAGAAATGTTAAGCCTCGCCTATAAATGCAGTCTTTTGTTAATTATAAATGTAAAATTAATTGGTCCTGGAAGGTTCAGACATTCTGCTGCGCTGGCAAATACTTGGATGTGGTTGGATCCATCTTAAATTTGATGTTAAGCATGAATGTTGTTGAGTATCACATGTTTGCATAGGAACTAGGTAGACCATGCATTGAAAACTGTTTTCCCTACTTTTGCAGAAACTGTACTGTAGTTTCAAACAAATCTGAATACTTTTTCAAGGGGCATGACTACAGCTAGCCTATTTTGCCCAATACAGTATACGATAAAAAGCTTTGACATTTGACATTTTGGGGGTACGGGTAAGGCCCAATGAGATTTGTTAGTTTGCGGGTGATGTTCTTTGACAGGTAAGTTATTTGTAACTGAAAATTTACAAAGGTCCCATGTAGTAGTGATCAAAAAGACTCCCAGTGCATATCAGTTTGATCCATTCATGTTTTTGCTATGAGTTTAATAAGACACACTGGGACTAATCTAGCGTGTAGTAAAACCTGGAATGGTTGAATTTGCTATGCAATAGTGTCTTATTTCCATCCCTGTGTAGTATCAGGAAGTATCTAAATGAAATTAAAGCTTTGTTCACGATTAAATAAACATTAGTTGAATGATAATTTTGAAATAAAATTTATTTAAGTGCAAGTACTCCACTGTATGCGTAACTTTGAGACATTTTGCATAATCTGGCTGCACCCTTGATCACTTGGCATTAATATGATTCCTCATAGTACCGGTAAGTGTAAACATGGGCTTGAGAAAAAGGTTAAAGAATCAAGTGTGCATGCTAGATCTCAGAAGAATATTGGTAATGTTAACAGTGGTCATCTGCTGATTTCTACTTCTTGCCTGTTAGAAAGTAATCAATTGGGTATTTTGGCTGGGTTTACATGCATGTGAAAATCAACTCTGCAGTCATGATTGTGTGACGTTGTCACGCGAATACATCGTGAAACAGCAAAAAAACGTCCTTTGGTCAGCGTGACTTTAAGGGCAGGGTCAATTGCTTTCTCACAAAAATAGCTGTAAAAACCCATGTAAACCAGAGCAGAAATCGTGCTTGTGGCTCACAAGATTTCAGCAGTCAAAATCCTATTTAACTGGTGGAATCTCACGTTATTCCTCAGCAAAGCCGTACCAAACCGCTACACGCACACGCACACACAGACAGAGACAAGAAAGAACGCAAAAGACGCTGCAAATGTAAACCTCTCGTATAGCCTGTTATTAATGTTTGTATAAATGCATGTTGTTAAGCACAGCTAACCAAACTTTTAGCATTATTATTATTATTATTATTATTATTATTATTATTATTATTAACAGTAGTAGTGTTTTCTTTCTATAATTCTTTTAAGATGTTCCAGGAACATCAGAGCTCCACCTCTTCTTCCACCGCACAGAACTGGAATGAATTGTTTGCATCAATTGGCATATTGTGCAATAAGTAATGGATATAGTTAACAAACAACATAAATGTACCATATCGCTTTAAATAAATACTTTTGTTTGAATGTTTATAATATTACAAGACATCTACGTTTCATTATAATGTGTTTGTGTGTAAGCGGATTCTGCGCCTGGCACTTCTACCGCAGCTGCAGACCAGCAGTCACTGGCTTCTCGGAGCAGAGGCAGGGTATAGGAACCGGCAGATGTGTACAGGAACATTAGTATGCTCAGCCTGGTATTCTGCCTATAGAACTGCCAGTGCATGAAGCTGCTCAGGAACCTCGTATGTATTTTTACATATCCCCCTGTTCTCAATCTTATATTCATATAGGCCTAAGTATCATACCGTTTTTTATTGTGTTGTAGTGTAACCCCAGGTTTCCCACATTTTCCACATACATTTATAGAATAATTAAATAAAACTTATAGATGGTACGCTTATCTATTTTTTTAAGTAGTAAAACTTGTACTTGGTAGAATTTTTATTTTATATACTTTTATGTGTGTGTGTGTTTTTGTGTGTTAAAAGTCTTCAAGGGTCCAAATTAATCAACCCGACCACAAACTGACAATTATTTACCCGACCCGATGTAAAATTCTTCTTATTAGACCTGGATCCGACCCGGCCCGAAAAAACAGTGGCTTTTTCTTTCCCCAGCTTAGTATATGCACAGACTAGGTACAATATTAAAGCAGTGTTTTTTTCCCCAGTAAACCTGGAAATCTAGCTGAACTACAGACAGTGTTTATTCCATCATGAACCTACACAGGGGACTGTAAAATTAAATATATACTGAGCATCAAAAGAAACGCATAACTTATATTTGAATAAAATTCACTAGCCAGGTTTGAAATTGCTGGCTGTGAGCACCCAAGATGGCGAGCCACAGTATGCTGCCCTAGTCCAGCCTCCAACATGCCGATTGAACGAAGGCGCTGCTCTCTTGACAGATGTGGCATATTGTTTTTTTTTCTGTGTTTTTCTTTATTGCTTTTATTCAAGCTTGCAATTCAACCGCTGAAATCACTCCATATCCAGTGTCCAATCAACTGTCTCGCTAATTAGGTGATTAAGTGCATATGCTTCAGTCAGTCACTCAAGCGTGTCATGGTCAAGGATGAATGATTGAGTGATTAAAAAGAAACCAAAAACATTTCGTCAATGTCCATCATTTATATATTTATATATATATTTTTTCCAAAAATAAATGTTATAATAGTGATAAGTTTATTTTGATGCTCGGTATATAATATGTTTGCGTAAAAGATACAAAGATAAAAACATTATCTGAAAATCAAATGAACTGAAGTCCAATTTCGTAAATGCATGATTTTATTACAAACTTAACACGAGCAAATGGAATTGAGATGTAAAATTTGTGTTTTGCAAAACTTGTTTTCCATCTTTGTCCACAATAACAACAAATGATTCCCACACTGCAGACTTGCATTTTTCTGTGAGCTTTTGTTCATGGAATTCATTTTTGTTAAGTTTCTTTCACATCCTTCATAAACAAATCCATTACTCCAATTTTTAAGAATGATCTATAAGAAACACCTTTGATACGGGTCACGTGTCTGCTGCTGTGCTCTGCAAGCCATGTCATGTGCTACTCGGGGAAGCCAATCCACGCAACAGGAATTATAAACAATGGTTTTTAGTACCAAAGAAAGCCTCTTTAATAGTAATCGACAGTTTGTGTATTACTGAGTAAACAAAATTGGATCCGACCCGAGTGTGGCGTGACAATTTTGCACCCGAAAACCTGTTCGGTACGGGTCGTGTCTCGGGTCCGGGTAGATCTGTGAAGACCTCTAGAGTGTGTG
Source organism: Acipenser oxyrinchus oxyrinchus (assembly GCA_030684275.1). Taxonomy (NCBI): domain Eukaryota; kingdom Metazoa; phylum Chordata; class Actinopteri; order Acipenseriformes; family Acipenseridae; genus Acipenser; species Acipenser oxyrinchus. The sequence continues at coordinate 12,587,128 of CM060257.1, forward strand.
CGTTTGTGTGTTGAAAAAGGTAACAAGACACAAACAAGTAATGCATGATAATTCGGAATGTGCGTGGCAACAAGTTAATTCTTTTCTCTTGTTTATTTTTTTAAATCTTCATGGCAATGCATGAAGCTCTCCTCACGACATTCAGTCGTTCTTTTCCTAATTGCTAGGCAGACACGGACATTTAAATATCCCCTTCCCTAAAGTACTATGAATTGAGTAATCTGCATTGGTAAGGCCGACTTTTTTTTCCTAAATCAGAACATTATAGCAACGCATTTCCTGAAAAGTCCTGCAAAAACATTGTGAGGAAAACTGCCATGACTTGTCCATGTAAACGCTGTCACTCAAAGCTGTTGAATCAAATGATTTTGGTTTGGTTGAAATTCAAATATCCAATGTAACAGTTATAGTGGTGAAAAGCAATCGGCAGTGCTCTTTACTTTGAAAACGTTGTGTGGATTTCAACAGAATAACCCAATCCTCCTTTAATTTCAGGTACAAGAGAATTCTCCAGGACATCGGGCAGGGCTGGAGCCATTCTTTGACTTCATTGTTTCAATTAATAACACACGATTGGTAAGTTCTTCCATTTTTGTGGTAGTGCTTCAAGGATTTATGAAGTCATAGTAGATGTTTACGTTTCAGCACAAAATACAAATTCTTTAGTGGACTGCTAAAATGATCATGGCATTTGGAGTGTATGGGAAAACATGAACAAACAGGTAAATGGTACAGAAAATTATCTTTTATTGTCTTCCTGTTTCAGTAGAATTAATGGGTGTACATGGAAGCTTTTAGGTATTCCTGCTATCTGTAAATTGTGATTGTAATTTAATAAAGAAGCATGCAACTTGTTATGAGGTAATATGTGTTTCTTGGTTTAAGGCACACATTGTAATCCCACTTATGAATTAAAAAGTCCTCCCATGATGGTTTGAACACTTCTGAAGACCTAATGTTGTGGGTGCTGATGTAGCAGTCCTGTGTCTGTACAGAATTAAGGGCTCTTTCATTGTTGTTCTGTGCTGACAGACACTTGGGCATGGAACCTGTAAGGTTTGTATCATAGCTGGGTTAATGCAAGTTATCAGAATGTGGTCTTGTGTTGTGGAGTTGCCTGTCCCAATGGACCCTATTCTGGAGGTGTGATCGATTGCACCATCCTTGGATAGGAGAGAGCAGTATGTGCTGTATATGTTGCCCTTTTTATGATTCTGTACCAGTTACAGAAAAATTATAGCTTTACGCTAGGGTTTTCAATGTATTCTGTTAATCAGATAATGCAGTATAAGATGTACTTTATCTGAAACATGTACTATTTGTGTCCAGCTGTAAAATTCTGCACAAAAAAAAGACAATTTAATACCAAAGATAAACCTATATATGGGATCCTTATTTAAAATTTAGGTTCATTGTATAATTCTTTGCAAATAGCCACTCTGCACTCCACATTAAAAACATGATTGTTTTCTTAAGTACCCACCTCTGGTCAGAATGTGATAGATCAGTTGCCAGCACTGGATAATGTAATCACAAGTAGAGACATTGATGTCCTGAGGTTTAGGGTTGTAGCCAAAATAAGTAGCAGAGAAGTAAAGTGCAAAGCTCCTTTTCAGTTTTCAATGAAGGACACAGTGATGTTCTTCGACATTAAAACAAGTCATTTTCAATGTTATATTAGAAGCGGGACATTTTGCATAGTAGCTTCCACTTAAAATGCAGTTATGTAATGGAAGTGTACTGCCTACTGATGCAAAGAAAGTTGAAATTGTTCTATTGTCTTTTTTTAAATATTGCTTACATTTTTTACAACTTCTAGTTAAACAGTTCAAGTGTCTTAATATTTCCATTAATGTGTCATTGTAAGGGGTTTATTGTACTATAGTTTGAAAAGCCTGTGATAAGTCGGTCAAAAGTACACTTGCCAAGTTTACAAATAATGGCAAGGTTAACACCTACCATATGTATATGAAGTTCACTAGGCTGTTCACACAGCATACAGTAGTGACGACCAATCGAAATGCAGACGTTTCCAGGTACATATTGTTTCCAGGTGCATGTGTTTGCTGGCAACATTTACATGGTCCTACTGAGCGAGACAATTCTGCAGTAGTGACTTCCAAGACCAGTATTTTGAAACTCTTTCCTAGCCAGCAAAGTACAAATTCCCATTCAGCATTCCTCAAGGTCACTGTGTAGACAAAATACTTCTTTTGTCTTTTTTTTGCCTTTTATTGAGCAAATTAAATGTCATGGAAGTTCCTTCTTTTTCTTACACAGGTCAAGCAGGGAATTTCAGCTCCTTCTAATGTTGAACCGGTGAGCTTTTAGAACCATACATAGGAGCTGACTGGCCACTCCATTTTGCCTCTAAATTATTTGCAAATAAAGTTTAAAAAAATAAATTAAAAAAAAGCAAGGAAAAGAAGAGGAGATTGCATTCAAAGAAAATATGAGCTGTATAATATAAAATCTAATTCAGAATGTCAAATCTGGTTTCTTCAGGACATTGCTGAACAGTTGTTTATTGTTGGGTGATTTTAGAATGTGTTAATATTTTGGATGTAGATCTTTTTTTAGTTATTAAAGAAACTGTGTTTTACACTTGTTGTTTTGACAGAATAAAGACAATGACACTCTTAAAGACCTGTTGAAAGTGAATGTGGAGAAGCCAGTGAAAATGTTGGTTTACAGCAGCAAAACGCTGGAGCTGAGAGAGACTACAGTGACCCCCAGTAACATGTGGGGAGGGCAGGGATTGCTTGGAGTCAGCATTCGTTTCTGCAGCTTCGAGGGTGCCAATGAAAATGTCTGGCATGTACTAGTAAGTATATTTATTTACTAGATTTGGAGCCTAGTGATGACAAAAATCAATGTCAATACAAAATTGTTGAACAATGCTGTCGTAGTTGACGGGTATTCTATTTTTCTGTTACTGTACTTTTTATTGCAAATGCATGCTCATAATATGCAAAAAAATACATTTGCCAGATTTCTTCCTTTCTTTGTTTTCTTCTGGCTTGTATTCAAGCAAAGGGGCATTGTGTGTTTATTGTCGATCTGTAATCTGAAAAACCTACATCTTGATAGTTAGAAACCTGTAATCGCTCATAAGCGCACACTCAAGTAAAGGTGCTGTGCTTTTATTTACAGTAATGTGTACTGTAAGTGAAATAAAGGACCAGTATTTATTATTTTCCCATTAAAATGTAAATGTATTTTGTACTGGTGTGTATTTTGGATGTAATTATATAGTATGATTACAAACAGGAGTTCCTTACCTCCTTGTTGCATTAATAACTCAGATGGATTTTTTTAAACAATATTCACTTTGAGCAGAATAATAAACTAAAAACAGTAATTAACTTTGCATGTTTGATTCTTTAATTACTTGAATGTTTAAACTATAGGATTAAGAGTGTTGAAAGTTTAATATATAGTGTTTGAAATCTTTGACTCCAACCACAAAAGCCATCATGAGAAGCCCTTGAACAGAGTTCTCAATTTATTTTTATGAAACACTACAACATTTGTGTAACTGTCTACATTAACATGTATGTATATCACTGTATAAGGAAACACTTTGAATAATTTGCACCATCTGTTTCATTCATTGTTGCAGCTTATTATATTGTATTTGCTGGTTGTGTGATCTGTATGCAGCAATTATTAATTATTCTGTGGTGGAATGTGAACAACACATTTGTCTTAACAAAACTGTGATGAAACTTGGGTACTTTTCATGTTTCTATAATTAACTGTCTTATTTATTTGTTTTACCAGGAAGTGGAGCCAAATTCCCCAGCTGCACTAGCAGGCCTGCGACCCCACACTGACTACATTATTGGTGCAGACACTGTCATGAATGAGGTGGTGGCTAGAATTTCTTTGAAAGAATGTGGTTCATCTATAAATGTGCACTACCTTCCTTTTTTGCTGAACTAAGTTACTTTTTTTTTTTTTTTGTAACCCTATAACAATAATTGGAATTAATTTGTATGAAATTGCAGTAAATCTTGGATTTAAAAATACTTCTATTTAATTGGACCTAAGAGCTTTATGGTTTGTTATAAATTACTTATTTGGATGGTATTGTAGATCCCAATTAGACTTCCTTAACTAGGATAACATTATGTAGGCCAAGATTAGTACTAATCAGGTCTGTGAAACCAGCCAATAGTATTTTTGGTTTTCTAAAAATGTTCCTTTTTTTTTTTCAGTCAGAAGATCTGTTCTCGCTCATAGACACGCACGAAGGAAAAGGCCTGAAACTATATGTGTACAACACAGACACTGACAATTGTCGAGAAGTTGTCATAACACCAAACACTGCATGGGGTGGAGAGGGCAGGTAAGAAGGCTACCGACCTGTAATTTAAGTGTATGGACAGGGGCTCTACATTTAGATTTTTCACTACTGGCCCCTTGTGCTACTGAGGTAGAGTTTTTAGTAGTGAGAATTGTGAACTTGGTTGTTTTTGTGCAAAGGAGAATCCGCCCCTAACCAATACGTCATCAGCAAGCACATAAAAGCTCAGTGTGTTATTCTTTCATGTCGCTTCTTTTTGTTTCGGCTGCTCAGTCAAGCACTGGGAGGCCGAAACAGGAGTTGACCGCTTAGAGCCTGGAGGAAGGGCTGCCCTCAGCCACGGATTCCCTGAGGTTTCTCCCTAAAAAATAAAAAAATATGTGAGTAGGGATTTTTGTCCTTACCTGACTGCTGAGTGGTTCGTATTTAGTTCTGCGGGGTGAGTGGTCGGGTTGGACAGGCTGGGCTCTCTCCCCCAGCGCAGTCATGCTGTGGGGGACGGGGTGTGTCTTAGCTGCTTATTTTCATTCATTTCAGTATTTGGGGGATAGGTGGCAGGGCGCCACTGTGGAGCGTGTTAATAATTTATTATTATTCATTCATGGTTTGGCGGGCTCGTCTTTTTGGGGGGAGGTGGCTCATAGCCACTTTTTATCTGTGGCACTGGGATGCATGTAACTGTTCATGTTTTTTCCAGTCGGCCTCACGCAGGTAGCCGTCGGGCACCCAAGGACGAGGCCTCCGACCAAATTTATCTTTCACTCAGGCCCTGAGCACCCACCACAATCATCGGGCCCTGAGCGCCCTTCACAGTTCATAAATCATCTGCAATTGCAATCATCATCATTCATTCATTCATTGCCATTCATTCATAGCGGATTCTCCGTGCCGAAACTGAAGTTCTGGTAGAAATTTTTGCCAGACACCAAAATCTTGCCGAACTCAACAAAACTCAGAAAATAGTAAAATATATTCAATCTTTTCTCAAATTACTTTATTTAATGCCGCCATTAGGAGAACCGTGCAGAATTGCATAAACTGCATTCTCCTACTGTAGGCATTCAAGAAATGTATTCATTAAATTAACTGAAGTGCTCCCCAGTGCTTTCTTCCACAGCAATATGTAAGAATCTAAAACATGCTATATTAAAAACCAGAGCAATACATCAATAGCTGCCATCTTTCAATATGCCTAGCAGGATATTGTAAACATCCAGTGTTACACAGATTTCTGTACCCCCATAGAATTCTGGGTTCATTCACGGAGATCATTCTGAGCAGAATCTGACCAATTTAGCCAATGGGTGCGTTCACAGAGATCATTCTTAGAAGATCATTGGCTCTTAGATTTTGACGCTTGCGTAGATCAAGATCGCTATACGTGAACGCTTGATGTTTCTGAACAGTATTTACATGTAATAAAATTAAAATGTGTGTTTTAAAAAAAAAAAATAGTTTTATAAGGTTACTTTTAATCAACGGTTTCATGTATTGAGCAACGCAGGAGACTGAGCGTACTGTAGAAAATCAGTGGAGTTAAATGTGCTGTTTTATTTTACTACAGAATTAGTTTGGTCTTGTTTTCAATATTTGTTGCAAACTGCTTGAGAACACAGCGGGACTCGGGCACAGGAATGTCGCGCGTCCAGCTTTGAAAAACTGCATCTGCACAGGCATGGAATCATGTGGGGATACTGAATTCTATGGGGGGATACAGAAATCAGCGTAACGCCTGTTCACACACCATAGAAATGAGCCGAGTGCACTTGCATTGTGAACACAAACGGAGTCGGTCCTGAAAAAAAACGAAAGGGGGAAAAAAAAAAGATTGTTTTTCATTTCCGTATGTTTAGCAATGTGTACGGTAACCAGAGAGAGCCCATGTCTCAATTAAAGAAAGTGGCTAAGCGAAGCCTTTCAATGCTATTGTACTGTTTCAGCCATTTAACATGCACACATTGATGTTGAATTCCCAACAAAAAAGCTGCTGTTTATCTGCAAGTCTGACATTTGTTTCACTGTCATCATGAAGCCAGATTAAGTCTTTCTTCCACTCCACTCTATATTTTTGTCCTAATTTTTTTTTTTCATAATTTCTTTATCATTATTGATTTAAACACTTTACTTTTGGCTTATTGGTGCAGTTGGTTGCTTAGTTGTAAAAACAAAAACAAAAACAAAAAAAAACGAATTGTAAAAAATTGCCATGTAGAGGTATTACCAACAGCACTTCAGTACGCAGTCTCTCAGATGCTGACAACAAATACGACGTGTGGTGGGAAAGTTTGGACGAGTTCAATTACACCGTTATCGGTGGGGGGGTGGGGACTGCGTTTATGAAACGGAAGCCATGCGCACTATACTATATACATTATACAGTTAAAAAATTTTACCGGCCCGGTTGGGCCTGTGCTGCTTCATAACTACCGGCCAAACTGCGATCTCTACCGGCCCTGGGTCGCCGGACCATGGATAATGTCGAACCCTGATGGATAAACCAATTTACTGAATGACAAGTTTATAACACTGTTTCCTATAATAGTCTAGGCTGTGGAATCGGCTACGGCTACTTACACAGGATACCTACACGTCCATTTGAAGAAGGAAAGAAGTTAACTCTACCAGGACAGATACCTAGCGTTCCGGTCAGCCCAGTGAAAGATGGCTTTACAGAGGTAAGATATTTCATGGGCTATGTGGAGTAAACAACTATGTACAGTGCACAAGGAAATACATATAAAAATAATATATTACCTCAGGGAGGTTCCTCTTGTGCACAGTTTTTAAAAAGTATCACTCGGATCACATTGAGAAACATAATCTAGAGGGGATAGACCCTCCAGGTTATATTTAATGTCCTTGAGTATTGTCTATGACAAAGGCCCCGTGAAAATTGCGATTTCACGGGCTGCGTGGAAATTGTGAAATTAGCCCAATACCGTGATTTTTACAATATTCTTAAGAAATAAAAATAATTTCACAATTATTTGTATTTCAGACAAAAAATGAAAAAAAAATCACATTAATGCAACTGTACAGCTCTGCTATGTGCCTGTGTGTAATATTCGTCATGTACACAGTGTTGTGCAGTGATTGTCATGTCACTATATGCAATCTAAGCGGGAGATTAAAATACTACACGCTGTAAACAAGAAAATGGATGTCTCTAAGCAGCAGATCATGTAAAGCAGTATCCAGCAGGAGTTTTACACAGCGATGGAGGTTAGCTCCTATTCTGTATGTCCTGCAACGTTACTGTAGATCACTACTGAAACTCATCTGTTGACAGGCATTTAGATTCACTGAAAAGAGAAAGGTGGAAATCCAGAGCAGTACTGCGACTGCTTTACTTGCAAAGAAACAAAAAACGGTGACTTTCATATTCAAAAAGTCCACTTATTAAATTTTGACCTGACAGACGTTTGCGCAAATATCCTTTTTGAAAAATTGGACAACCAAAAGAGTGTAGCAAGTGGTGGAGTGATTCCTTCATCAGCCCAGCTGAGACGTGAATACTTACCCAAGTTGCCGAGTATCACAAGCAGGAGATTATGGAATTGGTAAAACAGTCTTGTTTGTCAGTGGTCACTGACGAGTCGACAGATGCACAAGATCAGTATGGGTTACACATTTTATTTGTTTTGCAAGACCTAAATGGTGAACATGCACCTGACGTACTAGAACTGAAAGCCCCCCTTGCAGATGCACTTTACCTACAGGCTGTTAATTACAACACTGTTTCACAAGCTATTGTAAAGTGCTTGAGTAACTTTTATGTTAATTTTGATGTCAGTGCATTTATTGGTATATTTGCTGTTTTAAAAAAAAATTAAAATCTGTACACGTAATTTATTTTATATTTCCGAGCACATTCCGTGAAATACTATGCTTTACCCGTGACAATGCTGTTGATTTTAAAGAAAATATCTGCGATTTTCACAGGGCCTTATCTATGATGATACAAATCAAATTAACCATTTTTGGAATGTAGTAACTATTTAATGGAATAATGTCAAAGCGTTTGTCTGGATATACACAGAAGTATCTAAAATAGAAAATATAAATGAAAACCGTGTACAGGCTGTTTCATTGAACAGGTTTGACAGGTTCGTCAATAGAGACCTTAACATTTGTAATAAAGAATCATATTAAAGAGCAGGTTTGTGTGTTTTATAACAAGTAACATATATTATTATTATTATTATTATTATTATTTGTTTATTTAGCAGACGCCTTTATCCAAGGCGACTTACAGAGACTAGGGTGTGTGAACTATGCATCAGCTGCAGAGTCACTTACAACTACGTCTCACCCGAAAGACGGAGCACAAGGAGGTTAAGTGACTTGCTCAGGATCACACAATCAGTCAGTGGCTGAGGTGGGATTTGAACCGGGAACCTCCTGGTTACAAGCCCTTTTCTTTAACCACTGGACCACACAGCCTCCTCGCCCCCCCCCCCCCGATTTCTGTTCAGACCATTTAGCTTCTCCTTGAGGTGTTACCAGCTGCTTTAATTATATTGCCCTGTATCATTTTTTTCATTGAAAAAGGAGATCAGAGTATGCCTTTAGAGGACAATTCACAATGCCTTCATTACAATGCATGCCTTGTTTAGTGCAGAAAGTGACTCAGAAGCACACTGCTGAATTGAGTTTGTTTTGATGTGTATGACCGTTGCCATTTATCAACAAAAGAATGTACTTTCTTAGGTTCAACTCTCTGCTGTTAGCCCAACACCTGCTGTGTCTTCTGCACCTGCAGGAATAGAAGAAGGGCTATCAGGCCTTTCCATCAGTTCAGCTCCCTCTGCTGTAACTAATGTACTCAACACAGGTAAATATTTCTGTATTCTAAATCTGTTTTGTAGAGGCGGTTCTGTTGACAACCACAAATTCTGCTTCCAAAAAGGAATCTCCTAAAATTAAGAGACTTTATTATTACACAATTAGCTTGGCAGTATGGTGTAGAGAAAATGGTCAGAGGAAGGAAGAATCATGGGTTGCAGTTTGACATGCAGTTTAAGCAAAGGCTGATTTATGTTCAATGAAAGAGTGACAATGGCAGTGTCTTAATGTAAAAAATGTTTTTGAAGGATGTATCGCCAGTTTATGTGTAGCTTTCCTGTGAAGTTTCCTGTGGGGTTTGCTTTGTCTTACACAGGCACTCTCGTACAAATGTTAATAATAAACTGACCTGTTCTTTTAAATGTTTTATTTTAAAAAGGTGTCCCAACAGTACCGCTGTTGCCTCCACATATAAATCCTGCTATGGGTACAATGCCACCTCTCAACCCTGCTACTACATTACCTGGTAAGGATCTTTGTTTCTCTAGGAGAATAGCCAAGAAGATAATGTTAAGTATGTACTGAAAAGATAACATTACATTAATGTTCTTGTATCTACACAGGTTTCATGCCATTACCATCTGGCCTACCTAGCCTACACAATTTGCCTGATTTGAATATTGCTTTACCAAATCTTACTCCTATTTCATTACCAGGAGTTGGAGGATTACCTGTGCCGACAGCTGGTAGGTTTGAATCTCAGCTAAAGAGTTTTGAGCTTGCCATTTCTACATGTATTTGTTTACCGCGTGTAACCATCAGAACCTAATGCTACATTTGTGTTGAGTTTTAATTAACACTTTCATTACATTAGACTACATTGCAAGTATGGCATTTTTGAATTCGGGTTTATGCAGATATTAAAATCTTAATTGTAAATACTTTTCTCCGCTTGATGAATGCATTGGATAGTCTGTTCACTGAAATTTTCTTGCCTTCCAGGTCTCTCCCCACTTCCTCCACTGCCACCATTGAACCTGCCTGGAATGGCTCCTCTGACAATGCCTACTGTATTTCCCACCCAGTTCCCTCTGGTCACTGGTGTAACAACTGCTCCAACTAAATTAATTTCATCTTTTAATTCTGCTGCTGCCACAGCTCCAGTGGAGCAAAGGCCTGCCCTTATCTTGGATGCAACATCAGTTTCTAATGAAAAGGAAACAGAACCAACAGTAACCAGTGGAGCTCAATCTTCTGAATCCACAGATGCACAAGTTTCTTCAGAATCCTCCTAACAACCGACTTGACAGAGCTGGATTTGTTTAGCATATTTATTTAGCCACAGAAAAGATTCTGAAACCCACAAGATTATATAGGACAGAATAGCCTATTTGGATTTATTAGAATCCTGTCAATAATGGGGAGAAAGGAATGATTTGGTGTCAACATTTTGGCGAAAAAAGGATGAACTAAAAGTGGAAAGCAATATCCAAAAGTATGTTAAAAGAAACCTTCTAGCATAATCATCCAATAGGTTTAGATGCATATTTCATCATATTATATGTACACAATTATCCAAGCCCTCTCAACCTATATTCTGATGGCTTAGTTGACATTTCCTCTGAAATTCCCTTTAATTTGGTGGAAGACTACAGTGTAATTGGAAAGGGTTACCTTTTTTGTTTTGTTTAAATGGATTGTAAATGTATTTTATCGCAATGGATTTAATTCCATCAAGGATGTTTATTACAAATCAGCAGTCTTGCATCTCTTTATCCAGTCTTTGCAATCCACAAGATTTATTTTGTTCAATTAATATGAATTGTGCGCTGTATGTTAAGTATGCTGCTGAAATGTTTTGCAACCCACTGTATAAAGCCTTTGGAAAGGTGGAAAATGGAACCAAAGTGATGTATAGCTGGGAACCAGAAGGTGGCACTGTAGGCTGCTGGTCATTAAAACTGTTCTAAAACCTGTTAACATAAGCAAGCAATAAACTAATGGAATTTTACACTGTGCTTGTTTGAGTAATTTAAGTTATGGTGTGCAGGATTTAATCTGCAAATAAAGCTGAGATGTATTTAATTGCAAAATAACATTTTGTTTTAAAGGCATGATTAGTATGTGGATGGTTTAACATGCAATAATCTTCAGATTAACATGCACAACACAACAAGATAGAATAATGGCATTTCTGTTTCAAGGATTCCATTTGTTTTCAAGATTATTATTATTATTATTATTATTATTATTATTATTATTACTAATATCAGCATAACTAGTACTGTTGGAGAGGAATTGGAAATCTTGAAATGGAGCAGCCTTGAATCCTAGCAGTGGTTAGTAAACTTTCCTTATCTGATGACAACAAGAAATTAACTGCAATGGGAGGTGGAGAACCCTTCAAACCTTTATATGCATGAAATTTAAACATGTGACTTACAGTACATGTGTAAATGCATACTCACAATGCTACAAAGCAGTGCTTCAATTTAGTACAGATTTTCAACGCCAATATAACTAGACAAGTGTTTTTAGAAACGGTGGGGTGGCCAGTAATTGGCTCATGAAGTGCTCTTTGCTTCATATGTTTTTCTTGGCCTGCCAAACATCTTATCTTGCACAACTATAACTGAAACCAGTTGCTTGTCGTTACTGTTACATAGGCAAAACATGAAGTTGGATACTATTGGCAGATAGTTGCTGCCCTCTATATGCTGAACTAACTTCAGCGGTTGTAAGTAACACATTAAAGGTTTGGATTATCTTAATGCTCTGGCATGGTTTCGTTTCGTTACATTTTAATTTTTTTTCTTCTTTAAATCAGAATAGATACACATTATTTGACATATATTTAAATGATTTTGCAGGTTGGAGCCAAAAAGCCAAACTGGATTTTCACCTGCTACGGGTACTATATCATGCAACTGTACACCCAATACATGACACAAAGTATAGTTTCCTACATAAAATGACAAGAAGCACGTGTGTTATATTGAGAGATAAGATAGCTGACACTAATAAAATTGAAACGAGTTTAAATCTAGATCTCTGCTAATGTGTTTGTCATGTTCTTACCACTCTTTAGCTACCTGCACTACATTTTCTATTACAGCAGGTGTGGTAATGACAGTACTGGGGTTTCCAGGCACAGAGCCCGAAGGCTCCAAAACATGTCTGACAAGTACAGTATTCACTGCGCGCTTATTTAAAATACATTGCAATTCGGAACAATTTCTAAGAATGAAAACAAACAGCAATCATATTAAGGACACTAACCTCGAATGCAGACGGAGAAATGAGTGTCGGTGGAATTAGCCCCGCTGGTGAAAAGATTTCAAATTCCAGATCCTGGAGAAAATCATTGGATTTGGACGGAAGCATTTTTATCAAACAGACAATCAGGTATAGGTTTGTCTTTTTGGTTTATTGGTAGTGTATAGATCTGCATTTGGAATCCAGGGTCCTTTGGCAACTGATCTTGGTTATGTGTAGTGTTTTAACTGTCCTTGGTTATGTGTAGTGTTTGAACTGTCCTTGGTTATGTGTAGTGTTTTTGCTGGACCTTCTGCAGTAAGTGTTTAACATCGAACGGCACATTGCTTAAATAGCAGGCAACTTTTCTTGTAACATAATTGCAAATTCCAAACCAAATCCGTTTGTACGAAACAAACCATTCAAAAGTTTACTCGGCCATAACGTATATATATATATATATATATATATAAAATATAAAATAAATATAAATTAATTAATTAATTTTTTGGGGGGCGGGGAGCGGGGGTTAATGTATCTGGATAGCAGCACGCACATGTTAAAGTACCGTACAACTTCAAATAATTGCCAGGTCTCAAATAATGGCCTGTCTCCAAATACGCGCCGGGTCTGCTTGCAAATATTGTAAATAAACGCCGGGTCTCTGTCATTGCCACTTTTAATTCAGTTACTGCGTTATTAAAAGTTTTGAAAATTTTAAGCGTGCTGAAAGTAGGCCAGACACAAACCTCTTGGTGTATTTTAACGTGTTTTGTTGTATTAACAATGTACAAGTTTGAGATTAAACAATACATTATTTTTGATAATGATACTTATTGCTTTTATTGTTCATTTTTATAAATTTGTATTATTATTATTATTATTATTATTATTATTATTATTATTAACAATGGTAGAACTAATTCCGTTTTTAAGTACAAATTCGTACTTCTGCTTGTTCATTTTCCAAAGTTTTGTTAAACGTATTCTTGTTAACCAGTGCATAGGAAAAGACCGTAATTATACTTTCGCTTTACTTGACAATGTCATTTTGTTATAAAACAAAACTGTTAGCCTACTTAGTTCCCAATGGCACACAAACTTTTAACAAGTTGCTGGAATGTTTCAACTGAGTTAGGACAAGGTTGTGTGTTAGCGGCTTCTCAATGACCGCATGAAGCATGTGAAGCAAAAGAGCCGCTAATCGCCGGTCTCCAATACATGCCGGGTCTGCTGGTAAATATTGTAAATATACGCATGAGGCGTTTAATTGAAGTTTTACGGTAGGTTAGTATTGCATATTGATAAAAAGCATATGACTGTGAAAATATAAACGAAGGAATAAAACTAGCTAACTTTACATATAGGTACAGGTAGCAGCAGGAGAATTGTTCACAACTTCCTCATTTACATGGTCGCAATGAGCCGGAGCCTAACCCTAACCCGGCATAGACAGGGCGCAAGGCGAGACTACACCCTGGACGGGACGCCAGTCCATCGCAGGGCACCACACACACACACACAGGGCAATTTAGAGTAACCAAGCAACCTGGACAGCATGTCTTTGGACTGTGGGAGAAAACCGGAGTACCCGGAGAATACCCACGCGAACACGCGGAGAACATGCAAACGCCACACGAAAAGCCCGGATTCGAAACTAGGACCCTGGCGCTGTGAGGCAGCCGCGCTAACCACTACGCCACTGTGCCGCCCTTGTTCTGCAGCATTTGTTTTCCCACTGTTTTCGAAAATGCACATGCCTTGATCAGTTTGCAAGGACCTATTTTTTTACCAATTTCTTACATGTATTTTGCCTATTTTCAATCAATTTCCATGTTTTCTGAGTTTTATGCTATTTTTTATATTCTTGTTCTAGTCATAGAATCTCCTCTCTTGCAGAATGCTACCCAGACTCTCATTGTTTGAGGGAAGATAAACAGATTGCTTCAAAGGCTGTTCTGTTTGTTATTAACAGTGCGAGGAAAGGGGCTGTCCCCCTGTGCTCAAGTATTGCTGAACTACTTCGAGAAAATAGATGGTAAGTTTAATTCTGCAATGAATTAAGATCTGTACTTAGGTTACGGATGTAACCCCAGTTCCCTGAAAGAGAAGACTACCAACAACTATACTTTTGCGATATGCCTGCCACAGGTCAGGTATTTACTGAGCATTTTATGTCAGAGCTGCCGATAGGCCACTCTGGGGAGTGACATCAGCAGAGATCACCTTGTCTTTTGCATCGAACTAGCGAATGCGAGTGATGCGACCTCGCAAGGTTTGTTGGTCGTCTTCTCTTTCAGGGAACTGAGGTTACATCCGTAACCTATTGTTCCCTTTCAATTTGAAAACGACCAACAACTATACTTTTCAGAAAGTATGTCAAAGCCGTCGCGAGGGACATCTTTCTACCACCAACTAGTCTTTGTGGTGTGAGTGTGCAACCTCAAGGACCCTTGTGCCTAATGAAGGCATAGAGGGATCTACCACATTAAGTTGATAGAACCTTGTCAATATATGCGGAGTACCCCAGCTAGCCGCAGTACATATATCAGCCAATGAGGCACCTCTAAAGAGGGCCCATGACGTAGCCACTCCTCTGGTAGAGTCTGCAGCCACCCTCCCAGGTGAGGGTAGGCCAGCATTAGTATGTGCAGTCGAAACTGTGTCCAAAATCCAGTGGGACAGTTGCTGCATCAAGAGGGCTTGACCCAGGGTCCTTTCACCATGACAGACGAAGAGCTGGTCAGACTGACGCAACACTCTCGTCCTTTCCACATAACATCTCAATGCCCAAACCGGGCAGAGGGAATTCGATCCTCCTCCGAAGCACTGAGGCTCTGAGGCACTGAAGCACCAAGGGCACCGTGGGTATCAATGAAGAGAGCGTTTGAGCACTGAAGGCGGTGAAACACCATGGCATCAAGGCTCTGGGGCACCAAGGGGGCCGAAGCACCAAGGCACCGAGGGTACTGATGTAGGGAGCGTCTGAGCACCGAGGGAGCAGAAGCACCGAGGCTCTGGAGCACCAAGGGCGGTGAGGCTCTAAAGTACCGATGCACCGAGGGCACTGAGGGCACCGATGCAGGGAGCGCCTAAACACTGAGGCTGAGGCTCTGTGGCAACGGGGGCACTTAAGCATTATTATTTTTTTATTTTTTTTTTATTTTTATGCCACATACACTGAGTGGGCGGGCCAAGTCAGCCCAGCAGCGTTGACTTAATCATGGGTGCGGCAGAGCCAGGTACCGGTGGAGGAATACGTCTCTTTGTTCTCTCTTTTATTATTATTATTATTTTTTTTAGCTGCAAAAGCAGAGGAAAAACACAGACAACAGATGCTGTAGGTTAAAAAAGCAGACTACAAGTGATGTAGGCTGTTGAAAGAAGAATGTTGTTTTTTTTTTAGTTTTAGTTTTTAAAACGGAGCGCAGTTGCGCAGTGTTTCAGGCATGGTCCTCAGAAGCCGAGTTTCCGATTCCGGGGAAGTGGCAAGTCGACTTCGAGCAATAAATTGCAGGGGAAATAACAGAAATTTCGAAGTGAGAGCTCTTTTACAAGATTCAATCACGGAACTGGAGAGGTTAGTTATACCTACCTGATTGTGGGAAGCAAAAGAGAACGTACTCTCCACGGAGTGACTACTTATTCCCTTGGTAGGTGGGACCGAGGACTTCACTCCCCGGAGGGGCCTATCAGCAGCGCTGACATAAAATGCTTACTAAATCTGACCTGTGGCAGGCATGTCCCAGCAGTATAGTTGTTGGTCGTCTTCAAATTGAAAGTGAACTTGCCCTGTGCGCAATTTTACTTGTAAAGTGGCAGAGGAGAACTCAAGCAGGAGTTAATATATTTGCCTGTAAAGAAACTGTAAAAGTATTGTTCCATGGGAACTCAACAGGACATATGGGTAGCAGGATAACTTGGGATCACTAAAACAAATTGGCATGGAGACTGTCTTCATATTTTTCGGCAGTGATTAATACAAAACAATACAGTGGACAGCACTTAAGTAGGAATTATTAATTATTCACAAGTGATAAGTAGACAGAATATAGGGCAGTATACAGGGGTTGAAAATAAAGCTAAAATGATATAAAGTCATTATATTTCAAAAAGCCACTTGACCATGGCCTGTATATAGATTAAATGAGTTTTAAAGGTCCAGATATTTAAAACACACATACACCACCATTGGCTTGGCAATTAGGTATTTTACACAACAATGTGCAGCTACACAGGGCGCCATCTTCTGTCTTGGCTTTGGCCTGTCTGGATACTTTTCATGGAAGGCCCACTGCCCAGGACTTGCATACATGAACACTAAGTCCACATGTTCATCAACACAGTGTGGTATGTGTTCCTGGCCTCCACCAAAACGCAGAACATTTTACAATGTATTCTCACAACTAATGGGATGGTATGCCTCAGAATGAAAACAGTGGCTCATTAAAATTATGCTTGACTACACCGATTACCACTGGGGAAAAATAATGCTGCTTATTATCTTTAATGATGGGATAATGTGGTGTGTATCACAAACGCATTCTTGGACTGATTGTGTGTCGTGGATGTTTTATGGGTGAACCCTTCCTGCCCAATTTAGAGGACCTTGCCTAAGGGAGTCACGACTTGTTTGCACATTTGTTAGTATTAACTGTTTTCAAGCAACAGAATCATATTTCAGTATTAATGATAAACACATAATGATGATAAGTATAATAATTCATCATAATGTTTGTCTTGAGCTGTTACGCTAATAGATGTTGCATAGTTATCCACAAATACATATGAAAGATCTTAACAGAGAAATTACAGAGCAAGGGACAGTGACTGCAGCAGGCAAATGAGCTTTCCATTATGCTCTCAGCCATATTTAACTTCTGATCTTCAAGAGTAAACTGGTTGTCAATTCTCCCTACAGATGTCTTTCTGCTGAAGTATAGTATCCTGTTAACATTCATCACCCTGCCCCTGCCCAGAGCTACTTGGTACAAACTTTAAAGAGACATGAAAAATGAAATGTACCGTTTTGACAGGGGATCGTGGATAGTATGGAACAGCATGTCACTAGTTTGTAAAAACAGAATCACAAAATATTGAATACATTATTGAATGAATGTGTTAGTTTGTGAACAGATCTATCAGATATTCCATTTTCTGTTCATGGAGAAAGATCAACATGCCATTCTGTACTGACTTCAGACTGAGCTTGACATTCTTGACATTCAGCCTTGTTACCTAAAATGTTACTGACCTTTATGGACTGTGTAAAAAGAAAAGCCTGATGAGTTATATATGAACAGTCACATTGTTCATTAGCAAGCAGATAAGTTACCTATTTAATAGTCTTTATTCAGGTTTCAGAGTATTACTCTTGTGGATTCGTACCTTTCGCACTGAACCAAGAAAATAGGCATGAAGAGGTTATACAATAATCTCCATTATTTGATGCATGCATTCATTGTTACATATATACCATTTTACTCCCAATACACTTGTATACCATGAGAGATCTGACATAAAAACCACGAGAGAAAGATGGAAGGGCCGGGTACAAAAAAAAATCCTATGAGTGACAAAACGTTACAGATAAATCTGTAATAAACTTAAGTCAACCGAGTCAAATGCTTCGACTAATGCCTTCATCACAACACTATCTACTTGACCTTAGGTTTTGCTACAGGAATTGTGCAAGTTACACCAGGATTGTAATAAAAGTTTAAAATAAAAACAACAACTGCAATAAAGAGTAAATAAAATACAATTTTCTCAAACATGACAATGACATCATATTATGTTGGGCTAACTTGGCATACTGTTTCAAATCTGTGAAACTGTTTATTAAAAAAAAACCCTGTCTCTGTGGGAGATGTGCCTAATGCTGTTAAATAGCTCCTCCTAAAGACCCAGCACTGAGACTTCTGGAAGATTCTCTCCTGCTTCACTGAGTGTGTGTTTCAAATCACTCTGGCAACTGCGGGGTGACTGAACCTCCTACTGTGATCCTCCACTGAACATTAACTTCCTGTATTCTTCAAATTCATTGGGAATGAAAAACAAATTAGCATTTCGAAATAACAAATCTGTCTGCTAACACTTTGGATGTTCAGCTTTCTTAATGGAAACAAATGCAGATTATCTTGAGGCTTTCCAGCCTGGCTAGAGAAGATTTCTTTGAAATAGAGAGGTTAGAGTCCAGGTATGAATGGCTATTCGTCAGAATTTTACCATCACCACTCTTTTGAAAAAGGGGCTCAGCATGAGTGTCTTACTTTTTAAATGAATTGTTTTGAATGACGGGACGATTAGATCTAATAGGAATGCATGCATATTTGGTTTCTAAGCTACTGAAAACACATATAGGCAAACATGTCGGTAGCACATATATTTATGATGAACCATAGTGTTAAATTAGTGCATATGAATAACATTCAGGAGCAGGAATTTTATTTGGTAGCAGCATTGCTCTGGGCAGATTATAGGTGAGGCTGCCAAACTAGCATAACAGCTTTTGCTTGCAAATATTCAGGGAAGCCAAGTTGAGAAAAAGACATTACAACCAGTTTGTCTATTTTTCTTCAGACAGTCTTTTATCAATAGTCATCTTTAGTTTTACTCTCCAGCATTAATACAAGGTTCCTTCAGGGTAAGTTTGTGGTGAAGGTATGTATTTCAAACTTCAGACCCCAGTGAAAATATTATTGGAAGAACATAAGTTAAATTCACTCCACCCTCATTGAATTCTCTGTTCAACACAGATTAAGTTATATGTTTAGCTTTGTTATATATTGTTATAAATGTAATTAGTTACATTTACTGTTTTATTATTTTTGCCTACATTACTCGACCCTCACACAATATTACAAATATGAAGCTTAACAAATACATAACTATGTCTTCTGTTTAAAGATCATTCTTGTCACATTTTACCATCATTCCATGTATTGATGTGAGAGGAAACTATTATGATCCATTCACTTGAAATATAACAAGACAAATTACATTAAACACTTTTCAAAAACATACCAGAAATCTCTTTTTTTTAAATTATTGGATTGTTTGAAATATCACTCACTTCTCAGTGTGTCTGGGTGCCGCCACTGTCTTTTGGTAAAAACATTATTTTTGAACACAAATCTCTGAAGACCTAGAATTGTAATACAAGGCTGTAAACGATCTCAGGTATTTAATAAAACCACTTTCTCATTTCTTGCCAGCTTACAGAAAACTGTAGAAGCTCAAAATAGATTGATCAAGCTGCTGAGGAACATGCTGCCAGCTTTCCGAGGCTGCATTTCCACCGACTCCCAGACCGGCCCTCGCTCCAGCTCCTCTTCCAGAAGCTCCTCCACCCTGCTCTCCACCACAGAGGTTTGTACAGCCAGGCAGACAGCGCAGGGGTAACAGCAAAAAGAGTAACAGAAAACTGGAACGATTACCTCGAGTTTTTACAAGTTCACTTTTCTAACTCGTCTCACATCCAATGCAAATTTGTAAAACTGTAAAGGAGTTTTAGATAGGGCCTACAAAAATGTATGTGCAGATATCACAAGGCTCAAGTTTCAAGAAAGTTTCTGCGTAGAAAGAAAGGATTTATTACCAAGCATATATAGCTATTTCCCATTGATTTCTAACCTTATCGGTTATACACAACACTTTAACTTGTAGTTTAGTGCATGGTGTAAAACAGAGGGTGTCTGCTTATAGATGAAAGAAAGGTGTGAGCTAAAACTGAAATGTTTTGTTTCTGACTGAGATGGTATATATTTGCTAGCTGTGTTTTAACAAGATTTATCAATATAAAACTTTATTTAATTCATCAAAGCAGGCACTGAAAAACAGACTAAATAACGTGTAAAGGTTTGTGAGTAATGCCTATAGTCATGATATTTGGCAATTCTTTTTAAATTCTCAATTATCTTTGATGATTCAATTGAGCTTTTTCTAAAATGAAATCCTTGAGTCAGCTGTACCTAGTTTTTTACTTCTTCTCACATTATCGTGGCCTAGGTCTTAACATATACTTTTGTTAAGAGAAACTAACTTTTGTTAGGAAATCTTAAGATAAGTAAAATGAGTAATGGAGCTGTCTTAAGAAGATGTTTTCATTTCTTAAGATCAATGACCAAGATAATATTAGGTTAGTTGAACAATTTCTACCTGCTATGGATTGTAAGCTTCACTAACTGTAATTTAATTATTTTATTTTGTAAATAAGCTACTGTTTGATCTGCTAAAGAGCACTGAAATTCCAGACAAGCAAAGCATGTTCCCTGCAAAAATTAAATGAAGTCTTCTGCAATCTGAGAACTTCGCTTTTCATCAGGGATTAGCAAACAATTGAGGGAGGCCAAGTGTATTATTTCAAATGTAGAACAGTACGGCATATCTGTGAAAGTTTGATGGAAAATCATAGTGGATGAAAATGTTGCCCATTTTACTCCAGATAGATAATCTTCAAATATATGAAAAAATATTTGAATGAGCAAACGTCTCACAAGATCAGAGCTACCCAAAAATGCAATCCATTTTACTGAAACGATGAGTGATAGGAGGTGGGACCTTTGTTACCCATTAACCCCACCCAAGCCCCATTTAAGTAATTCAATATCTTGATTTTTTTTCAATGGATAATTCTCCCTTTTCAAAAATAGGCTAAAGATTTTAATTAGCAAGATGTTCCACAGGTGTGGTGGACCCTAATGTAATCTATTTGCTACCAATGTACAATGACTAGGTGGGAGATCTGTTAATTTTACTCCTAAAAGTGAGTTTCTGCATTGATGACTGCCAAGACAGCGATCACATTGAATGTGTTTTTATTTAGCAACAGACACCGGGCTATATTCTCAAAGCTATTTACTCTAGATTGTCATTAGCGCATTCTTTTCAAAAAGGAAAATCAAACCCAATAAAGTTTCCAAACCATAAAAAAAACAATTTAGACATTTAACAGTAGGGCTTATAAGTTGCCTGAAGTTATGTTTTTTTAATATATATTTGAGTTTTTCACTTCTTAAAAATACAATTTGGGTTAAATAGCTTTGAGAATCTAGTCCACAGTCTTTAACTGACGGACAGGAAAGGCAAACTTTAAACCAAAGAAATTGGCTTTAAAGGGCAGCAGAAAACATAAACATAATGACTGGACATTAAGAATGCTTGTGTTTCTCCTTTGCTATTTAAACTGTAGCACAGCCATCTGGCTCCACCAGCTGGACATAGTAGAATAGAGAACCTAATCACAAATTAACATTGATCTCCAACTACATTAAAAAATAAAACACAATCGCTACTTTGACCTCATTGTTCTTTTCTATCCCAGTGTTCTTTTCTCCTGGTAGGAGGTCCCTCAGACTCTGCGCTGCTCTCAGATGCTGCTGACGGGAATTTGAACTTGCACTATGAGCTGACAGAAAAGAATGTTATTTGTACATAGGATTAAAAAGGAACAGCTCAACCCCCATTGTCTGAACTATGAAGAACCAATCTAATATCCATTGTTGATGTGCCACTCTTTCAATATTAGCCGTGTTTACCTCTTGAGGGCAAACACTGAGAACACTGCTGTGTTTAAGCTTTCATGTTGTTCTTTGGAAACTGGGTCCAGCTATTCAATTAATTTAATTAATTCATTATAATGCTTCATACTGAGGCTTTTTTCAATTGGAAAAAACATCATATTTATATTTAATCATGATAATACTTTAAGTACTTAAGTATTTAACAGTACACTCATAGAGGTCCCTCCCAGATACTTTGCACTTGTAAAGTTTTTGTTCTATGCATCATAAGAGGATGTTATTGGGTAGTTTTTAAGGTGTACAAACACGTGTGTTAATGTAGATTTATAGGACAGCGTTTGTCTGTGTATGGCAGACTATCAAGTAGAAGTGAATGGACCAAGGCTGAAAGCCGAAGTCTCTTTAAGCACTATGTGTGTCGATATAACACATACACAGACGACAACCGTCTTATAACTCTATTATAAACTGATTTATTTTTAATACACAACTTAAAGATCCACCTATGTTTGTCATCTAATCATTACCAACCTGTATTTAGTCTATTGTGAATTTTACTGAAAAGAGGGAAAAGTTTGATAAAGAGAATACTATTAAGGTATGTGTCCAAGTGTGATGTTACCGTTTCTGGAATTCCCAGAGATGCCTCATGAATTTTTTTTTTTTTAAAGTGGCACAGCTATGTTAGGAATAGGGTTTCTCTGTGATGCGTGATTGAATACAGTTGACATGTGCGCTCTGATTGGCTGAAAGATCTCTGTTCTTTTTTTGTGACACTCAGGACCAGTGGAGCCCCTCATCCAGCTCAAGGCAACAGAGGCAATCCTCACAGGGAGAGAGTCGAAGCCCCCACTCTTCTGCTCTCCCTACTCTGGTTGCCTTAAAGGAGTCAGCAGACACCTTGACCAAATACAGACCACAGGGTAAAGGGGTGCATTCGGTTAATATTATTTGTGAGGGATTTTGGTACTTGTGATTGGCTGCACTGTATACCGAAGGCCTCTGTGTTTATTGCCCCTCTGCTGCCTAAAGCTTGCCCTGGAGGTCCACCCTCCTGCTGATTGAGCACGTTTCATTTCACATTCAAAACCAGGCCTCCAGGTTTCATTTCTAGAGCACGATTTGATTAGAATTACAGTCAAACCCACTTAAAATCACTCCTGTTAATGTCATCCTTATTATCATCACCTTGAAATGTCCCGGAATGTCCAGAATATAAGGGGAGTCAATGGGAACAAGCTCCTGGCAATATCACCAGTTATTGTCATGCTCCAGTTAATATCACTCATTTTTAGTCATACAACTTACTCTCATCCTACTTAATATAACTTTTGAAACAGAAGAATTGGATTAGAAGGTTTACATGCAACTGAGTGGCTGTAAAGCATTGCAATGTTCTGATGTATAAAAGAACAGTAGTCGACTAACATACAGGACACGATAATGCATATGTTTACAGCATTGTGTTTTTAATAGTAAAATATGTTGAGCATGTACAATGTAGTAGATTGTATAAAACAACATATGCTATTGTAACCATTTTTGCTCAGCCCCTTTGACGTGATATTAGAAGGGTTGTCTACACTGATCAATGAATAAGCTTCCAATATGAAATGTCAACAGACTGCTTACAACATGCAGGAAAATCCCTTTTGTATACACTGTTGTATTGCATGATAGAGGCAGCAGTCATATTAAATGCCATGGTTTGCGTGTCTTTGTGTGTATTTGTGTGTGTCTGTGTGCGTGTGTGTGTGTCTTTGTGTGTATTTGTGCATGTGTGTGTCTTTGTGTGTATTTGTGTGTGTGTGCGTGTGTGTGTGTTTGTGTGTGTGTCTGTGTGTGTGTGTGTGTCTTTGTGTGTATTTGTGTGTGTGTGTGCGTGTGTGTGTCTTTGTGTGTATTTGTGTGTGTCTGTGTGCGTGTGTGTGTGTCTTTGTGTGTATTTGTGTGTGTGTGTGCGTGTGTGTGTCTTTGTGTGTATTTGTGTGTGTGTGTGCGTGTGTGTGTGTGTGTCTGTGTGTGTTTCTACTTATTTGGGGATTTACTTTTGTTTCACTCATATTCAGACCCATGCAAAGGATCATGTTGCTAAGTCTCCTGCAGTCCAGGCTTCCAATGCAGAGCACTATCCCAGGCTTCGGAGCGCCCAGAGCAAGAAGGCAGGAACGTTACAACAGGAAGGTATGCTGGGAATGAGAAACGTTTAACAAATATCTTTGGTACAACAGAACGCATTTCAAAATGACAAAACAGATTTGATCAAGTTTAATCTCGCTTCAGTAGCCATCAGTGAGTGACTTGGGACTTTATCAGCTAGTTTCAGACTATGATTAACAATAGTCTTTGAGTAACTTGTCTAAGGTAACATTAGGTAGTACAGGCTTAGTGCTAATCAAGGTCTGTAAAACCAGCCACACCTGTTTGTTTTTGTAAACCCTGCTGCTTTGCTACATCAGCTGCTCACATAAACCATTTCATATTCACAGTGTGAGGGAAACTAGTGGTCATTGTTCTAATATTTAGCACACCGCTGTATTCTTTGATTTTCTCACTTAAGTTCCAATACTTGTTGTTCAGCAAAAACAAATAGTTTCAGTGCTGCGTTGTTTAAACCTCTGGCCAGATCAATGACCCAGACCACTTACTTTGATGTAAGGTTTTATGGATGGTTCACATCAGTTTTGTTTTTTCCCAGCTTTCAAGAAGTGTGGAGGAGGTATTCAAACACTCTCTTCCAACGGCCAAGAAGTTACAGAGAATGATGTGAAACACCAGGTTTGTTTGAAACATCCCAAGTTCTGACTAGTAAAGCTATGGATTGTTTTGTACAATCATGTAGTTGGAGCATGGACAAGCCTAGGCCCTGGCCCAGATCCATACTTTACACATGCAGAGAAGTCGACCCACTGCTTTAACTTCCCTTTTCTTATACAGTATAATCTGAACATAGAACTTGAAAAGTGTTCTAAGAGAGCAGTAAGAAAACAAATGCAGTGCTGATTATTGTTTAAAATATAAACTGGAAAGATAAACTATATAAGAAAATGTAGTTTTCAAAAGCGAAGAAGCAGCCATATACAGAAACTTCTGAACTGAGATGTCTGGGAGTTGCTGTGGTTCACAAGAAACCCAATACACACTGGCTTTGCCAATAACAGGGCTTCATTGATTCTGATTCCTGAGGGTGCATTGACTTGCTGCTGTTCATAAACAGCTCTGGGAATGCACAGAGATTTAAACCTGTATCTCCAGTTGCATGCTTGCACCGTTCTGTTATGTATTACATATTTGTAACACTTCCTTTTGTTCTTTATCAGCAAAAGGGAAACAAAACTAGGCGACTTCCGTCACAGCAGAGAGAGCAAGAAATGAGTTATCTTCAGGGTCACAGCTCCAAATCTAGTTGCTCTCTGGGACAGTTTGATGTATCTTCTACGGACAGGTGAGGCTTTTCTTTAGGCATCAACAATATGTAGTTTTCTTCCATTTGTTAATAAAGGATTTCTTTTTTTTCCCTTTTTATAAATTAAGATAATGCTTAATTTTGAAATTAAAATTCTCAAAACAAAAAAGAAAAGTATGCTTTATTTACAAAGTTGGGCTGAATAAATTGTTAACTACAAACAAAATCATAACTGTACTCAACAAAAGTTATGATTAACACTTACTATAACTCTTATGATCTATTAAATAAATCATTTTTTGCAGCATTATAGGAACAACATTTTATGAATACTTACTAGTATGTGCATGTTATCATATTTTTCAAAGTCATTACAAAGAATTATGCACATAGTTGTACAGTGTTTTGTAGGCTTTTTGAAGTCGTGTATATATTGAAAATAAACAATGAATACTGAGGGATAAGAGAATTCAAGTTGAATTTCCTCCGTCATTCCCGTACTTTTCACATGCACTACAAATAACTACAAAGGAAAACAACTGGATGTGTGTATTTAACCCTACAGGTGGAGAAAGTGATGGGGAGATATATGGGAAATGATATTTCAAATGCAAACCCAACCATGGCACCTTTACTCCAATATCTGATATCCAAAAGGTTTGTTTTTACATATCATCCATGTATAACATTTTATGCAAAGAAACAGGTGACAAGAAAAAATACATTATTTTTGGTTGTTTGAAACTTTTTCTTGCATTTTGAAAACGGAACCGTAATATTAACTATAAGAAAGTGAACATTTCTGATAATAAGTATTTTCTTAAATATATTCAGTGATCAGTTTTAAAAAAGGCAACTTATTTGGGAACAGAAGATGGGAATTGAATCACTATGAGGTGGTGCTGCAAGTGCCTCAGAAAGTTGCCACATTTTGGAACCTGTTATATACTTTTTTTTTTTTTTTTTTTACTGAATTAACAACTTTAACAACACCTACTCTTCATAGCTTTCCAAACCAACTGCCCTGCCTGATTCAGGAAACACAGCAGTGAATATGCCAGACTCCAGCGACTCAGATTGCAGCAGAAGTACCTCAAGGAATAGTTGCAGAAGATCACTTTGAAGGACAAGAAACCAGCTGCATATCAATGCCCTGGTTCACTGTGAGCCACTGATCAGAGTCGCTAGTGACAAAAGCACCGAAGCACACAGCAGTCATCCAGTGCAGAGGGACTACAACAGAGTAACACCACTCCCTTCTCTGGCGCCTGGCTACACGACTGAACACTCACGGCCAGTGGACATGAAGGGGTTTCAGAAGGTTTTTTAATCTGCATAATAAAAAATGGCTGCTTTTTCTGGTATAGTTATTTTGTTAATTGTTATTTTCCTACTGATCTTAGGGGAACAAGCTTATCATTGCTATTTGTATGCTTCAGAATGAGCAGCCTCTATGTACAGGCCTCCACTTCTAGTAATTGTAATCTCGTTTTAAATCTTGCACGCGTGTTACAATCCTCCAATAGAAATGTATGACATTTAATAGAGAAAAGTGTAAGGTACTGCACACAGGCAATAAAAATGTGCATTATAAATATCATATGGGAGATACTGAAATTGAAGATGGAATCTATGAAAAAGACCTAGGAGTTTATGTTGACTCAGTAATGTTTTCATCTAGACAATGTGGGGAAGCTATAAAAAAGGCCAAAAAGGTGCTCAAATATATTGTGAAATGTGTTGAATTTAAATCAAGGGAAGTAATGTTAAAACTTTACAATGCATTAGTAAGACCTCATCTAGAATATTGTGTTCAGTTCTGGTCATCTGGTTACAAAATGGATATTGCTGCTCTAGAAACAATGCAAAGAAGAGCGACACCCTGGGATCCTTCAAGACGGGCAAGATGGGCCAAATGGCCTCCTCTTGTTTGTAAACCTTCTTATGTTCTTATGAATGTGCTGCCACTCAGTAGTTGGGGTAGGTTTAAGTATTCAGAATGAATCAATGTGAGATATAAGTCAGGAAGGAGGGACATTGCCCAAATGCACTGATAAAGTTTCTTTTGCAGGTTGTAAGTAACTACACTGATTTCTTAAGTCTTGTACAGTATGTTAATGTTCTTAATAGTCCTTATTACAAAAAACAAAAGACTTATTTTCCAATGCGTTTCTCTTTTATTAACAAGGTTGTTTTAGGTACAGTAGCAAGAGTTCAGGTCTTGCTAACCTTTCCATGTATCTTGACTTAAAGTTGTTCTCCTTACCATAGTGAGAGTATGAGTTGTGGTACTGATTAGCCGTGATCCAGAGTCTCAGACAGGCATAGATTGTCACAATCTGGCGGTATAGAGTTAGCAGTGGTTTTCCTTACGCCGAACTGTGGAGTGCTCTTCTCGTGTCTGCACTCAAAATGGAAGTGCCCCTGTCCCAGTGTGTTGTGTTCAGATATAGCGTACAGGAAATGCAAAGGATCAGGCTCCACCAATCAGTAATAGGGAACTATAAGATTGACTTTGGGAGGTGGGACACAGCTATACCATAACCTAGTAATATCCCGTTACAAGGTTACTGTATTTTATTAACTATAACGCACCACAAGTGTCACTGCTTTTTAAAAAGGATCTGATATGCATCATTAGCTTCGGGGAGTGCAATAGGTAGAGCCAATCTGGCATGGGATACTATTGCCCAATACTATTTGATTAGTCTTACAAGATTCAGATTTTGCTTTAGACATTTCAAATGTTTTACTGTTGTTGCTAGATAGAAAACATAATGCTACAAGATATTTTTGCATGATTTGTGAAACTGTCTTTTTTTTCTTTTAACTCCAGTTGAGGACAATCCAGTTTGGCAAATCGGACATCATAACCTTCGCAATGGACCAAGGAACTAAATCTCAAGCCAACAGTAATACTGCATAATGCATTTAACACAGAGCTATAATATTTAAAGACTTGCTTTCAGTTTCAACGGCCAGCTATTTTGCTTTTGGAAAGAAAACATTAGAAACTGTAGTTAAATTCATGGGGGATATCTGAAACTGTCTAGTTTCAACAATGATTAAAGGAAACAGCTAATATAAGATGGCGGATATAATCAGTAGATCCTGATTTTCCATTGTGTGCGATTGGCTGGAATGGTTCCATTTGCAGAAACACATGCGCAATTTTACCCAACATGACCCAGTTGGATTAAACAATGGTATGAGGTAGGGTAGTTTTATTGCTTCATCTTCCTTGGGACAGTATGCAGAACAACATACAGGTCTTCAGTTACTTGATTAATTACTTACTATACGGACACTTTTTAAAATCAAAATTAACTTTCTTGTTATTGCTGTGCAATCAGGTGGACTTTGGTATTCTTGGAAGGAAACCAATGTGTACCTTCATTAGTCTAGGTTCTACGATGAAAGAAATACTATTTTCTTTATTAATTGTGACAAGAGGTTACTTAACCCTTCTTCATATGTTTGTAGAATGCAATAGTATTTTTCCACTTGTGTGTAGTAAAAAATCTATTTGTTGTGTTGTTTCCTTGGCAGAAATCCCAGAAAGATTAATGTATGATGCACTTAATCCAGTTATAAGCACTATATATTAAGACCATTGTTCTGTTTTTGTATTGCTTTGGTTTTAAGTGATGTCTAATTGTATCCAAATTATTTTGACCACTATGTTGGTAGTGATTACATTACGATATGGACAAAGTTTTTAATTCCTTTGCTTTTATAGTTTTTTTTTTATTTGTACTCCACATAAAAATAAAAATCAATATTCAATACTTTATTCAATACTTATTCAACTTTTTTGTGTGTCAATTCATCCTTTCAAAGATAAGCATTAATATTATGTACAAAACAAACAATATAAAACATTGGTGAGACAAACATGCCTCCTTGGTGATTGTCAGGTCAAGTGTGTAGTTATTTATAGGCAAATATATAACAAAGATTCAAAGCGCTGCGGTTGAACACTAAGGAAGTTCAAAAGCCCATTCTTTGGCTTGGTTTTAAGAAACTATTCACCAGCAAAGACATTCTGTTATTGGCAGCTGGGTTTAAAGAATGAAGAAAATGTAGTGAATGAATTTTGGCAGGTGGAATCAGAAATTCACTCTAAATTAGTGCTCTGGCAGAGGATTGGGAAGACCTAAATGCAGAATACATTTAGGAGTGTCGCAGTGCAATTGTGCAATAATATCCAAATTTCTCAGCTCCAGAAGTGCGCAATCTCATTCCTTACTCCTTCCTTTATTTATTTTCAAAGAATTGGTTAATGTGCTTTGCAGTACATAAAAAAGCAGGCATGTGAGATGTCACAGTAGGCTAATACACTAGCATGCTATGCTGCTGTCCTTGGAAGACTGGGATCAAATCCAGTGAATGCTTTCCTTTATTTTCAAAGAATTTGTTGATTGACTTTATACTCAGTGCAAACTAACACTTTCCTGCGGGTGCTGGTGGTGCAGTGGGCTAATCCCATAGCCTTCACTCCCTGAAGACGGCAATTCAAATCCAGCTCCTGGAGTTGAGATCCTAACGCAAGTATTGGTGATGGTGGTGACTGTAAGAAATGATGTTGGTTATAACTAACAATGTTGATTGTGTTTCCACTAATGGAGAAGGAGGACAGCCCACCCGGGTGAAGAGGGGGCTAAACCTTGTAGGTCTGTAAGGTAAATTAAACAAGAGTTTTGAAAATGAGGGATTAACACGTGCCTTATGTGGGACTTTCATTGACTTCCCTGCAAATCACTCCAATGTTCTACCAACTAAGCCAGACAAAGAGCTGCTTTGCACCCTTGCAAAATGCCATCTAGGGTTTTAATTAATTATTTGTACAATATGTAGGGGCAGAGTGAGACTGGATAATATTTTCAACACACAAGACAAGGCCTGAACCACAACTCTGGTGTTTATTTATCAATTTCTTTCTTTTTCATCTCTTCAGTTGTGCTGTCTGTTGTTCTGGTTGCCATGGCATTTTTTTTGGCGTCACAGCAACGAGAGTTGGGCAGGCTGAGGAATCTTTAGTTAGACAGTAAGAAAGAAATTAAGACATTAAGTTAGCGAGACACAAATTAAGACAGTAACAATGAAGCACTTAGAGAATAAATGAAGGCAGTTAAAAAGAAACAATTAGAGACAATGTTAGAAAGAGACATTAGAAGACTAAATGGAGAAAGTTTGATGTGTCATTTCCCAGGATCACGTTCTTAGAATAAACTACAGAGACCAGAATACAGTGGTGCATTCACCTGCATGGAGACAGCAGCTGAGTTGTTACAGTATTCATTTGGTAAAAATGATAATAAAATTAAATAAAAAAATTGTTTCATTTTGTTTCCCAGGTTCACTTCCTACTGAAGTTTAGTGGTAGTGTTTTTTAACCTGTGATTACAAAAAACGTAACAGTAGATCAAACATATGTTTTCTTGAAAAGCTACCAATTTAGTTTTTACATTTATTCTTGTCTGTAGCACATACAGTATGTCTGACCCTGTTGATCCTTATGTTATATGAAGGTCCACTTTGTGGCCGTTCATTTGATATGTTACAATTGCTTGTACTACTACATTCATGCAAGTTATACAATTTTTTTCCTTCTTAAAACAGTAAAAAATGGGGCTGTGTAAAGTATTAAGGTTGCTGAGGTTCTCCTTTCCAGTGATATATGATGTTTAGTGGTATTTTTAAACACAATGATGATTATTTTAAGTGTTGGACAGGGAGCTGGTGTATTGTTTTGTTTATATGGGACTGCAGTATAACCAACGTTCTAATTCCAGACAGCGAGCATTAATAGAGTTAATAATACCAGGCGTTGTGTCCCAACAGCTATAGTTAATAAAACCAATACACTGGGGGAGGGAAGTGCAGGGGTTTTCCCTGGTAAAGGCACAGCTGCATGGTGTGCAGAGGGAGCCATACAGTTAGGGGAGCTCAGAGGTCCCAGATTGTCTCTCCTGGTAAAAGCACTGCTGTGTGGTGTGCCGAGGGAGTCATAGTCAGGGGAGCACAAGGGTCGCCGAGTGTCTCTCCTGGTAAAGGCACAGCCGCATGGTGTGCTGTCATCATGTGGCCATTTAGCAGAAGTACCAGTTGCAGTGTATTTTTTTTTTTTTTTTTTTTTAAATCCAAATACAGCTCAGTATCCCTTTAAAATTACTCAGATTAAGAACATAAGAACGTTTACAAATGAGAGGCCATTCGGCCCATCTTGCTCGTTTGGTTGGGAGTAGCTTATTGATCCCAGAATCTCAACATTACTGGGGAGTTGGTTCCAGACCCTCACAAAAAAACAAAACACAACACACGCACGTACACAATGTTAAAAAGACCTGAAACCAGTGTATTAAAAATCAGTTTTTAATGTTTATTACTCTTTTGGCTACGTTCTCTACAATTTCAGCAGCACCTTCAGAGACAGTTATTCTTTTTGTATGTACAGTGAAAAAAGAAGCTTGCAACATCAAAAACGTTAGCAAAATGTTAACGTTTAAACATTAAAGTGACACCTGTAGTAACAGGTTCTCCTTTACAGAAATTACAAACAAAGCATTCATTCAGTATTATGGACAGGACAATGACCAGGGAAATGTACAGAACAGATATACCATGTACTTATTTACTGCATTTCGAGGAATAGTTTGTACTGAACAAGGCAGTTTTAAACTTCACAGTAATGGTTACGAAGCAGATTCATGGAAAACAGTGTCTGTACTTAACTTGTTTAGTGTCAGGTTTTGAGGTTTTCAAAACGTTCTGACACTTATCAGTTTAATATTAAAACAATGCAACACCTCCTACTTGCTGAACTGCTGCAACTGTCTGAGGAGTGACAAGCTAAAACAGACACCCGAACTGCCAAAAGCATAATGAGTTCTTACTTTGAATGTTTGTTTTGTTTTCCCAACACAAGTTATAACATGCCTTGATTTTCTTGTAACTTTTTTTTTTGTTGTTGTTGTTGTTGTTGTTGTTGTACAACTTGTACCTCAAGTAGGTCATACAACTTTAGCTAAGGTAATAGCAACATTAATAGCAGCAAATAAATGCTTCTGAAGACATACATACAAATGAAAATATCCAGTAAGAAAAACAAAAAGGTTGTTTTAAACACTTTACAGGATTTAACTGCTGAAGTTTAAGAATAACTGAAAATTATATCTGTACAGTATTATACAATTATGCTAACAGAGGTGTTTTTTTTTTTTTTTTTTTTTTTTAAATCATCCTGTATAGGATACTATACATTGCCTTTTGTCAAGATTTGGTTACATTCTGTGCATTCTGCAAAACAAGACCCTGCCTGGGCATAAATAATGCGTTTTTTAGACTGCATGCTCACATTACAGTACAGTTCAACAGCATTTCCATGGCTGTTCAAACTCTGAAAAGAAACTTACAAAAAGCAAATGCTTTTCAGAAGCCATAGAAAAACAACTGTGGTGCTTTTTCATAGTAAACATATTACTGAGCTAGAATTATAATGTCAAACTAAGAACAGTTCATGAAATAAGTGACTGCTGTTTTATCATTCACATCCAGGCAGGCACCATTTCCTCTGCGTTAAAACAGCACACTTGCATTTCTCCCTTTTGTTTCAAGTGTTTGCGCCTTTACTGACACACCCCTGAATCAACCAGTGACTGTACCTTTAACAGACACCAGTGCCACATTTAGGCAATGTTGCCGCAGTGTTCTAAATCACTGTTACCTTTAAAAAGTCTTCCATTATGAGGCACAGATACCTTCCCCCAAATACAGCACAAGCTACTCAGGAAGGTGCCTGTAACTGTCATCTTCGACACATCCAATTTTTTTTTTTAATTCACAAGGCTACAAACAAGGGCCCAAACAAGTCTGCTCAAACACATCACTTGCTTCCACACCGTCTTGCAGGAGGAAGCTGCTCGAAACATCACACCAGAATTCGGTCGACAATAAGAATCCTTAGTAGGAAATTATATTTGAAGTGGGAGGCACAGAAGGTGCTCCCATATGCAGATTTCCTGAAGAATTGGACCTCCTCATGTGAGGAAGGAGGTAGGAATCACTAGCCAGCTGATGCACATCAAACCGGTCCTCCTTTCGATACGCCAAACAACGCCTTATAAAGGCCTGAAACAGAAAATAAAAACAAATACATTGACCTATTGCTCAGTCAGATCACCATACCATCTGCACTGCTGAAACCTGCATCCAGTCATTGAAGCACTAAATCCATCACCACACAGACCATATACCTTTATTATGATCATGGATAAACACACACAAAAAATACTCTAACAGCATAGCATTGAGGTTAGTTTTGTTTTTTTGTACTGTGCTATAGGATGTGGAATGTTTGGTATTTTCACATCAAAATTCCAGTCATTTTACCTTTGCTTCATTACTAACAACTGGCTTGACAGGAAACTGAACTTCTGTGGCTTTCAATATTGTGTTTTCCTGCAAGATGTCTTGCTGGGACTGGTTGTGGCCAAATGGCTAAAAGACAGAATAGATTAGGGTTAGGCAGGTAAAGAAACTGAACCATTTTATTTATATATAAAAAAAAATTAAAAACACACAACACACACACACAACACCACTTCACATAGAAATTCAACAACCTACCTTTCTTCCGTACAGACACTGGAAAAAAATTACTCCTACTGACCAGACATCAACTTTGTTTGAAATCTTGGGTGGTTCTTTGCCAACTACAAAGCACTCAGGAGGCAAGTACCTGAGAAGAGACGATTTCAAGTTTTCCATTCAATTCAACTGAAAAACCAAAAGCACCACATTTTTGAAAATATTTAATGTAAATCCCATAACACTGTATAATGGTCCCTACCCATTGAAAACTGCACTGGTAAGGTGGTCTAATGGAGTATTATGCAAGACTGGTGACAACAATATTATACCCATGGTTACACGGAGGAATTGTTAGTGTTGTAGTCGAATATTATAAAAACTAAAATAGATATTTTACCAATAGGTGCCTGCTCCTTGCGATGTCAAATCCATGCCATCAACCCCATAGTTGTCATCATCCATAATTTTGGACAAACCGAAGTCTGTGATTTTTATTTCACCACAGGCTGTCCCATCTACCAGAAGAATGTTGCCTGAACACAAATGTTAAAAAGGTTAGACAAGTATCACCAGAAATACCATATATACAAACAATTTGATACACATACAAATCTCACCACCTTCTCTTAGTGCAGTTTGAAAGAACGTATAAAACAAAGGAACAGTGTTAGTCCAACTAACATATATACCTGGCCAAGGCTGTAAACAGAAAATCAGAGCAATCAGCATCATGAAAAAGGATCACCATGACCTGCATGAATGAATGAAAGCAGCTTCCCCCCATACCTCCCCAGATTCCGATACTCTCAACAACCTGCATTCAAAACTAAAAATGGGAGTTTATGAACAAAGCACTCCTGGTCGCATAATCTAAGGGGAATGTTGTATCAGACTGAATGGTTTGGAAACAATTAAAATGGATTTGAAAAAGTTATGTAACATTTTTCCAGATAAGTTCTTCTTTAAACTAAAGAATGGCAAATCCCAATTTGTACCCACCTGGTTTGAGATCATAGTGGATAATAGGTGGCTTGATTTCATTGAGATATCGTAGTGCATTCACAATCTGCATTACTATTGACCTGGCTTCTTTTTCAGACATTAATTTATGCTGTTTCAAGTAGAAGTCCAAGTCATTGCCTTCACAGTATTCTAACACTGTACAAAACCTGAAAAATAAATAAATAAATAAATAAATAAATAAATGAGTGAAAAAAACCACACAAGCAGCCAATAGTGTTACCTGCGTAAAAAAAAAAGAGAAACAGAAAAGGAATACAGTGCTAATAAGCTAAAATCTCAGTAATAAACATTGAACTACATGATAACAAATGCCCAGTCATGTCATGCTCAGACTCTCTCGCAGAA
This sequence comes from Acipenser oxyrinchus oxyrinchus, assembly GCA_030684275.1. Lineage (NCBI taxonomy): Eukaryota > Metazoa > Chordata > Actinopteri > Acipenseriformes > Acipenseridae > Acipenser > Acipenser oxyrinchus. The sequence goes on from CM060257.1 coordinate 12,622,367, forward strand.
AGCAAAGTTGCCCAACCCATGAGTTGACTGTCCTTACCCAATAAACAATGAAATTGGAAATCTGCTTATATACTTACGTGTCTGTGTCCAGCGAGAAATAGTCATATAACTTCACTATTCGAGGGTGATCTAGTTCCTTGTGTATCCTATATTCACGGCACGCATGTCTATAATAAATGTAAAATTACTGTTAATGTAAACAAAAGCATTCCAGTGGGTCGTGAACAGCGGTATAGACACCATTACTGTCATCATTCAACCATCACTTACATATACACAGCAATATACACACATTTCATAGTATAATTTTCTTTCGGCTTTTTCTTATTTGTTAATTGAATGCCATGGTCGTTGATTAAGTGCTTTCATTACAGTGTGCAAAAGATGATATTACAGAGGTAAGACAATGAAAGCACACAAACCTCTGACTTTTAAACCACCAAGCATCTTAATTCAGTAAACTTCCTCCCTGGGACCGCTGAACAGCTCTCTTCATTAGCCCTCTCTTAATACCTTTTTGTTTTGGTGACCAAAAAACAGTAATTTCACTATTGTTCTCAGACAAAATCAAATGTAGCAAGTACACACACCTTTGTATTCCTCCAATTTTGTTTAACATGTATTCATTCTAAATTATCTTAAAGCTATGGCCATAAGTTTTGCATCACCTAGAATTTTAGGATTGAGAATTTAATTTAAAAAAAAAATAAAAAAACTTTAAAAAAAAAACACCTTATGAACATAATTTATTTTTTTTTATTTAACATCATGCAATCAAATAATCATGTTTTTGTTAAGTATATGGAAAACTACAAAGCGGTATGTAATTTAAAATATTGACGTAACATTATTCAAACAAGTTTCATTTGACTATGAAGCAAAAATAGTTAATTCTATAGGGAGATGCAAAACTGTTGGCCATAGCTGTACTGTCAGAATGATGGATTTCATAACAGACCTCCTGCACGGTTCTTTACATAGTGCATTAGATCTATGCTGTGTCTCAAAAATACGAACAATGTCCCAAAGAGCACCACACATAGGAGGGAATGAATAGATTACATACTTGTGATAGTTCTCTTTCTTCTCTTCTCTCCAGTTTTTATTGAGTTGGTGGATCTTCACTGCAGCATATCGTTGCTCAAACAAATCAAAGGCCTAAATTATAAAAGTAGAACTATCACTAATTGCAATAACTAAAAGTGGTTGAACCAATTTTTTTTTTTTATAATTAACATTCAAGTAACTTCTCCAAATTGCATCACTAGACAAAATATGAATATTGTAGATTAAAACATGGCAAAAGGGGCCCCTTAATTTCTATGGCCTATGCGGCATGCTAGGGCATGCCTTAATTCACAACCACTGCCCAGGTAAGGATACTGGGTGCATGTGGCAATGTGCCCCGCCCCTGTGTGTGTTATATGTTGTTTTTTTTTTGTTTTTTTGTTTTTTTGTTTTTTTTGTTTTTTAAACAACAAATTGCGGTTCCTGCTCTGGTCGGCGTCTAGGTGGCGCTGGTAATCCCACGATGACACCACGTGTCACAAAGACGGCCAGAGTGGGTGACGTCAGACCAGAGCCAGGAAATAAATAAACAAAACGAGAGGTGGAGTTTGGTGCAGCTGAGCGAATGCTTTCGCTCAGCATTTAATAAATAAACAGAACAGAAAATAAAAAGGTTGTAAGACAAAAAACACACAGGACACGGCACTTACGCCAAAAATAAACATATAAACAAAACGGACTAAACAGTAAACCGACAGACAAACGGTGAGTGAAGCAAAACAAACGTTACGATCTTTCTTTCTTTTTCTTTCTTTCTCTCACCCATTCTCCACTCACGAACACCCAACCCCGAGTGAATGAAACGTGCATCTATTTATACTGTTGTGCTGGGATTCAATTACTAATTAATTATTCACTTGAATCCCAGCACATGAATTAATTACGTGCAACCTCGTGCTCACATATTAAATACTTTAAATGCACGCGAAGTGATGTGCAATCCCGTGCCTAAATACAATTACATCTTAAATAACTCGTGCTGCACACACCCATTTATATCCCGTGCAGCCAACTCTATACACCAACATTTAACACACCACACGCAACATACAACATATAACACACACATGCACACAGGGGCGGGGCATATTGCCACAGTGCATCACCCCCAAAAATGAACATTTGTTACATTGGATAAATTATCACAACACAACTGGCAAGACTTCAAACTTCTGTGCATCAGCACAGACACATCTCCACAAAAATCTTGGGCTTGCCATTAGTTTGACATTTAGGGCTATGCCACAATTATTTTTGAAATTAAATATTCTAGATTATTAAATCTAGATTCAATTATTAAATTAAATGACTATACCACTATGTTATATTGTAATTAAATTACTTGTACACACATGTATATAATAAAACATTCTATTAGGGAAAGTATTTTAAAAACATAAGTAAAAACTTGGTAGGGATGGTTAATCACTTTAAATGTCATAATAAACATGTGAATCATTTTTAAATGATTTTATAATCTTAACACATTTCTCGTCTTTGTAATCTCAAACTTGTGTGGTTTATTGTTTACTAGCATCAACATATTTTATTAAACGTAGGTTAACAATTCTGTTCCACAAACCTTATATACTTCACTGAAACCCCCTCTGCCCAGGAGATGTAGTAATAGATACCGGTCATTCAAAGTAGGGTGATCTTTAAACCTTAAGATCAGAAAATGGGTTTAACACAGGTTATTACAAGTCAAAGGTTTTTACTGCCTCAAGAATTCCTAAACTCTGCATTTGTGGATTAATTTTAGAATTAACTCTCATACTATGGTACATATGGAATGAAGAAATATCTACAATTTATGGTTTAGTATTATTGAACTAATATGAACTTTCTGCCATTTTTACAATGGTCTGTTACTAGAGAAATAGTTTGTCTAGCATGCAGATAATGTCAAATTATTTCAGCAGTTCAAAACATGTTCCTTGTTTTGCAAAAGCACATGACATTGCTGCCCTCCCGAAATAGAATTAATCTTATTGGAGACAACAACAAATGCTCAGCTTTAAATCAGTCATAGGTAGAAGTGTTGCAGCTTAAAAAAATGGTTTCAACCAAGTACACTCTAAGACCAGCATACATAAAACAATCACCACTGCTTTTCAAAATGTAAGCCATCAGTGTAAACCTCTCATCAAGCATTTGCTGGAGAACAGTTTTATTTTGAAACTTACTGAGAGTTATCTTCATTGTTTATTCTTTTCAGCTCCCGTATGTGAAGATTTCTGACTCTCTCAAGACGTTCTAGTTCCGCCTGGATTTCAGCTTCTTCCTATAAATCGTTTCCAGAAATCATTTTAACATCTCTTTTCTACCCTCTCCGCTCCTCCCTCCCAATATTCCAAATTACACAGGGTGGCAGTTCTTCAAAATTCTACTTTTATATTTTCCTGTCTGTTCTATTATGAAATATTCATTTCTGATTTAAAACAACTTCTGGTAGGGTCATTCCTTTGGTAATAAGCACAAAAAGTGCGAAATAGTATATCAGCCATTAATATACTGTTAACCCATTAAAAAAAGAGACAGGCACGTTTTGATCAATAGAGAATTTGTAAGTAAATAAGTATTACCAGCACACTAAAATGCAAGTGGCATATAACTAGGCTTGCTACTTTAAAAAAAAAAAAAAAAAAAAAAAAAAAAAATCGGTACAGCTCGTTAAAACGTCGAATTCCCACTGAAATAAATGTATATAGGACAAACCACTCGCTATTTTTTATTTTCTTACCAAAAATCATAATTTAGAAATCATCTCTAGTTTATGTAGTTTTTATACTTGCTGTCTGTCCTGTCTCCGTTCCGCTCTGAATGGCTAGGGGTCGTTGTCAGTCAACTCAGTGGTCCCTTAATAGGCTACTGTAGTTTCACCGTCAAGTCATTTCACCCTGTTCTGACATTGTTGACTGAAGCAGCGCTAGAATACTCTCATTCATTTAAGTGACTGTTAAATCATCAAGACCTACACAGACTGTGCACTTTCATTTGCCAGCTACAGCGCCCGTCAGCTGAAGTCTCCTCGTCAGGACGACGCGGGCCCATCTGCCTTGCCTTCCAGTGACGCAGATCACTGAAGCAGATGGGCGGGGGGAGTGACGGTTAAACGAGTGTGACGCACATCTGATTATTTCATCTGATTTGATGTGTATGTAGGTGAGCACGTTGTAACCTGCCCCCTACCACCCAAACAACCCCCTGCCCTGCCCTGCATACACACACACTTCGTACAAGGAAGAAATATGACTTGCATTTGAGGAACTGTGCAGGGAGACATTCATTCTTTCATTGAAATTTGTTAGCGCATGAACTGCAGTAAACAACAAACTTGTCAGTTTTTTCAGGGAACACAAAAAAGATAAAATGTCAAAAATACACAGCTGAAAAGGACTGTTTTAAAATAAGCAGGGTTCCATTTAGATGTAATGTAGTTGGTTTTGTTTGTACAGAACTATATTTTCAGCAGAAGTACTATTTTAATTCAGAACGATATGATTCTGAAAATATCACTTGCCAAAAGAGACGACTGGACACGTGGACTGTAATACAGTACACACTTAAATCAGGTACGTATGGTAGCATTATGTAAAATTCCCCATTAACGACCCAACAACAAAATGAAATCAAAATGTTACCCATACACAGAACTGCTTAAAAACATAAACACAATGCAATTTAGCAAAATATTAAAAAACAGGTCTTCAGAATTAAAACCGTATCTGAAGTCAGTATTCAAAATTGCAATATAGTGCTCGTTAAGGCCCTAATGTCACAGTTCACTTATCTCATTCGCTTTGTTTTTGGAGGAAGCGCTGTGTAACTGCAGTGCAAAAGACAGACAGACTGATTTGCCATCCCAGAAAAAACAAAAACAAACAAACAAACAAAAAATCATGAGGGCTGCAATGGTTAAACAAGTCAATTGTAACATTGAAGAGATGGGCTTTGTATCAGAAAACTGGTGATGGAGTCGGAAATCGAGTGTGATGGGCAATTTGTTACATTATATATATAAATAAATAATGGGGATTGTTTTTATTCTTAATAAAAAGGCGGTAAAACGCGACTGACGTGTACTGAGTGTCGTATATATCCGAGTGCTGACTGTATTATTTTTACTTGTAAATTTATGCTACAAAAGTCTGTGTAATACACTTTTATATGCTGCGTTTTCTACAGTTTATTTGAGACAATTCTTAAAATTTGTGTAGGATCTTTATCTATACAAGGTATAGCTCCGCTGTTATCAAACGTTATTTCAACTAGAACCATGGTTTTGTTGCATGTTGAATGATAAAGGGGTTTAGCTAAATGAGACTTTAAAAAAAAATTTAAAAGCATAAAATGGTCGATTTCACCTATTCCCTGCTTGAAATGAAAAATAAAGAATCGAAAAAAAATCTGGTAAATTCTTTAAAAAATAAACGTCTATTAATTGTCGATTTGGCAAAAAAAATAAAAATCAAATAGTAGCAAGCCTACATACATATAACTCACTTTTTGTACACAGCATTTGCATGTTACACAATATTAACCTTGTACAGTACTTAATGTTCTTTTTTTAATTTTTTTTTTTTTTTTTATATAAAAGAAGTTTAGACTTTTTTTTAACATTTAAAATAAATCTGACCTTTTTGAGATGCCCTAATCTGAGTTTGAAGATTTCTTCCTGTTCGTGGTACTCCGCTACTGTTAGCCTGGCAAAGGAATAAAGGAAAAAAGTTAGACTCCTAAAATACAGTTGTATGAAGAGTACAAATCCAGTATCTTAAAGTGTTAGGTCTCGTCTGGAAACTAAAAAAAGTCACCCCCCAATAAAGCAGTCATATTAGAAGACAGGTCAGAGGGTAGGGTTAACATTTTGCCTGATGAGTTTCCATAACATTGAAAATATGAATAGATTTACAGAGCTTCCCCATGGGAGCCTCTTCCATTTTAACTTCTAATAATATCTCACAAACCTGTTAATTCTGTGTGTGCAGATTCAGTTAGGCAGTATGACATGAATTGACACTTACAGCTGCGGTAGACTGGGCTTCAAAAATGGATCATTTTCTGCACCATTCACAGCCTTGGTTTTCCGTTGCTTTGGCTCAGAATTTGCAGTTGGTATCTGAGAGTTATTTGTCGTTGGGGGTTTTCGCTTAGCTAACAGCTTTCTCTGCCTTTCAATTTCTTCTCTCTGTTGATTTATCCATTCTTGCTGCCTGACGCACAGCAAAAAAAAAAAAAAAAGAGCTGACGGATGCTACTGTGAAGATATTTTATACGAAATTAATGCAGATTTCATAGCAGAACCTTTCAATATATATAATACGTGCATGCTAAAATATAATTAAGACAACGGACTAAGTCATAAACTATATTATGGTAATAACTTGAATATAATTGACAAATAAGAATTTCTAAAAACAGCAAAAGAACTTACTTTACAAGATTTTGAAATGCAAAGCCATCTGTCCACTGTTCTGTGAAAGAAGCCCCATGCCGTACTGTAGTGAAGTGGCCCAGGCGCAATCTGTCCTGCATGCTTTTCTCCCTGCATGCCTGTTTGTCCTGTGTACTCTATTTTAAAAAAAAAACACACACATGTAGACATTTGTCTTGTGAACAGCTGCAATTTAAAAGTAGTCCATTGGTATGGCAACTGGCATGCAAAAATGTCAAGCCAACACAACGAACAAACCATGCATTTCATTAATAACCTCTGTTGAAAATGTACTTTTGAAAACATCCTTCAATATACAGTAACATTGAATTTAGGTTATAAAATCAAATATATAATATATAAATAAATTGGTGTTTTAAAAGAGATATTATATATATATATATATATATATATATATATATATATATATATATATACAGTACTGTGCAAAAGTTTTAGGCAGGTGTGAAAAAATGCTGTAAAGTAAGAATGCTTTCAAAAATAGACATGTTAATAGATTATATTTATCAATTAACTAAATGCAAAGTGAGTGAACAGAAGAAAAATCTAAATCAAATCCATATTTGGTGTGACCACCCTTTGCCTTCAAAACAGCATCAAGCATCAATTCTTCTAGGTACACTTGCACACAGTTTTGAAGGAACTCGGCAGGTAGGTTGGCCCAAACATCTTGGAGAACTAACCACAGTTCTTCTGTGGATTTAGGCAGCCTCAGTTGCTTCTCTCTCTTCATGTAATCCCAGACAGACTCGATGATGTTGAGATCAGGGCTCTGTGGGGCCATACCATCACTTCCAGGACTTCTTGTTCTTCTTTACGCTGAAGATAGTTCTTAATGACTTTCAATGTATGTTTGGGGTCGTTGTCATGCTGCAGAATAAATTTGGGGCCAATCAGATGCCTCCCTGATGGTATTGCATGATGGATAAGTATCTGCCTGTACTTCTCAGCATTGAGGAGACCATTAATTCTGACCAAATCCCCAACTCCATTTGCAGAAATGCAGCCCCAAACTTGCAAGGAACCTCCACCATGCTTCACTGTTGCCTGCAGACACTCATTCGTGTACGCTCTCCAGCCCTTCGACGAACAAACTGCCTTCTGCTACAGCCAAATATTTCAAATTTTGACTCATCAGTCCAGAGCACCTGCTGCCATTTTTCTGCACCCCAGTTCCTGTGTTTTCGTGCATAGTTGAGTCGCTTGGCCTTGTTTCCACGCCGGAGGTATGGCTTTTTGGCCGCAAGTCTTCCATGAAGGCCACTTCTGACCAGACTTCTCCGGACAGTAGATGGGTGTACCAGGGTCCCACTGTTTTCTGCCAGTTCTGAGCTGATGGCACTGCTGGACATCTTCCGATTGCGAAGGGAAGTAAGCATGATGTGTCTTTCATCTGCTGCAGTAAGTTTCCTTGGCCGACCACTGCGCTCTACGGTCCTCAACGTTGCCCGTTTCTTTGTGCTTCTTCAAAAGAGCTTGGACAGCACATCTGGAAACCCCTGTCTGCCTTGAAATTTCTGCCTGGGAGAGACCTTGCTGATGCAGTATAACTACCTTTGTGTCTTGTTGCTGTGCTCAGTCTTGAAATGGTGTATGACTTTTGACAGTAAACTGTCTTCAGCAACCTCTCCTTGTTAGCTGAGTTTGGCTGTTCCTCACCCAGTTTTATTCCTCCTACACAGCTGTTTCTGTTTCAGTTAATGATTGTGTTTCAACCTACATATTGAATTGATGATCATTAGCACCTGTTTGGTATAATTGTTTAATCATACACCTGACTATATGCCTACAAAATCCCTGAGTTTGTACAAGTGTACCTAGAAGAATTGATGCTGTTTTGAAGGCAAAGGGTTGTCACACCAAATATGGATTTGATTTAGATTTTTCTTCTGTTCACTCACTTTGCATTTAGTTAATTGATAAATATAATCTATTAACATGTCTATTTTTGAAAGCATTCTTACTTTACAGCATTTTTTCACACCTGCCTAAAACTTTTGCATAGTACTGTATATATATATATATATATATATATATATATATATATATATATATATATATATATATATATATAGGTTCTAATTTTGGGGTTAAGTTGATAAAGCCAAATTGTTCCCGCTGAAACTGAATTTTTTAAAATATTATGGTTAAATCCTAGCTCACCCGAAAATGGTATATATTAAAAAATAAATAAATAAAAATTAGATTCACCTAACAGACACATTTGTTAATGTTGTGTAGCTCTTAAAGATCATTGATTTACAGAAACAAAGGTCAAAATAAAGGTATTTTAAATGTGTGTATTAAACAGAAGGATATTAAAATGTAAAGCTCCTGGTATACTATTGAAACAGAAACCAATGTCATCCTATTAAAATGTGAGCATGTGTGGTGATAAAGGCCCAATTAAGGGTAAAATTCCACCAAAAAAACAACAACAAAAAAACACCCTAACAATAGAATGCTGTATAAACTTCTTACAAGATTACCTTTTCAATTAGCAGCTTCTTACTCATAGTGATGCACTTATTTAATCGCTCCTTATACTTTTCAAGTAACTTCTGTTGTTCGTCTATTTGCTTCCTGAGATCACAGTTTGCCTGCAAAAAAAAAAAAAAAAATGTAAAAACATGCAATTAAAAACTTTGTAAAACCTAAATTAAAAAAAACAATCAAGTCTGGATCTAAAGACATTTTTCCACCAGCAGCTTCAGAACTGATCAGCAGTACTACAAAAACCTGTTACTACATCAAGCTTCGTCTTACCCTAAGCAAATCATCTATTCGTCCTTCCTTCTTCTCGAGGTCTAGGTTTTTATTACTTTCGAGAGCAGCTAATTTCTGTATCGTAAGGTCAGTCTGCATTGATGGGGACAAAGAAATCTCATTTAATGATCATGATCATGTTCATGAAAAAACAATACAGCGTCAGAAATTAAAATGAAAAACAAACCATAAAAATGTACAATAATTACCTGAACACATTTAAAGGATAACTGCTTTGGATGTACAACCACATGGTCCCCAAATGACAAACTAGTAGGAGGCGGGCTATTTTGTCTGACCTAAAACAAAAAGAAAATCTGGTTTGATAAAATGTAAAACATCTGTAATATACAAACATTCAGCTGTATGTGAACATATTCCTATCAGTATCTCAAATCCATTGTGTCATGTTATTCAAATTCATTACACTGCATAACAGCTGATTCACAAAAGACAAAAGGTACATTTAAAATTAAGTAAATACATACTTTAGATTCAAGATCAGATATTTAAAGTCCCTAATACATTTAAAGTTATTTAAATATACTATGCATCCTTCTCTCATTTTATGTAGGCCTATATAAGCTATTGTTTCTATTGGCTGAACAGCAGAAATGTATAGCTTGAGCACTATATAGAACATCAATCTGCAGAACTCACCATGGAAGAGGGTGTGGAATGTGAATGTGAATTTTGAGGAGATCGGATTACTGGAGGTATGCCTCGCACTGGACTAGAGCCATTCCCTCCTTGGAACTAAAAGACAAATGCCAAGAAAAAATTGGTTATTGTAATACAGTACTTTTTTTTTTTTTGAATGTATGACACATGCACGCACGTACAGACAGACAAGCCTTCACTTTAATATAGGTAATAAACTAAAAATACTTACATCAAAGTAATCACTAATTTTGGGTCCACGTGCAGAAGCTTTTCCTAGCAGATAAAAAAAAAAAGTTGAAGACACCATAACAAATAGTACTTGTTTTACTAATCCGCATAATCAGTTCTTCAGATTTGTCCTTTTTGTACCACAAGTTCCATTGATTTAGCCATAGTTCTGCCTAGTATACCAGCAAGTTTCCACTTTGCACACTTTTGTGTAACTGGGCTGGCTCCCACCTGTAATGCAAATTGAATCCCCAATACTGTATGTATTCTGTAATACAGAAAAGCTGCATCTCCAAGTCAACATTAGTCATGACAAGCAATAACGAAGACCCGACAGACTTTAACAGCGACAACAGATGCAGCTGGCAAGTGCTGGTGCAGAATTCACTAACCCTGGGTGTTAATGGAATCATGCAATGAAGGTCAATTCTAGAGCCACACCACTTCTCAGGTTTTAAATACAGTATTAACCATGTATTCCAAAATGATTTGAAGATGACGAAAACCCACGCCGACGTTAAACTCCATGAAAACTCTTGGCAGAGTGAAAGAGTACACCCTTTCTCTTTTTGGTCAAAGGTCAAACAAAAGAAAGAAAGAAAAACACATTTTGTTTAATGTTAATAAACGTAAATGGGGTCACCTTGGTTGCTTTCCGTCTGGTTTTCTGCTTTCCTCTTTCTTCCCCTTGAGGACTCAGATGGCTTCTTTTCAGGTGTCTACAAGAGACAAAATATCACCAAAAATGTAAAACAAACAAAAGAAACCAAACCTAAAATGCCTTTAACCTTATACATGGTGCAGATGATTAAAAATAAAGTTAACTAATATAAGACCTTTCCCAACCACGGCAGATATTTTACTTGTTCCATAAATGTATAAAACAAAATAATTACTACACTTACTGGTCTGGAAATGTATATAACTCAACTTAACTGATTTTTCAACTGTTCAGTAAGAACACACATACACACTAGAATTTGAGTTTTCATAGCACTTTGTCAATCTTATAACAATAAAAAAATATATATACAGTACTGTGCAAAAGTTTTAGGCAGGTGTGAAAAAATGCTGTAAAAGTAAGAATGCTTTCAAAAATAGACATGTTAATAGATTATATTTATCAATTAACTAAATGCAAAGTGAGTGAACAGAAGAAAAATCTAAATCAAATCCATATTTGGTGTGACCACCCTTTGCCTTCAAAACAGCATCAATTCTTCTAGGTACACTTGCACAAAGTCAGGGATTTTGTAGGCATATAGTCAGGTGTATGATTAAACAGTTATACCAAACAGGTGCTAATGATCATCAATTCAATATGTAGGCTGAAACACAATCATTAACTGAAACAGAAACAGCTGTGTAGGAGGAATAAAACTGGGTGAGGAACAGCCAAACTCAGCTAACAAGGTGAGGTTGCTGAAGACAGTTTACTGTCAAAAGTCATACACCATGGCAAGACTGAGCACAGCAACAAGACACAAGGTAGTTATACTGCATCAGCAAGGTCTCTCCCAGGCAGAAATTTCCAAGGCAGACAGGGGTTTCCAGATGTGCTGTCCAAGCTCTTTTGAAGAAGCACAAAGAAACGGGCAACGCTGAGGACTGTAGACGCAGTGGTCTGCCAAGGAAACTTACTGCAGCAGATGAAAGACACATCATGCTTACTTCCCTTCGCAATCGGAAGATGTCCAGCAGTGCCATCAGCTCAGAACTGGCAGAAAACAGTGGGACCCTGGTACACCCATCTACTGTCCGGAGAAGTCTGGTCAGAAGTGGCCTTCATGGAAGACTTGCGGCTAAAAAGCCATACCTCCGACGTGGAAACAAGGCCAAGTGACTCAACTATGCACGAAAACACAGGAACTGGGGTGCAGAAAAATGGCAGCAGGTGCTCTGGACTGATGAGTCAAAATTTGAAATATTTGGCTGTAGCAGAAGGCAGTTTGTTCGCCGAAGGGCTGGAGAGCGCATACGAATGAGTGTCTGCAGGCAACAGTGAAGCATGGTGGAGGTTCCTTGCAAGTTTGGGGCTGCATTTCTGCAAATGGAGTTGGGGATTTGGTCAGAATTAATGGTCTCCTCAATGCTGAGAAGTACAGGCAGATACTTATCCATCATGCAATACCATCAGGGAGGCATCTGATTGGCCCCAAATTTATTCTGAAGCATGACAACGGCCCCAAACATACAGCGAAAGTCATTAAGAACTATCTTCAGCGTAAAGAAGAACAAGGAGTCCTGGAAGTGATGGTATGGCCCCCACAGAGCCCTGATCTCGGCATCATCGAGTCTGTCTGGGATTACATGAAGAGAGAGAAGCAACTGAGGCTGCCTAAATCCACAGAAGAACTGTGGTTAGTTCTCCAAGATGTTTGGACCAACCAACCTGCCGAGTTCCTTCAAAAACTGTGTGCAAGTGTACCTAGAAGAATTGATGCTTGATGCTGTTTTGAAGGCAAAGGGTGGTCACACCAAATATGGATTTGATTTAGATTTTTCTTCTGTTCACTCACTTTGCATTTAGTTAATTGATAAATATAATCTATTAACATGTCTATTTTTGAAAGCATTCTTACTTTGCAGCATTTTTTCACACCTGCCTAAAACTTTTGCACAGTACTGTATATATAATACACCAATACCAATCTCCTATTTAAGTTTCCAAAACTTTTGTATGCATAGGATTTTCTCTCTCCATAGAGAACTGTACTATGAGAATCAGTCATTTTACCAGTGGGCCTGTTCTTATTCAATTCCAACTATAGTGCTGTTCAAACATGCACATAAACCCATTTCCTACTCTCCAGTAAACATGAATGAAATGCATGCATATAAATGTATACCTTTTTTTTGTGAATGGCAAGAAAATGCTCTAGAATTCACCTTGCTGGAACTGTGGTATTACGACATAACATAAACCATAGCCGAGTTAATCAGATTAAGTACTGTCAAAGTATCTACCCTGTAAATGATATAACCACTATATTGCAGGTGTCAGTACAATTTAGAAGTAGGTCACCATGAATCTTAGAAATAAATTCACACGCAAGACTCAATTCAAACAAGTAGGTTCCAAGATCTTACAAAAGTAATATAATTATGTATTGTAAACTTATTGTGCTTAAATGTTCCCAATGAATAAACCAAATCTGCGTTTACAGACTTTTATGAAGAACATACCACATAATATATGTAGTTCCCTAGGAAGCTGGAGTTTGGGTACAAAGCAAAGTGAGAGATATTTACCACCCTCATTACTGAACTGTTTTAAAAATTATGTTTGTTTTTTCTAGAGATTATGGCTATTTGAGCTAATATATATATATATATATATATATATATATATATATATATATATATATATATATATATATATATATATATATATATATATACACATATATATATACACATATATATATATATATATATATATATATATATATATATATATATATATATACACAGTACTGTGCAAAAGTTTTAGGCAGGTGTGAAAAATGCTGTAAAAGTAAGAATGCTTTCAATAATAGACATGTTAATAGTTTATATTTATCAATTAACTAAATGCAAAGTGAGTGAACAGAAGAAAAATCTAAATCAAATCAATCTTTGGTGTGACCACCCTTTGCCTTCAAAACAGCATCAATTCTTCTAGGTACACTTGCACACAGTTTTTGAAGGAACTCGGCAGGTAGGTTGGCCCAAACATCTTGGAGAACTAACCACAGTTCTTCTGTGGATTTAGGCATTCTCAGTTGCTTCTCTCTCTTCATGTAATCCCAGACAGACTCGATGATGTTGAGATCAGGGCTCTGTGGGGGCCATACCATCACTTCCAGGATTCCTTCTTGTTCTTTACGCTGAAGATAGTTCTTAATGACTTTCGCTGTATGTTTGGGGTTGTTGTCATGCTGCAGAATAAATTTGGGGCCAATCAGATGCCTCCCTGATGGTATTGCATGATGGATAAGTATCTGCCTGTACTTCTCAGCATTGAGGAGACCATTAATTCTGACCAAATCCCCAACTCCATTTGCAGAAATGCAGCCCCAAACTTGCAAGGAACCTCCACCATGCTTCACTGTTGCCTGCAGACACTCATTAAGTGTACCACTCTCCAGCCCTTCGGCGAACAACTGCCTTCTGCTACAGCCAAATATTTCAAATTTTGACTCATCAGTCCAGAGCACCTGCTGCCATTTTTCTGCACCCTAGTTCCTGTGTTTTCGTGCATAGTTGAGTCGCTGGCCTTGTTTCCACGCCGGAGGTATGGCTTTTTGGCATAAGTCTTCCATGAAGGCCACTTCTGACCAGACTTCTCGGACAGTAGATGGGTGTACCAGGGTCCCACTGTTTTCTGCCAGTTCTGAGCTGATGGCACTGCTGGACATCTTCCGATTGCGAAGGAAGTAAGCATGGTGTGTCTTTCATCTGCTGCAGTAAGTTTCCTTGGCCGACCACTGCGTCACGGTCCTCAAGCGTTGCCCGTTTCTTTGTGCTTCAAAAGAGCTTGGACAGCACATCTGGAAACCCCTGTCTGCCTTGAAATTTCTGCCTGGGAGAGACCTTGCTGATGCAGTATAACTACCTTGTGTCTTGTTGCTGTGCTCAGTCTTGCCATGGTGTATGACTTTTTGACAGTAAGCGGTCTTCAGCAACCTCACCTTGTTAGCTGAGTTTGGCTGTTCCTCACCCAGTTTTATTCCTCCTACACAGCTGTTTCTGTTTCAGTTAATGATTGTGTTTCAACCTACATATTGAATTGATGATCATTAGCACCTGTCTGGTATAATTGTTTAATCATACACCTGACTATATGCCTACAAAATCCCTGACTTTGTGCAAGTGTACCTAGAAGAATTGATTCTGTTTTGAAGGCAAAGGGTGGTCACACCAAATATGGATTTGATTTAGATTTTTCTTCTGTTCACTCACTTTGCATTTAGTTAATTGATAAATATAATCTATTAACAAGTTTATTTTTGAAAGCATTCTTACTTTACAGCATTTTTCACACCTGCCTAAAACTTTTGCACAGTACTGTATATATATATATATATATATATATATATATATATATATATATATATATATATATATATATAAATCATTTAGAGTTTAAACGTTAGTAAAGTGTCAAACGTTTTTAATTTTGCTTCAAAAATGTGCAGGTCAAATATTAAGAAGTGGCTGACTGCAAATAACGGCTACTCAGTGTTTTTTTTGTTGTTTTTTTTTTTAAATTACTTCCTACCTTTGTCACGTGGCATCATTGCCACTGAATATTCAGCTTCCAATGTCCAGCATGCTTTTGGTCATGTGACTAGTCTACTGAGGTTTGATCTAGCGTAGAGGAGGTGGGGCCCAGACATGCAAGCTAATTGTTAGCAAATGCGATAAAATTTGGGCTGAAAACATAACCATGGATGTCAAGTCTCAAGGTTTACCTGTGAAACTCACGGTTTTTCACAATTTTGAGAGTCTCACGGCCGTGCAATGGATTCTCACGTTTGTGCATAAGTTTTTTATTGTTTGTGAGGCTGCGAAACCCTTTATACATAATACAGCGGCAAATCCAATACAACTGTCCACGCATATTATTTCATTTTGGGGGAGGGGGTCACCATGAAGAGGTGTACATTACCATTCTATATTCCTGTAGCTGCTACGCAAACTCCCCCTTCACTCCAAAGATAGAATTGCCTTGTCTCAAACTGACAGTTTGTCTGCACAAGCCTTCTATGTTTCTGTACACAACACGTCATTACTCTGGCAGAGTCGAAGGAGAGGCTGTCAGACTGTCACTGTCTCATTCACACAGAAATTAACACAGAAATAAGAGAAATGGACAACAATGAGAATTTAATTATTAAAGTCAAAAAATATAAATGTTCTTTATGATGCCAGTGTCAGTGGTTATAAAGACAATACAAGAAAGACGCCATATGGTAAGAAATAAACAGAATAAATGGAAATTGATGGTATCTCTCTCTCTATTTCATCCAAATTTTAGTCAAAGTGAAGGGAAGCGCCACACACTGGTTCCGTATTTCTGTAAAATGACCGTTCTTTGTTTTAATAATTTTGACCAATAATAATAATAATAATAATAATAATAATAATACACATTCACACACTAACTGAAGATTTTATTAAAACTAAAAATCAATACAAAAATTAAAAAAAAGTATATTATTCCCCTGCTGTTGAGACCGCACATCAAGGGGGACGCATACTACTCCCCTTACACAGCGTCTTTTCAAAATGTTTTTATTTTAACCTTTAAAACTATATATTTTTAAAAGTGTAAAGGTTTATTAAATTAAATGGAATCTAGCACCCCTAATATATTATATATCAGGGCTTGAATTTCAGCGCCGATCGTGGGAATCACACATTTTCCAAGTTGCTCCCGCATATCTGCAACTTTCAGTGTGGGAAAAACCTGCAGAGATATTTTAACACACCAAACTATTTTTCACCCAATTAAGAATACCTGAAACGCTACAACAATCTATAAAGAAGTGGGTGTCAGTGACGAAAGCACTATGAGCCGCATTCTGAATAGTTCTGGTTAAAATAAATAAATAAATAAATAAATAAATAAATAAATAAATAAATAAAAGCAGTGCTGGATATTTTAAGTACCGCAAGACTTTATTCTCTTGAACTTGATTCTTGGCCACTATCTTTAATGATTATAGAAACTCAGTACACTGCAGTAAGTAAACAGTTTTGAAAAAAAAAAAAAGACGATATAAGTCTACCTAGGTGTTGTTTTGCAAGCGGTGACTTTCACTTTAACTCTAAAACTCAGCCCCATTCATTTTAGGGCGCCAGCCACCGAAGGTTACGCACATATTACAGCTTAGGTTTCGTTTTGAGCCTATTGCTCCGTCATTGTAGCGGCTAGACTGAAAGGGCGGTATCGTTGGAAGCTCAGCTTCCCCCCATTTAATTTCATATTGAGGTTCAATGGTGCAGTGTTTTTTTTTTTTTTGTTTTAGCCATCTGTGATTACAATATATATAGCACTGACAAAACATGACTATTTTGGAAAACCTCTACCACATATAGTGCCTGATCCTGTTGCAACTTACATAATATAAAAGGAAATTTTGTGGCCTTTCATTTGATATGTTACATGCATGCAGTACAAACTATCTAGTAGTTAAACATACATAAATGAAAACAGTGAAAAACAGGCAGAAATAGGGCTGAGTGTAAAGAGTTAAAAAAAGAAATGGAGCGCTGGTTAAAAAGAAAAGCACCTTTTCTTCTGCTGCATGCAAAAAACTTCACATCAGGCAATGGCAAAAGCAATGGAGAGTGTGCTCTGTCTCACAGTGATGAACAGCTGTAGGTCTCCTGAAAGCAGCTTATCTTAAGGCAACACCAGTGTGAATGATGATGCAGTAAAATATATATAGTTTTTTTAATGCAAAAGTGCCTTTTCTTTTACCATTCCCCTAAAATGTTGTAATCCCCCATTGGCTGCAGCATAGGGAGAAATCCCCGGCACACAAGCCCTATATATATATATATATATATATATATATATATATATATATATATATATATATATATATATATATATATATATATATATATATATATATATATATATATAAATGACTGTAACGATATCAAAACATTTTACTTGAAACACAATTCATCATAAAACACACAAATTACAGGAATATTTAATCATTTTCTGTTACTAGGTCCTACTCTGAATCTATTGCTTGCCAACTCTAAATCTTATGTGGAGGGGAATTCAAAGCGATACATACTGAATATGCTGGGGAGCTCCCTCTCTTCACAACTGAGCCCTTTAATAGAGGAAAGGAAAACACTGTGTGTGAAACCAGGCTTGTGGAACACTACAAGCATAAGAAATGTAAAACCAGAAGAACATTTAAGTTTTACAAAACTACCTTTTTTATTAAAAGAAAGTAGTCATGGCAAATTGTAACCAGGTTATCAGTATTTATGACCATAAAAAAAGATGTGCAGAGAGGAAGCTCGTGTATAACCTACACTGTCATTGCTGGCATTTTTACGTCGTCTCTGATGTTGGACTTGAGAAAGTGAAAAAGAATCTGGGCTGGAGATTGACTGGGAAGAGAAAAAGAATCATAGGACAGTTAAGTCAAGCAGTAGTTTGGAAAAAAAATTATATATCTGCATGTCTATATATATATATATATATATATATATATATATATATATATATATATATATATATATATATATATATATACACAGTACTGTGCAAAAGTTTTAGGCAGGTGTGAAAAATGCTGTAAAGTAAGAATGCTTTCAAAATAGACATGTTAATAGATTATATTTATCAATTAACTAAATGCAAAGTGAGTGAACAGAAGAAAAATCTAAATCAAATCCATATTTGGTGTGACCACCCTTGCCTTCAAAACAGCATCAAGCATCAATTCTTCTAGGTACACTTGCACACAGTTTTTGAAGGAACTCGGCAGGTAGGTTGGCCCAAACATCTTGGAGAACTAACCACAGTTCTTCTGTGGATTTAGGCAGCCTCAGTTGCTTCTCTCTCTTCATGTAATCCCAGACAGACTCGATGATGTTGAGATCAGTGCCCTGTGGGGGCCATACCATCACTTCCAGGACTCCTTGTTCTTCTTTACGCTGAAGATAGTTCTTAATGACTTTCGCTGTATGTCTGGGGTCGTTGTCATGCTGCAGAATAAATTTGGGGCCAATCAGATGCCTCCCTGATGGTATTGCATGATGGATAAGTACCTGCCTGTACTTCTCTGCATTGAGGAGACCATTAATTCTGACCAAATCCCCAACTCCATTTGCAGAAATGCAGCCCCAAACTTGCAAGGAACCTCCACCATGCTTCACTGTTGCCTGCAGACACTCATTTGTGTACGCTCTCCAGCCCTTCGGCAAACAAACTGCCTTCTGCTACAGCCAAATATTTCAAATTTTGACTCATCAGTCCAGAGCACCTGCTGCCATTTTTCTGCACCCCAGTTCCTGTGTTTTCGTGCATAGTTGAGTCGCTTGGCCTTGTTTCCACGCTGGAGGTATGGTTTTTGGCCGCAAGTCTTCTATGAAGGCCACTTCTGACCAGACTTCTCCGGACAGTAGATGGGTGTACCAGGGTCACACTGTTTTCTGCCAGTTCTGAGCTGATGGCACTGCTGGGCATCTTCCGATTGAAGGGAAGTAAGCATGATGTGTCTTTCATCTGCTGCAGTAAGTTTCCTTGGCCGACCACCGCGCTCACGGTCCTCAACGCTGCCCGTTTCTTTGTGCTTCTTCAAAAGAGCTTGGACAGCACATCTGGAAACCCCTGTCTGCCTTGAAATTTCTGCCTGGGAGAGACCTTGCTGATGCAGTATAACTACCTTGTGTCTTGTTGCTGTGCTCAGTCTTGCCATGGTGTATGACTTTTGACAGTAAACTGTCTTCAGCAACCTCACCTTGTTAGCTGAGTTTGGCTGTTCCTCACCCAGTTTTATTCCTCCTACACAGCTGTTTCTGTTTCAGTTAATGATTGTGTTTCAACCTACATATTGAATTGATGATCATTAGCACCTGTTTGGTATAATTGTTTAATCATACACCTGACTATATGCCTACAAAATCCCTGACTTTGTGCAAATGTACCTAGAAGAATTGATGCTGTTTTGAAGGCAAAGGTGGTCACACCAAATATGGATTTGATTTAGATTTTTCTTCTGTTCACTCACTTTGCATTTAGTTAATTGATAAATATAATCTATTAACATGTCTATTTTGAAAGCATTCTTACTTTTACAGCATTTTTAACACCTGCCTAAAACTTTTGCACAGTACTGTATATATATATATATATATATATATATATATATATATATATATATATATATATATATATATATATAGACATGCAGATCTCAGAGCAGCTAAATACTTCATTTTCCTTTTGTAGTTGACTGTAGAAACCACCAAGGAAAATCTCATTCTTGGAAATACAATGTAATGTATACTGTAATGCAGGGTTAGAAACTAACGCTATGCGTCAGCCTGAGGCAAATTGAAACTGATTAGTTGATATCTGAGGATTAGTTGATATCTGTGTCTCAGTAGTCCTGTGGGCATGTAAAGTATACTCACGTTCACAGGCTTGCATTTAAAAAAATGCAGGAAAAGTCCATTTTCTAATGGGGTGTAGAAATGGTGAACAAACATTCATAATGCTTACAAAAGTCTCTGAGAACTGAAACCTCCCTTCATCTCCCCTTGTCAGGCCAAATTTTGCATTATCTTGAGATATGTCAATGCGTCAGCGTTTCACTGAATTTTGTCTTTGCGAATACTTACGCTATTAATTTATTCATTGCTGTGGTTTAACTGAACTTTTGGCATAAACAAAATTAACTTTTTAGTCCAAAAACGTGGAGATTTATACCGGGTTGCAACCCCCCTCAAAAAAAGAACGATTATTCACAAAAACCACAAGGAATATGACAAGGAAGAGGCAGCGCACTTTTCAAGTAACCTGGCTTTCACAATTTGTAAGTCTACACCTTCAGAAAATAAGATGTACTGCAAGGTTTGTGTCCAGTATGACCAAAGCATAAACACCGCAGTGATTTTAAAGCTAAAAGTGCTTTTTACAACAGCTCACGCCCCTGCAAAGCATGAACGACAGTGTTCTGGTTTTGAATGGATGTGTGACCTGGACCGGCAAAAGGATTAAATGTGGGGAAAACCTTTAGAAATTCTAAACAGGCACAGGAGTGTATACACGGTATTGCAAGGACCCAGCGCCTAGCCCAGTTAACAAGAATGGCAACGGCAAAATATCCATCAGGTTCTACAGATATTTCTATTACTGAAGCAGTGATATGCTACGTGAAGTTTGCTGTCAACAGTTTTCTCAACACAGACTTTATTAGGGTTCGGAATGTGGGGAGGGCAGATGCAGAAACCCAATCAACGTACCTGGGAATCAGCATTAATATATATTGTATCTGTTTTTCTTAATACAATGAAAAAAAAGTTTATTTTTTAGGAAAATAAAATGTAAGTCTAATATTTTAGGGACCCCAACAGCTGTTGTTGATTCCGACTCAGGAACTTCACAGGACTAGAAAATTTGAAATAATGACTACTGTAGCAAGTTTCAAAAGGTACTAGTCCTTAGGACTAGTACCACAAATTTTGCTAGTTTCTAACCCTGAGTAATGTATGATGGTTTCAGTATAAACAGTGTTGTTCCAGACCAATTTATAAAATCAAAGCTTTACATAATCTAATTTTTCAAAAACAAACAATTGTCTGCAGTAGTAGATTTCTTATTAAAACCAATCACAAAAATCAGCAATATCACAACACTTCATGCAATCATCTTTTCAAAATGACAACACATGCATACCAGTAATGCATGTTTGGAATGTACCATAAGGTGATAACCATTAACTTAAAAAAACAAACAAACAAAAAAAAAAAACGGAACTGAACAAATCCATTTGTATTCCAATTCCCTGTTAAGTGGATTTAAGTTTAGACAAACAAGTATCCCAATTACAATAATGACAGGTGTTGCTTTGAGTGAGAATATTAACGGTGCATTAATTGAGACACTGTGACGTATGGTTAGCATCTGTGCCGGTGGCATCTGTGCAGATTCAGCAGCTCCTGTCCAGAGAGGACAGAGCTTGTTGTTTATTTGATCCCAACAGACCCCTCAGCCAGTGATTTATTACACCAGCAGGTGTGCAACTACACAAGAGAAAAGGAACAGATACACTGAGCTAAACCATGAGAACCTCCTTAATGCATGCTTCATATTGCTGGGTTTTCACATTTTAAACTAAGCTCAGCTGGAGTCTGCTGTACACTTAAATGACCAGCTGAATAGGCATGCACAAAAACCTCAGGAGTTCAATATACTTGCATCCATTAACAGAACCTGGTCAATAGCAAATCAAAAGAAAATGCTTTAGGACATCAAGATTAATTACTCCTAATTGCTGATTAATTCTTTTAAATACAGTACTTAAATACAATCCATATACAGAAGTTTAGTGTTTCTTTTCAAGTGGGAATTTAAACAGATATGCAGGTAATACGAATTCAAAATGAATTTAAAAAAATAACAGTAAAATAAGTAAATTTCTGAAATGTTTAGAGCCTTTCAAACATGAACAGTTCCTGTGTAGTTAATTATAATGTATAACACAAGGCTCCCATTGGCGCAGACACATCGATTTCCTCTTTCTACTTTACATCTCCTACGCCATTAATTCTAAGTAGGGTTCTGATTTTCGGTTTTAACCGATAAAACATCCCCAATACAAAAAAAATGAAATCGGTGGATAGCCAATAAACACCGGAAAAACTGTGGAAATGGTTAATCAATTCACGTTGACTTTACCCTTTTCCCATTAAAAAATAAAACCTACTACAAAAATAATAATAAATACATTTCCCAGTGCTGCTGGACAATGTCCCACCTTCCTGACTTGTATCTATTATTGATTCATTCTGAATACCTACCCCAACTACTGAGTGACAGCACATTCCTACATTTCTATTGGAGACTCCGCTTGCGAGATTTAAAACGAGATTACAATCAGGAATTGTTAGTGGGATTTAAAGCTATATTACAGTTAAGACTCAGACGATTTAAAACAGAATTGTGGCGAAATGTAAAAAAATGCCTACACACAAAAACCTTGTGGAAAACAGCAAAGGAAAGAAGGTACAACTTAAGCGTGCAAGTACTGTCAGGTTACTATACATATTTTGACAGAAAAAAAAAAAAACGCTCAAGCATTTTGAAAAGTAACCGAAAATACTAACTTCATACAGTATATCAAAAACAAAAGCCCAGAAGAAAAACGATTTACATAAAACTCGATAATAGCTCAAAATAAGCACTGAAAAATACAATTAATAAAAACCGAAAAACAGAAGCCCTAATTATATGCTACACAAGGTTGATCCAATGCATCCTCCTCAAAACATGGTGGAGCCTCTTATTACAAAGAACTTACCAAAAGACTACCATGTAAGAGCAAAACACTTGCTCCACAGTTTCAGCTACATCAAGTCATTCTCTTCATCAGAGATGCATAATATTCTATTACTATAACTCATACCCCCATGCATCCACTACTGAAAGGTTAATTTATTCAATCTGTTGTTTGGAATATGACAACTACTATGTATGTTCCCAATAGACTGCTGTCTCCAGTGTAATGGGGCAGGTATACTCCTCCCCCACACACTGAAATCTGGACATGCACAAAGCTAGCATTCTAATGGTTCATGCCGTTTCAATAATATATGCCTACAAATTACATTACATTTCAGAAAATAAAATGTAAAACTACAATACTTTGAAAAACTAATTTTCCACACACGAGTACAAAAAGGCGTTCAAATGTAAATGACCAGCAGTACATACCTCTGACTCTTTGTCACTTAAGGAACCAAGACTTCCAAAACTGTGATTTGAACATTCATTGTTTGTTAAGGCCTAGAAGGAAAAAGAGTGATCAGTCAGTGTGCTTAATCTATAATCTATAGGGGTAATTCCAAACCCCATGGTCTGGGGAAAATTCCATTTGGTTCCAGAAAAAGTCCCCAAATTATGATACTGCGTTTACCCATTTTCAACCCCAGTTAATTATTTAATCTGCACCTCTGTACACACAGCATATCTATAAACAATGTATTTTCCAGTGCATTATTAGTTTTTTAATTCCATCTAATCTGATGGAATATATTCTTTTTTTTCACAGTATAAAGCCCATTTAAAAATGATCAATTTGTGTACATGCATTGCTGTAGTTTTTACCTTAACTCCAACACTCCCACTGCCTGTGCTGCCTCCAGTGCTGCCGCTCACTCCACCAGTGAACCTGGCTTCCAATAACTCTTGTCTTCTGGGATCAAGGCTGTGCAGCTCATCCATAGCACCTGAAAAAAAAGTTTAACAAAACTGTTAAAATACATTTTAAAAAGAGTTCACAGGCTAACAAATGCAGTCCACATCATGACAAAGTACAGAACTAGATTCAGATTAAATCAAGCATATATGTTCCACACCCTTTAGCTTTAAAATACAGTGAGGAGTCATTTTTATATTTCCAATTTTAACACAAACTTGTTCTTACTTCTACAGTCTTTTAGTGCCTGTTAGGAGACACTTCCATTACTTCCTGATAGAAAGTCGTGGTGCTGGAAACAGGGCTTACTCAATTGCATTACTTCCTGATAGAAAGTTGCGGTGCTAGAAACAGGGCTTACTCAAAGTTGCAGGGCTTACTCAGAAGGGGGGGTGGGTCTGTTCAAGGGTGTTAAATAGTAACAGGCCAGTACATTTACAATAAAAGCATCAGATGCAGTAAGTTGATCATGTTTATAAGCAGGAAAGAGGAAGGAATTTGACCAGTCTGCCTTTCTCACGGATGCATATTACTTTTGGGGAATTTAAACAAATGAAGTAAACCAAGAATTTACAATGATATTTTTTGGAGACTAGAGTTTTTTTTTGTAGAACAAAATACAGGTTTAGTAAAACATGCTGTACTTAAATGCTAAATAAATAGTCAATGTCCTTGTAAAAGTGTGTGTTTTTTTTTTAAGCATAACCCAAAAAGATTTCACCATAGAGAAATATTTAAATCCACCAAAAGACAAAATTCAAGATTATGTAAAAAGCCATGTAAGTTAACACTGGCTTTTGGTAGAGCACAACTATATTCTACTACTTTTTTTTTTTGCACTGTAAGCTTCTATTTCAATAACAAATCCTTTTTCGAAAACACGTCTTTAGCTTTCCCCTCCCTACCACAGAAGCTCATTTAACACTAAACAAAAAACACACCCACATGAAACCTGGATGTATTGTTTTATTAGCAGCAACACTGTAGACAGTAAACTCTCAGAGTTATAGGTCTGGAGAATAACACATGTCTGTCCATACAGGTCTCAGCAGTGGGAATAAATCAGGCCTGAGAGCTGAAAACTGGCTGCCCAACTTGGCATTGTGACAAAGAGTAACACAGCATCAGTACCAGTACGTCTTTCTTTAATTGTGACTGAACAGCTAGTTAAACGAGCTTGATTAATTTTCTCTGTCAAAATACTTTAATATATACTGTAAAACAACTATGCGGTACTGTATTTTAAATGTTAATACACCAGGAGCCATATTCATTAAGCATTTATTAACAAAGAGGAACACTGTTGAGTTCACCAAACACCCAAATTAACTAAGTGTTCTCCCTGAGGTAGTTATTCATAGCAAATATTAATAAACAGTTAGTATTATTTACAAAAAGTAGTGTGTGTACAGTATGAAGGCAAGTACAGCACAGTAGAAATAGGGAGATGGCCAATCTACATTGCACAAGCTTATTCCTTTACATACAAACTTCATTCAAGTGTTTGAGGTTGATTTCCCAGTGTATACTGGATGGAGCTGTGAAATCGTTGCACAATAATTAAGAGGGAGAGGGTTTGAAAGTACTGATAAACAATAAGCGCTGATCAGGAATCTTGATACAATAAGCAATTTGAACTGAAATTAAGTAAGAACAATGCAGAGAAAGTGTGCAAACTATCTGTGCAAGCCTTATCTTCAAAAACAATACAGCTCCACATGGCAAAACAAACTCTTTAAATTGATCACTTTAAACACTGGAACTATTGGAAGATTATATGGATATGCTACTTAAGTATCAGTAATTAAGTAAATCAGTAAATGAATTTCCATTCCATCTGGAGTTTGATTAGTGATTAAAGATATGACTGTCAGAAAATGAATACTATTTAATGCACATTTCTGAAGCCCCATGATCTTAGGAAAATCTTCCAAGTCAAAAAAACAACAGTAATAAAAGGCTAAAAGCAGCGCAGTCAGCACCATTCATTACCATATGTAAAGTTGTCACAAAAACTTGCAAACAGATGGGTGTTCACAATTAGTTAAAAAAAAGATTTGCTAGATTTAATCCCAGATAAGACACCAAAAAGATCTGCGTAATTAAAAAAAATAATAATACTAATACCATTGTAAAAGGTTCCTAACACTACATGAATGTTACATTCTTGACAGGATTTCTATGGGTTTCCAATATTGCAGTTGTTTTTATTATTATTAAAAACAACAACTCTACAAACTATTTGCAACTGAACTTAAACTTTGCTTTCTACCAAACATGTACACAGTAGACAAAATATTTTAGGTACATTTATAGGGGGAAGTGTTAAAGCTTTCATCCAAGGCTCTGTGTCCAAACCCCTAAACCCTCAACTTCTACTCCTTAGATTTGTCTTTAGGAAGGCAAATACATCTTTGTCTACTTACAATCCTGTTATCCACTGGGCCATATCCAGTAAGGCAACAGTGCCCAGTATGCAGGGCACGCATGTAGGGCTACTGGCTAGAGCATTGTAATTCGGCATGTTTGTAGATCACACAACTGCCATCCTAATGTAAGCAAAGATCTCCCTTCTAGACTGCCATCCAAAAAAAGGCTGTTCAGCTTTAGATCAGGAGTACATCTGTCCAGTATCCCTCAGTTTACCTTAGGCTGAAATGGAGATGACAGCCAAAGATCACAGGGAAATAAATCTTATTAGATCATCAAGACCAAGAAGGATAACAAATACAACTATGCTTGCAATAGTAAACCTTCCCTTGTGAGCATTTTAGGAGAGGTTTATTTAATCTTGTTAACAAAATCTATATATTTTGTATTATAAAAAAACAAAAGTGTAAGAGGCTGTGGTGGAGCATGGATGCTTGTTTTATTGTTTGTGGCAGAAAACATACAAATCCACAGGGTTCGAATACAAAAGCAGCAGCAGTAGACATCCTCCTGTGACTTTACTGTTGTTGAACACCAGTAACGACATTCCCAAGAGGCGAGAAAGTGCAGGTACTATAGGTTTAGACATCTAAGATGGATGCCATCTCTGCATGTGTGGAAAAAAAAAAAAGCAAAGCAAAGAGTTCACAGGCTAATGAAATGCAGTCTACATCATGACAGCAAACTGCAGAAGCACATTCAGATTACTCGAGAAGAACTCAAAAACAGTTTATTCAAATGGAAAAGAACTAAACAATTGTATCCTGAAAAATGCTCACAGAGAGAAAAGATATTGTGCAATATACCTATTTTGCAAGTGTACATACTAATCACAAATCAATATTGAGCATTATACTTTCACATTGTGCAAAACGTACGGCATGCTGCTAGTAAAATGTTCTTATCCAGAGAGAACAAAGCTATTCATATCCTGAATTGGTTGTGACATTTAATTTCTATTTAAAGTTATTTCTTGGGTTGCCATTAAATCTTTTTTTCTCTCCTTATAAAAGCAGGTTACCCTATTACCGGTACAAGTTGTAATAATAAAGTTCTAAGGCAAATATTTACTAAAAATGGAAAGACTGGGTTCCAGTAGACACTTTAAGGGCTTTTTTTGTGTTGCAAAAATATGGAATGATCAGAAAGAAGAGTAACAATGGAATCTGCTTGACATCTATAAGAGTGTTTGCCCAACGCAGCAAAACACGCAAACTTGCTCATAGATCTATTAATAGCCAGTAGGTAGGTTTTCAGAGTAGACTTTAAATCTGCAATTGTGCATGCTTCACTCACAAGTTATATCCAATTTCAGATCAACCAATCAAGGCGTTCAGAAGTTATGGGGTCACAAACTTTGGAACAATCAATCAAACAGGAAACATTCACATGTAGTTTAAAAATACGTTATATAGAACAGTAATCATGTTTTTATAATTTAAGTAAAAATACATGTTTATGTACACGTAATTGATGCTGCTTGCGATATACCAGTAAGCTTGCATTGTAGCAGCACCAACTGTAACAGACTTAGGCAAAACAAAGCTTTATTTAACAGTCATCGTTCCAAGCAGGTTATCAGTCACATTTGAAAAAGAAAAAGGAGGAGGAGAAGGTTACTAGGCTTGTAACGATAACAATCAAATTATTTATCGATTGGGACCCCACGATAACAAATCTCTAATATTTTAATGAAATCGAATATTCCATGAAATTAAAAATGTGTCTTGTATATATTAACTTGCTGTCAAGAACGTAATCTGTGTTGTTGCTTCTAAAAGTTACTGAGAATATGCACCTGTGAACAAATAGAGGATGATGATGCAGAGATCAAGAGTAACCTGCTTTGTTGTATTTTATATATATTATTTTGTTTTAAATCAGTCCCAACTGTAGCCGTCTGTCTTGCGAGAAACTAATAATATTTAACATTACTACGTTGTCACGTGCCGCTGTTTCAAAAAGTGTGTAAGTGTAAGTGAATCCATGTGGGCGAAACGCTTCTCTGAGCACTCCATTACGTGACACATTTTTGTTGTGATGTAGTATGTAGATTGATTAGGCCTATGAAAGAGATATTCTACAAATCTTGGTTGCGATGTGGGCAGTAGGTCAATTAATTATAAATCCACATACATGTATGAAAGAGATATTCTACATATTCAAGTATGGAGACGCAAAATCAAATGATCAACTGGAGTTGTCGCGGGCGAAAGTTCCGTTGCAGGAAAGGGTAGGCTACCTCTAATGTACTGTTTGGAAAGATGATGATATAGTTGTATTTACTGAAGATATATATGTTCATATATGTGAATAGGCCATAATGTTAACGTAGTTTTCAAACCTTGCTTTTTTTTCCTTTGGACACTGGGGTTGATTATTATTATTTTTTTTCTTAATTTACTGTTATGTTTACAGTGGAAATTTGTCAGATTTTACACAAAACAAGGCAAAGGCTAATGATGGCAGAAATATGACAATTGGAGAGTGCTATATTTAAATGCCAATGTATTTATTAAATGTGTCTTAAAACATTGGGGTTTATTTGAATGAGTTTTTTTTTTTTTTTTTTTTATACCATGCTCTATAAAAAAAGACTTATTGTTCCTTTAAACTTACTGTGAGGGATTTATTTATTTATTTATTTTTAAGCATTTTAACTCTAATGATCGATAATCGTTGTTAGAATTTGCACGATAATTGAGGTCAACGTCAGGGTTCGATTTACAACACTTGTCAAGTGACCCCCGGAGATTGGTTGTGCCTCTATGATACATCAACAGTAGCTTGCACAGTTTCCATTCAACTTTTTTTTGGTCGTCTGGGCATTTAACAAAAAAATCCCAAAACAGCAGAGGGGCTGAGAGACATTTATTTTAAAACAGCTTACGCTATGCAGATGCAGATGCAGGGACAGACACCCGTCACCACTATAGCGAAGTGTTTTTTTTTTAAATGATCACACACTTGAGGATGCCCTGACAAGCTTTTTCTTTTGCTACTGGTGTAATACTAGGCCTTCCTCACATGCTGAATTGTGCATTTGGGCTAGTTCACAGAGGGCAGAGATTGTTTTCTCCAAAAACTAATGGGACATTTCACATGGCTCTAAATTATTAACAAAAAGGTCAAGGCCAAAATAGCCCTCAGTTTTATACATTGCAAAGCCACTAAACTTAAGTCAAGGCCGAAGTGTAGGAGGCTGTGTCATTTTACTCAGGATTCATACATAAAGCAAATTATTGGCCACAGAAAGAAACAACACAGTTTGACTTATTAACTATATGCATTCAGAAAATGCTGTTTTTATATTGTTAACCAGCAGCCTACAGCTGTGGCCATACAACTTGTATCACCTAGAATTTTAGGCCTGAGACAACTAAAAAAAAAAAAGAAAAGAAAAAAAAAACTATATGAACATAACAGATCTTTTATTTATCATGTAATCAATGAAACTACAGAATGATATTGCAAGTCTACAGGAAGCCATAATAGTACAGTATTTATATTAATTTCAAAATGTCCAATTTTTCCATTAAGTACTGTGGAAAACTACAAAGCTATATGCAATTCAATATGTTAAAGTAACATTCAACTTTATGAAGCAAAATTAGTTCATTCTATAGGGTGATGCAACAGCTGTAGATTTGAGCCTGCGAGGACACAGCTCCCTGTGCTGAAGCCAGCAAGGCTTTTACCGCTAATCCATGGGACCGTTTTTGTTCAATTTTAATGGCATATATTATACTCAGTTCAACATAAACTAAACTCAGAAATCTTATTTCCGCGTGCAACATACAAAATGACAAGGTGCTTCAGGGTGGTTTGTATATCTGAGCTATGGCCAAACACAGACTTTCATGAAAAGCGAGACAAAATTAAGATTTGACGAATCTTGTGGGGACACCGGAACATGCTACCTAAAAAGGGGACTGTCCTGGGGAAAAAAACAGGACGGTTGGTAGCTTTATGTATGGATGAACTGAAAATACTAAAACTTATCTATCATAAGATGGACAAAATGATAATAAAACACTAATACAACATAGAATATTATTTCCAACCATTTTGCTTTTGTTGTGGTAAAAATAAGGAAATTAAAATAAGGGGATAACGGCAATTGAAACATATTCAAGTTACAGTAATTTTTTTTTTCTTTTTAAAGAAAATCACTTGTGAGTATTGTAAATATTTCTAAACTACTGACCTGAAAAAATGATCAAGTTTTGCACATTTGTTTTGGAGATTAGCAAGGCTTTCTACTTCTACTGAAAGTGTAGTGTCCGCCATTTGTTTGTTGTTTTTTTTTGTCCCCCACTGATGCAGTTTAACAACTACATCATGTTAATATTTGGATCCTGAAAGGGCACTGTCGCCATAATGACCGTGAATAGACATAAATTTTGAGGGGCATTGCGGCAATTGAGAAGGGCACCCACGGCAATTGCTGCGTGGCCGGGTTTAATTTAAAGCCCTGATTTAATTAAGCTGTAGGCTACGGAAATCTACAATTAACATGACACTAACTGAGTAAAAGGAGGAAACATCCTGGGTAGACCTGCTACTTAAATTTCAAATCAATTGTTGCTTGTTTACTAGTACCAAGTGATCCAATGAAAAAAAACATTTCGCTACTGCTCTTGTCAAATATAATTCTGTTCTCCAACTAAACACATAACTCATGCATATGTGGCTTCATCTAACAAAAAGGTAAGAAAAACAAATGTACCTGGGAGCAACTCCTGGTTAATGATTGGGGGAATATTCTTATAAAAAGCAGACAAGCTAATCCTGTTAAACATACAAAAAAAAATATTTGTATCACATGTAACGATCCAAAAGACATTTTACATGGCTAATGATCCACAGAGCCTTCAGAAACAAAAACAAGTCTATTAAAAGATGTGTCAATAGGCTATTTATAAACCTGCCTACCTTACAGTAGGATGCTAGAATGAAAACCTTCAAAAATTACAGAAAACAAAAGAAACAGAAACAATGAACTTCTTTGGCTAAATGTACAATTACCAGATTCCATCAAGTTTAACAAAAATCACGGATAAATTGATCTATTCATTAACTGCAGGACAATAATGTGATCGTTTTCATTTCAACAAAAAGTATGCAGTACAGTAACTATTGTATAAAACGTTGTTGATTCATTGTCAAATGTTGCAATACTTAAATAATTGGCAAATCAAGGAAACAAGCTTAGGATTGCAAAGATTAGGTACCAATTTAATGCCAATGTTACCCACTTGTTTGATTATCCAGCTCAGGAATTCTGAACTTCGCGACTGACTGTTTGTACAAGGGGAAAAGTGTAAAATAAATGAATAAAAGTCAGGTAGAGAAAATGATTGCAAGCTGTCCCCTTCAGGTATTCCCCCTCCAGGTATTTGGTTAGTTCAACAGTTAAGGAAAATGTGGTATTTGGTTTCAGATTATATGAACAAATCTAACCACTGCAATAAATTCTAAAAAAAAAAGTGATGTATTTTGCTATTATTTATCTGTGAAAACACCACCAAGTAATCAGGCAAACAAAGAGAAAAACCGGTAAAGAAAGTTACTGTCTCGATATTACATGGCATGAATAATGAAATAATCGTTTGTCTTGTTTATATTGTATCAAGGTAGTAGTACATTCACAACACAGTGCTTATATTCTGTACAGTCAACCGGATAGCGAAAAAAACAAGTTGTGTAATTCTCTGCAACTTTGTTTTAAACCTTAAGCCCAGCATACGTGAGGAAACATGTTTCCAGACAAAACGTTTCCATGTTTCAGTGTTTCCAAAAACAAGGAAACATGTTCCTAGAAAAAATTACTAATTAAAAATATCTAGTAGTCTATACTTGTGTTAATGCAGATTGTGCTGTTTGTTCACACTCAAAGTGTGCTCATAAAGTTCATTCATAAAGTTGCTGAAAGTAAAATCAGTCTGCATCCAGTTGTTTGATTTGTACAACTTGTCATTCAAACCCGAGACTAGTTGCTATTACTTCTGTGGTTACTGTATTGCCGCTGACAGCAAACACTATTCTCATGATTTTTCTATCTACTATACTAAATTTAAACAGATACCTTGAACGTATAGGTCAGCAAGAAAGCAGACTTTAGTCCAGGGTTCTCCTCAGGCCTTTTCAGTCGGGCGACCTGTCGCCGCCCGGCTTAAAACACTCGATCCGTCCGTCTTGCAGATGCTACTGTGCCTTTAACTTTAACAATAAGGACTGATTTCGCTTCTAGCAGACCACTTGCGCGTTGCTGGGTGAAAAAAAAAAATCTTGGAACCACATGACAGCTGTGTTACGTCGACACAACATTTAACCAATCAGAGAGTTGAAGGGGTGGGTGTTAAGCACTTCGAGAGGCTAAAACGTTAAAATGACTGCTAAAAAATAACCGATTATTTTCAAAGCAAAAATAGTGACAATGAATGCAGGGTTTTCAAAATAAGCTGGCGATTAAGCAATCAATGCCTAATACTATATTTAGCCGCTACTTTATTAAAAATATTTTACGATTATTTTAGGGTATTATCATTGTCAATTTTTGGTCGTACTATTGTACTGTAAGGCGATATAGTACAAAATAGCTATACATATCCACCAAAAAATAAAAGGCAGGCATATTCCTTTTGTTGTGATATCGTAAAAATATGTACCCAGCTGCTTGCGAGAGATATTGGGGGTTCATGTATAGAGGCTGTACGCCTTTAAGAAGAAAGGCGTGATGGGATATCAGCAGAACACTTGTCAGCTGACATACAAATGCTTAAATGCACAGGTGCTGGATTATTACACTCCGGTTTCATGCAACAGTTATGATGGTGAACAGCGAAAAAAAAAAACAGGACATGCCTTAACAAAATGCCCTGAAAACTTTTTAAATGAAGCACTAATCTCAATAATTAAGCTAACAGAAGTGAAAAGGTTACCATCTTTTTTTTTGTGTTAACTCCAATAAACCTACGTGATCTTTCCCCAGTCAAATCGTAGAGTGCCTAAATAAGCACGGTAATTTACCATAATAAAAAACAGTAATGAAAAAGAAAATGTAGAACATAAGAGCAACCAGATATAGTCAACGAAAGACAACTTCTTTGTCGTATTATATATTTAAGGCAAGGCAAGTTTATTTATCCGTTAAGTGCTCCCAGCTATAATGTTCTGCCGCCCGGCTGTACGGAATTCCTGGGGAGAACCTTGTTAGTTTACATATTTTCTGGGAGACTGATTCGGATGAGAGATTAAACCTAGTTTAAAAAGAGAACATTCAGGGTACTTTACCAGACATTATTGACCTCATATTGATCAATCAGGTTAAAGGATATTTCCTGTCCATTTTCATATCCCATAGAGAGTGGGTGTGGTCTAAGCACAGTCAAGATGCAGCATCGTTTGAAATGCTGGTGAATTATCGTGCAAATTCTAACAACGATTATCAATTATTACCGAGTTAAAAAAAAAAAAAAAAATTTCCCTCACAGTAACAGTTTAAAGCAGGGGTCGGCAATTATGACCTGCGGGCAGCCGCAGAATGGGCCACTTACACCTCCACATTTGTCAAGTGGTTTTGAGTGACATATTGTGCGATTTGGTATTTCAACAAAATAATGAGGGGTGCGTACATTTTTGGAGGACTGCCTATTATCACTGTCAAGTCTGTCACACTCACACCTGATGTTTTAAAGCTGATCGCAAAAAGAAAGTGCAATTGTTCTCATTGAATTTGTTATAACGCAATGAAGCATTTAAAATACAAATGTATGCTACTAAAAAAAAAAACATATTCTGCGTTCCTGTGTATGAGGGTTCCGTACCATAGCCAGGCATAAATGAAACGCAATGAACAAAATGCAATCAATGTGTCCTATTTTTTAATTTGTTTAAATGTTATTCTTCGTTGCTGTGTATGAAGATTCCAACACCATAGTGAGGCATAAATGTAACTCAATGAAGCATGTCGAGTATGCAAAACCTTACATACAAGCACTTTAGAATGAATATTGAAAAACATTTAATTTTCTGCTTAGTGGCAAAAAAATATACTGTAGCAGCCGGCTATGTGCGGGGGTTCTGGCAGTCAATGAAGAGACAGACAACATTGTGCAGTGAAAGCAGTAAAACTGCTTTTTTATTACCAAATCGTATCCGCACTGTTTTATTCAAAGTCTCTCTCTCTCTTTCTTTTTCTATGACAGGTTTGATAAATACATTGGCATTTAAATATAGCACTCTTCAATTTTCATAGTCCTGCCGTCACTAGCCTTTTCCTTGTTTTGTGTAATATGACAAATTTCCAGTGTAAACGTAATGGTAAATTAAGAAAAAAAATTAACCTTACTGTCCAAAGGAGAAACAAAAAGGTTTGAAAACTACATTAACATTATGGCCTATTCACATGGAAATAATTCAATCTCTTTTTTTTTTTCTTGTGTTGGTTACAATTTATGAATTATGTGGCCCAGCTTCTGCTAGTGAAAGCAGCCGTCCCTTCCAGTGTGCAGCGGCTGCAGAGATGCATTTCAATTAATCAAGCCACTTAATTTGCATAATCTTCAGTGAATACAACTATATCAGCTTTTTTCCAAACAGTACATTAGAGATAGCCTACCCTTTCCTGCAACGGAACTTTAGACAGCGACAACTCCAACTCCGGTCAATAATTTTATTTTGCGTATCCATACTTGAATATGTATAATATCTCTTTCATACATGTATGTGGATTTATTATTAATTGACTTACTGCCCTGTGGCAAAGTGCCCCCCCGTGTGTATTTTGTGTTACGTGTTGTGTGTAAATGTTGGTGTATAGTCATCGGCACACGGGATATAAACGGGTCTGTGTTTCACTTGTGATTTAAAATGTAGATTTATATTTAGGCACGGAGGGCACAAATCACTTCACGTGCTAGTTAAAATGTAATGTGTGGTCACGGAGTGCACTTAATTATTCACGTGCAGTTGTACCAAGATTCCAATTGAATGATTGACTAGCAATCGAGTCTCGGTACAACTGCATAAAAACAGCATGTTTTCACTCACTCGGGTTGGGTGTTCGTGAGTGGAGAACGGGTTTGGAGACGGAGGTGATAGTGAGAGTATTAGTAAAGTGTTCTTACTCACGCGTTTGTCTGTTCGTGTGTGTTTAGTGTATGGTCCGCTTTGTTTGTTCTATTTATTTTGGCGCAAGTGCCGTGTCCTGTGTTTGTTTGTACAACCCTTTTATTTTCTGTCTGTTTGTTTATTAAACGCTGAGCGAAAGCATTCGCTCAGCTTCACCAAATCTCTCTCTGTTGTTTTTGTTCCTGCTTCTGACGTGACGTCACCGCTCAGTCGTCTTTGTGACATGCCCACATCGCAACCAAGATATGTAGAATATCTGTTTCATACACGTATAGGCCTAATCAATCTACATACCACGTCGCAACCAAAAATGCGTCACATACTGGAGTGCTCAGAGAAGCGTTTCGTCCACGTGGATTATAAGCTAGTTTCAATGTAAAAAAGAAAACTGGACAGGATTTATTGATTGACACTTAACAGCAGCCAATAACCACTCTGGCCTGTCTAAAGAACAAAAACTTTCTTGGATTTTCTTTTGTAAATAGTTGCTGCAGACATTTCATGTTTCGTTTCATGTTGGATGACATTTTCATCATCTTTGGAGAGTACAGTTTGAATTTTGATTTTTTTAAATCAAGACATTTTAGTTCAGTAGTTGTGGGCAGTTTGTTAAAGTTGCAGTTTATCTGCAGTCATTTTAAAACAGGAAAAAATCTTAAATTGTTGATTGCCAAGTTTATGGGATGGTAATGTGTATTTTTTAAATGGCATTTTATTTTATGTGAAACCAATGTCCCCTGTAGTGAATCGAGATTAACTATGAAGGAGATACTAGAAACTTAGAAAGGTGTACCAGTACACACATCGTCAATGTGATACAATCGTGATGCAATTAAAGAGGATTTGTGCACTATGCTGGCTCTTTATGTTTGTAAACAAATGTCAATGCATGACAGAGTAAATATGTGGAAAGTGTATTTATTTAAAGGGTATTTAGTGTGACAGCGTAACTATGGTTAATCGACAGAAATTCTTTGGATCCTGTTACAACATCCCTTATTGTTGATAATTTTCCAGTGGTCAGTTCTGTGGTTGCTAAGATCGTGAATGAGTCTGAGTACTGGACTAGTCCTGTCTGCATTTAACCATTGCTAAAAAAAAACCTACCTTAGTCCCGGATGCTCTATGTATGGCTATGGCTCTACCGGCCGCAATTGCCGAAGTGAGTCTGAGTATCACCAAGTACCGGTAGTTGTTTTGCAATAGGTTTGAAAAATGCGACCACATCACGATTTGCCACAAATCCTCACGGATTGCCTTGTAAATACTGTATTCCGAAATTATTACAAAATGTTAGCTGAATAACTTTGAAAAGTCTTCACGGTTGTCAAATAATTTTCCTGGATTGAAAGCACTTAAATGTACGTGTGTGAACTGTAAAGCAATACTTTAACATCAATACCATTTCAGCTGATGCCTTTCAAATACTGTTCCACGAAAAAAGTTAAGCAGGTAGGTAATTTATTTTAAAGTTCCCTAACAATCCAATTAACATACACACATTTTAACATCCATTTAACTGGTGTCAGCTACTTTTGTACTAAAAAGTAACTAATTTCTTACCGGTAGGCCAACTGTATTACTGGGATAACAACTATGTTTTGTTGTTTTATTTTTTTATATTGTCATCTCAAAACAAGTTAAATGTACACAAAGCCAGAATATATATATATATATATATATATATATATATATATATATATATATATATATATATATATATATATATATATATATATAGATCAGCTATGTGTTATCATTTAACATGATAAAACACAGAATCAGAATGATTATGTTTCAGTTTTGTACTCATAAAAAGCCATTACAGGAGCAACGTATCACCAGTCTATCATTAGGGTGAGTGAACAGAGCGTGATCGAGTTCATCTTCTCATTCTACCACCAACTAATGCAGTGGAATAGTTGTATGCCTTTCAGTTTACATAAGCTCCCTTATTTTGAAAACTAAACGTTGACAGGTATGCAAACCCACTTTCGCAGTCAGCTATGCTTGCTGGAAGAGTTTCCACTGTGAGTATTTTTTGGTTTAGTTTTTCAGCATCTTCTTGCACCAAATTAACAATTATAATCCTTGCACCGAATAAAGCTAATTTTATGGAACAACGACTCCTAATGTTACCATGGCGACCGCCCCTAAATCACGTGAATGGGACCTAAATGAAGTTCCTTTGGTTTAAACATCAATATTAGTAAACTGACAACCAAGAAACAGCCGGGAAATAATTAAAATACAAAAAAATTACCTTGACAAACTGTTTTCCTGGCACTCCGTACAAATATTTTACCAGTACGCAGAAATCTCATTAAAATAGCCCTTTCACCCTTTGCAGGAAATTAAACCACTGTGAACACATTTTCAGAAACTCGCTCATATCACAAACACACCTATATGTAGACATTATTCTTACTGTTTCTTTGTTACGGCTTATCCCAGAAGGTTGAGATGGAATGTTGGGTCTATTTACAAAGATACATATTCAACATAGAACACGGTAAATAAAACATCGCAATCCAAATGCGGGAAGCAGGGTCTTCAGAAACAGGAACTATTTATTAAATACCAGCATCCAAGTTAGTTCTGCCTGCAATGGACATTTTTTTGTAGAATGCTTTAATTCAGCTCTACAGGCAGTGTTCTGCAGTGCCCAGTGCTGTGCTGGGAAATGTGTACTGTATGAATACTAGTTCACTTTGACCTGGTTAATCCAACATTTTTCATTTGTCAATTTTAATGTGACAGATTTCAGATAATGTTGCAAATACATCATGCAAGTCATGTTTGTTTAATAAATAAGGATGCATTATTTAACAAAAAGCTGTTTAGTGTCTAAACACATGCACCATGATAATAATAACGCACAAAAAACTCAACTCTGACTTGTTTCACTTAACTGTTAATTGCCATATCTGTTTTGTTATTTTCTGAATTCAGTTATTTTTTTATGGCAGTATTTTTTCAGTGTAGAAAAGAATGTACCGACAGTCATTAAGTGCCACAATAATGATGGTGCTATATTTTAGTCCCAGTGGTTTCACTAGAGCGACCTGCCTATAGCGCAAAACAAGGCAGGTGGAAAGTTTATTAACCACTCCAGCTCCACTCCACTTCAACTCCAGATGTAAAAAATGAAACCCCTTCCCAGGTACCTGATTTTCCAAACCTGTAATTGCTACAAAATGTTAATATATGATGAATAAAACACAAATAATTGACCTAAACTGTGTTTTTCATTATTTATGCTGCTGTGTACTATATACCCATATTCAACATAGATAAAAACACTTTTTTTTTTTGAACAATGAAAACAAAAACACTGCTAATAAGAATAATAATCAGTAAACAGTAATTATCAGATAAAAATCAAACATCAAAACGTGTGTGCCATTATCAACTTGCTCTGTGCCATTTATTGAAATGTTCAATACAACAGAACCCAGGGTTGCCTTTGCAACCACTGCACATTTCTTGTCTCTTCTTTTGTTTTAATTTTCGTAGCAGACCCGGCACCTTTGTTGCAGTCTCTGCTTCCCTTGTGATGTAGGGATAGTCACAAATGCTACTTTGCGCAGGCATTGTGATGAATCTGGCTGTCGCATTGCCTGTACCCAGTGCTGTGTTTTGATAGTATTTCGTCACAGCACTGCCATTTCAAACCAAACAGCTTCCCGTTTGCAGCTGGCTTACCTGTAAAGTAGCTTGTGACAGAAATACAATGATGCTTGGTTGTAAATCTCCCTCCCGACCTGTAAGGACGCTAAGCAGCAAGAACTGAGTTCTTTTGACGGGCTGGTCTGACAGTTCTTTCCCAGGGTCGGGAAGTCAGCCAGACTGGATGAAGGAGAGACTCTGTAGCAAGAACGCATTGACCCGGAAGGTAAATGATGTGGCAGCCACAGACTGGAGATGTGGTTGCACTCGTTTACCAAGGTGTTGTGTGACAGCATAAAAAGGGGACGGCGAATTGTAATCGGTTCCTTCGCTTTGGTAAATGTTTGTGGATACTGGAAGGACCCGTGTTAAGTGTACTGTGAGTGTTTTTGTCTTCGTTTGTCTAACTATTGCTTGTTGTATCGTCACACGGCTTAAATACGAAGTTCCGGAGCTGTCGCCAGAGGCCCGCACCCACCCGGAACATCACTGCACTAGAGCAACTTTGTTGGTGACCGTGTATTTTTTGTATGTGTGTGTTTATTTGTTTGTGGATTTGTTATTCATTCGGGGCTTCCCCGTGTATTATTTATACAGAGTAGTACCAAGTACCGTGTTTCATTATTGTTTTTCTGTTGGTCAGTTTCGACCTGTGGATTATAAATAAAAGAAACCATCATACCACCGAACGGGACAGTGCTCAGGAAATAGCATTTTTCATAATAATTACGCATTGTCATAATTTAAAAGTTTGATGCATTTTTTTTAAGATGGCGAAAACCAGCACAAACCAGCAACATTTCTAACGCCTATATTGACAAGTTTTTTTGCTGAACTCTCTGTATATACCGCAATGCTTTGCGCGCTGTGAGACGGAAGTCTCCATTGAAAATCAGCGGAGTCAAGTATCTTGTTAAATAGAATATCTTTTGAAACACCCTTCTAATACACTGCAATATTATTGGCTGAAGCAGTTTTGAGTGAGGCTGGATTTTCATTGGTTAAAATATTAGTGTTTGCTCCCATTGGCTAGAAAGGTTGCAGTGATTCCGACATTGCGAGATTGAGAGTTGGAAGTTTGTCTGTTTGTTGGGAAGTTTGCAGGGAAGTTCGTCTGGTTGACTGGAAATTCACAGGTCAAGTGCCGAGCAAACACTTCAAACTAAAGTCTGTACAGCCTTTTGTATTAATGAATTGACAAATTAATTAATTAATGAATTATTAGATGAATTAACAAACACGTTTTTGAATTATTGTATGAATAGACATTTATGGACGAATTGCTGGACAAATTGACCAATTCATGAACTGAAAAACAAATTGACAAATGAAATGACAAATCATTGCTCCATAGTAAACATCTAACATTATGTACATCCAGGTGTTCGATCATCATTGTGATGCAGAGCACTTTCCATTGCCTGAAGAAGTTTTTATTTTGTTTTAAGCTGCGTTGTTTGTACAGGTTTTGTAACAGCAGTTAGCAAACTACACTGCAGACCAAACAACTCATTTGACCACTATCGTTATTAAACTCCAGCCATGGGTAAATCTTCAGCCAGTTTGCCTGAAAAATCTATCTTTTTTTAACTTTCCCTTCACTGACATTGCTTATAGCACTGTTGTATTACTAAGGCTGTATCTAAGCCTCCAGTCTAATCTATGTATTAGTTAGTGGTGTCTGACTGAATTCAGTAAAAATACCCCGAGTATTTATTTTTTGCAAAACTACCCGTTGTATTTTTTCATTATGAAAGTGTTTGTTTTTTAAATTTGATTTTTACAATGGAAAAGTGACCTATATTTTATTTTTGTAACAATTAGTGTGAGAATCACTCAGAAAACATTCTTGTTTGTTTGAATTACTATTTCATCAACATAATAGGCTCTGTATCACCTTGATGTCCTTCGGTTGAATTTATGTTTTGCCTTTTTGCCCCCTAGAACTGCCTTGGTGCCCCTGAATCTTCACGCCCAACAAAGGCAACATTGCCTTGCTCTTCATGACCTTAACTTCATTCCCTGCATGTAGAGTGTGAATTAAAACTAAACCGGCATGGGTCCGTTTCTGAAAACCATGAGCACGTACACCGACTTTGATGTAATTCTGAAGAGGTGAAGTTTTGGCCCATGTGGATTTCACATGGAATGAAATGACCAATATTCCACATGTGATTTCCAGGTTATTTCAGAACAAAAATGGCTTCAGCTTTTCTATTATTCTTCAAAAAGAACAAAGTTGCTTTATGTTAGGAGTTCAATATATTATGTCAGTCCATCTGATGTAGCCTAGATGCCCAGGATGCCATTTTTTTTTCTTTCATAACATTGCAATGGAGGTTTTCGTTTGAGTAATAAAAGAAACACTGAATAACAGCACCCCAGCCACAAGCTGTATACATATGTGTAAACACTGTATCAATCATCATCAGTGGATTAGTTCTTGAACCATAATGTTGTGTGTTTTATTAAGAACCATTACAACCTACCCAGCAACACATGTGATAAAATACACATCTAATCAATATGGACCTGACATTCCCACATAAATTCTAAATGCAAGAGTTCAAAATGGCTGAATCCACATCAATGGCTAAATGCATCCTTCTCTCCAAGGAGGGTGTTATCTAGATGAGATATTCAAAACAACGCAGGTCATAAAAAACTGCAAGGCCTAACTTTATTTTTAAACCACAAGGCAAATAGAAAGCAACAATGAAGCTGTAAAGAACAGGATTCTAACTCAAGAGCAGTGTATCAACTGATACAAATAATTCTTCAGTCAATCAAGGAAAACATACACTCAAATAGCCTAAATACTGACTGTATTGTGATGTTACCAACCTGCAAAACAAGATCTCAAACTGTGTGCAACTCATGTACTATGCATTACATAAACTGTATTTAGGCCTAGATGCAGTACTGTAAGGACATATTACTGTTCTGAAAGAAAAAAATAAATAATTAAACCTTGCTCAGATACACAGTAAAACCCTTTGAACTAAACCAAGTAATAAATGTGTGTGTCTATTGTCCACCTGTCCAAGGTCAATAAATCACTTAAACAACTTAAAATGCATACTTGCAAAGATAACATTCGAAGGTCCAGTAGTTTCAGTACTATTGATTGAGATTTACTAAGATTGTACTACTGCACACCAAACTCACTACAGTGCAAGTACAGCCCACTCTTGACTGATTGCAAACCAAGTTAAAATATACATGCTACATATACATACACACACCTTTTCAGCAGTGGATTTCCCCAACTAAAGATACATTACTATAAATACCCTTTTTTAATTTGGTAATTACAAAAATGCATGTCTAATAGTATCGATGTATAATATTTCAAATAACAGTATCACCACTTCACCCTGTTTGACAAAGTTATACTTACAAAGTTATACTTAAGCTCACTACCATCTTATACCCTCAAGGGCATTTTAAAATTGGCCATATTGATGCTCTGCCAAGCAAAGTGCAAATAGGTCTAAGATATAAGGCTTATAACAAAATAAAGGAATATAATTATCAACTACATAGTTAAACCAAACACTGTGAAAACCTGATTAAACTAAAATAACTATTACAAACTGCATGTTCAACTAGCATCACAACAAACCACCCTAGAACTTGATATATTATGTGTACTGCTCCACCATTTTACTTCTGCAAGTCTATAAATTAAATTAAAAGTACATATGGTTCCAAATAGAATAAAGATCCAATCAACTATACTACTAATACATGCACTCCTGCAATATAATAACTGAACGTATAAATGTTATTAATGGAATAAATGTTTGTACAAAGCAATAAACTGCAGCCAAAAAAAAGACGTGTCTCCGTACACCACCACGATAGTATGTATTGTGTATGACACAGCTGCAATACAAATGTGTCATCCCAGAGTTGATGCCAAAAAAGGCAATGGAAGTTCCTATCATTAGTTACGTGTTTACGCTCGATTACCTGTATTTCTGTAACACTCTATCCAAAAATATCAATTTTGCAAAACTGATCCTCGTGTAACAAAACCCATTGGTCCTCCATGATGTCAAAAGACCCGACCCTTTTCATCAGACATCTTAGCAAAAAAAATAAAATAATAATAGGAGGTACTTTATTCCAATTGTTTTACGTAAAACCGAAACCACTAAAACTACAACAGACTTCAAAAACGGATATTCCGTTGTCTAAATTGACTAAACTCAAACTATGAATTCGTTTCGTTCTCTTTTTCCGTCTGGCCTCTTGAGATTTTTTTTTTCTTGATACTCCATATCAAGCAGACACCTATTGACTAGCTGCACTGTGTATAGTACCTAAACCCACGGCCTCAAAGTAACTCGCCTGACACTCGTATTTGCAGACGGCTCGTCGCTCCGAGAATAAAAACATCTAGCATTTT
Source organism: Acipenser oxyrinchus oxyrinchus (assembly GCA_030684275.1). NCBI lineage: Eukaryota > Metazoa > Chordata > Actinopteri > Acipenseriformes > Acipenseridae > Acipenser > Acipenser oxyrinchus. Next base: position 12,666,141 of record CM060257.1, read on the forward strand.
TTAAATACCACACTAAGAAGATGGACATATTTTGGTATTACCTTCCTTGGTTTTTACAGGTGCCGTGTTATTGTGCTGAGAAGCCGAGCCCGGTGTTGGGGACGTGGAGAGCTGGGACCAAGATGGCGTCCCCTCCAAACTTCCACCACTTCCACTGTTACTTTGGACACTCATCAAGCTACTTTTTGGAACGAGAAAGCAAATAAACACAGCCGTCAATCGCAATAAAAACCCACGGTTCCCATAACCCACAAGGCTCTAGTTTTATTTCATTAACCAGCAATGTGTTGTCAGAATCGTGAATTTTAAAAATTGTAAAAACAAACCTGCCTACACCTCTGCAGTGCGTCTTGAAGTAGCCTGTCTGTGTGTAACCTTTGCATTATAGGCGTCACGCACCACTTGTGCAAACACTATCGCGAGGCTCGTGCACCTCAGGCAAAAAATGCAACTGATGGCAACAAAGAGGCCACCCAAAATGTGTCATAACATTTTCAAGTCAGCATCATTCAAAGCCACACATATTGCATGCATTAGTACCCCCAAAGCTCATTCATAAAATCCGTTTTAAACTGTCTGTACACTATAACAATGTTCATCGATGCTGCTACCTGTATGCATTTTGACAACCAGTATTATTATATTAGGAACGTGTTTGTTCTGTTGCTTATCAACCTCCTTAAAGGACTATATTGTGCAGGCATGTAGGTTCATAGGTTTCAAAACAAAAACAAAAAAAAATCCCAGTTGACAGAGCTATTCAAAACACAATTTTAAAACTTTACAAACGTGCAAAAACCTGAATAAAAATTCTAATTAAAATAATTAATTACAATAAAAATAAAAACGTTCATGCACGGCACTCATCAATACAGCATTCGCTATCCCACAATCCAGTATGATTGTCGTGAGTGACGTACTTTAACCGTTGCAATGCTGCTCACTACAACAGTGGATAACTGACTAATTTTTTACATTTTATTTATTTTTTTATCTGAAAGTAGGTCACTAAATGAGTACTTATCTACTGTCATATGGGAGAAAAAATGTTAATAATCTATGTTCATGTTTGACAATATATTTATGAGTTAGATATGTCATTTTGTATATTTTAATTGCCCTTTTTTACTTACATTTTTTATTGAAGTATAATAGAAATTAACAAAACAATCACAGTCCCATTGTGAACTAAATTATCAATAAAATAATAGCACTACATCTATAATTCACCAATAGTCTATTAATTTATATATTAAGAATACGTAAATTCCATTGTATTTATAAATACACAAATACGACAAATATGACTAAAAGGTGTGTATAAATAGCACAACATTTCATTATGAGACAAGAAGAATCCCATTTAAGGACTTTCCAATCCTATAATAAAGGAGGTTAATACAGTATAAAGCTGAGGGGACACAAAACCACTTTTTCAGGAACATTGGCTTGAAACCTGGTTCCAAGAGACCAGGAGACCTCCTCTGAGGCCACTTTGCAGTATCAAACACCAAGTCTCCCCCGGTTTGCCATGCAGTGGTCTGAAACCTACTGGTGATAAAGTCATTATGCAAAAAGGGAATAGTTGATACTAAACTCCTGTTTCCCATGATTTACGTATTACTGTAATATGATGTTATTGATAAAATGTACCTTTTAAAAAAGATGAGTTGGCTTAGGTCTTATGTAACTCAGAGAGTTGAACAGGACAATCATTAACTTGTTCTTTTGGGTTAAAGGTCATCTGGTCACTTTTAAATAGAAAAAATGTAAAAAAAAAAAAAAAATCTAATATATCCTGCTAATGGGGAATTGATAGATCATGTTGCAAATTTCAAAATCAATATTTTGGGGATATTTTAGTGTTATGGATAGATAGATAGATATGTATTGTAATTAAAGTGAGTTTGAGAATTACTTTAATGATGGACAACACTGTCTCTTTACACTGCACAGAGTTTCAGTGTCCATGTGACAAAGTCTGCTTACACCACTAACTGCAACACCAGAGCCCCTCCATTTTAAAGCTTCCCAATAGCTTGCCAAAGATGGGAATGTAGACCATAAGTGACAATCACAGATGCACCCGTTTTTGAATTTGAATACCATCTTTAAAGAATACAGTATTTGCTAATCAACACGCTGAAGTTTGAACATGTTTTAAGATGGCACTCACATTAAAAAAAAAATGGATGGGTCTGCATAGGATTCAATATACATACAAAAAATAAGAATGTGGCAACAAACAGGTTCATTTCTGCAACTATATCCTAGTGTCGTTCCATTAAAGTTTAAACAACTTCCATAGAAAATATTTCATTTTTGGTTGTCACTTATAGACGCCTTGTCCTTGCATTAATTTAACATTTCCAGGTTAGTTCATGTGGCTTTTAAAAAGGGTGGCCAATGGAGGAACAAAACAACACGTAACATCTTCTAACGAGTCAGTAAAACGAGGAGCGTGTTACATATATATATATATATATATATCAGTACTGTGCAAAAGTTTTAGGCAGGTGTGAAAAAATGCTGTAAAGTAAGAATGCTTTCAAAATTAGACATGTTAATAGTTTATATTTATCAATTAACTAAATGCAAAGTGAGTGAACAGAAGAAAAATCTAAATCAAATCCATATTTGGTGTGACCACCCTTTGCCTTCAAAACAGCATCAATTCTTCTAGGTACACTTGCACAAAGTCAGGGATTTTGTAGGCATATAGTCAGGTGTATGATTAAACAATTATACCAAACAGGTGCTAATGATCATCAATTCAATATGTAGGTTGAAACACAATCATTAACTGAAACAGAAACAGCTATGTAGGAGGAATAAAACTGGGTGAGGAACAGCCAAACTCAGCTAACAAGGTGAGGTTGCTGAAGACAGTTTACTGTCAAAAGTCATACACCATGGCAAGACTGAGCACAGCAACAAGACACAAGGTAGTTATACTGCATCAGCAAGGTCTCTCCCAGGCAGAAATTTCAAGGCAGACAGGGGTTTCCAGATGTGCTGTCCAAGCTCTTTTGAAGAAGCACAAAGAAACGAGCAACGTTGAGGACCGTAGATGCAGTGGTCGGCCAAGGAAACTTACTGCAGCAGATGAAAGACACATCATGCTTACTTCCCTTCGCAATCGGAAGATGTCCAGCAGTGCCATCAGCTCAGAACTGGCAGAAAGCAGTGGGACCCTGGTACACCCATCTACTGTCCGGAGAAGTCTGGTCAGAAGTGGCCTTCATGGAAGACTTAGCGCCAAAAAGCCATACCTCCGACATGGAAACAAGGCCAAGCGACTCAACTATGCACGAAAACACAGGAACTGGGGTGCAGAAAAATGGCAGCAGGTGCTCTGGACTGATGAGTCAAAATTTGAAATATTTGGCTGTAGCAGAAGGCAGTTTGTTCACCAAAGGGCTGGAGAGCGTGCACGAATGAGTGTCTGCAGGCAACAGTGAAGCATGGTGGAGGTTCCTTGCAAGTTTGAGGCTGCATTTCTGCAAATGGAGTTGGGGATTTGGTCAGAATTAATGGTCTCCTCAGTGCTGAGAAGTACAGGCAGATACTTATCCATCATGCAATACCATCAGGGAGGCATCTGATTGGCCCCAAATTTATTCTGCAGCATGACAACGACCTCAAACATACAGCGAAAGTCATTAAGAACTATCTTCAGCGTAAAGAAGAACAAGGAGTCCTGGAAGTGATGGTATGGCCCCACAGAGCCCTGATCTCAACATCATCGAGTCTGTCTGGGATTACATGAAGAGAGAGAAGCAACTGAGGCTGCCTAAATCCACAGAAGAACTGTGGTTAGTTCTCCAAGATGTTTGGGCCAACCTACCTGCGAGTTCCTTCAAAAACTGTGTGCAAGTGTACCTAGAAGAATTGATGCTTGATGCTGTTTTGAAGGCAAAGGGTGGTCACACCAAATATGGATTTGATTTAGATTTTTCTTCTGTTCACTCACTTTGCATTTAGTTAGTTGATCAATATAATCTATTAACATGTCTATTTTTGAAAGCATTCTTACTTTACAGCATTTTTTCACACCTGCCTAAAACTTTTGCACAGTACTGTATATATATATATATATATATATATATATATATATATATATATATATATATATATATATATATATACAATATATTTACACATATTTATAATTAATTTATAGATATGATATAGTTTTTTACAAAGAAAATAATGTTCCTAATCTATCAAGTAACAATCACAGTATTAGTCAGTAAATAAAACAAGATGCAGTTATATTGCCGTATTTTCACTTTTCAGACATTGCTTCTCTTTGAATTTACTAGCATAGAGAAAACAACTGACCCACAGTGGCAAAGGCATGTTCACAAACTTGCTATGCACTGCTTCAGTTGGCTATTAGTTTACTGATACATCCATAACGCTTCTCAAATGAGCAGCCCAGACTTATTTTCTCACACAGAGAGATAAGCTTCTCTTTTTAAAGCATGGCTCAGACCAAAACTTTTGTCTCAGGATTGCATGGTTTAGGACTGATTCAGCATGTCATTCTCAGAAAAATAGAACTCTTGACACAATCCCCATTTAAACAATTACTGTACCATCAAATGATTTTATTGATCGAGCTTGACATTCACCAGCCATTCAGAGCAGCTTGGATTCCTGATTCTTACCTTACAGTAAATATATATATATATATACAGTATATATATATATATATATATACAGTACTGTGCAAAAGTTTTAGGCAGGTGTAAAAAATGCTGTAAAGTAAGAATGCTTTCAAAAATAGACATGTTAATAGATTATATTTATCAATTAACTAAATGCAAAGTGAGTGAACAGAAGAAAAATCTAAATCAAATCCATATTTGGTGTGACCACCCTTTGCCTTCAAAACAGCATCAAGCATCAATTCTTCTAGGTACACTTGCACACAGTTTTGAAGGAACTTGGCAGGTAGGTTGGCCCAAACATCTTGGAGAACTAACCACAGTTCTTCTGTGGATTTAGGCAGCCTCAGTTGCTTCTCTCTCTTCATGTAATCCCAGACAGACTTGATGATGTTGAGATCAGGGCTCTGTGGGGCCATACCATCACTTCCAGGACTCCTTGTTCTTCTTTACGCTGAAGATAGTTCTTAATGACTTTCGCTGTATGTTTGAGGTCGTTGTCATGCTGCAGAATAAATTTGGGGCCAATCAGATGCCTCCTGATGGTATTGCATGATGGATAAGTATCTGCCTGTACTTCTCAGCATTGAGGAGACCATTAATTCTGACCAAATCCCCAACTCCATTTGCAGAAATGCAGCCTCAAACTTGCAAGGAACCTCCACCATGCTTCACTGTTGCCTGCAGACACTCATTTGTGTACGCTCTCCAGCCCTTCGGCGAACAAACTGCCTTCTGCTACAGCCAAATATTTCAAATTTTGACTCATCAGTCCAGAGCACCTGCTGCCATTTTTCTGCACCCCAGTTCCTGTGTTTTCGTGCATAGTTGAGTCGCTTGGCCTTGTTTCCACGTCGGAGGTATGGCTTTTTGGCCGCAAGTCTTCCATGAAGGCTACTTCTGACCAGACTTCTCTGGACAGTAGATGGGTGTACCAGGGTCCCACTGTTTTCTGCCAGTTCTGGGCTGATGGCACTGCTGGACATCTTCCGATTGTGAAGGGAAGTAAGCATGATGTGTCTTTCATCTGCTGCAGTAAGTTTTCTTGGCCGACCACTGCGTCTACGGTCCTCAACGTTGCCCGTTTCTTTGTGCTTCTTCAAAAGAGCTTGGACAGCACATCTGGAAACCCCTGTCTGCCTTGAAATTTCTGCCTGGGAGAGACCTTGCTGATGCAGTATAACTACCTTGTGTCTTGTTGCTGTGCTCAGTCTTGCCATGGTGTATGACTTTTGACAGTAAACTGTCTTCAGCAACCTCACCTTGTTAGCTGAGTTTGGCTGTTCCTCACCCAGTTTTATTCCTCCTACACAGCTGTTTCTGTTTCAGTTAATGATTGTGTTTCAACCTACATATTGAATTGATGATCATTAGCACCTGTTTGGTATAATTGTTTAATCATACACCTGACTATATGCCTACAAAATCCCTGACTTTGTGCAAGAGTACCTAGAAGAATTGATGCTGTTTTGAAGGCAAAGGGCTGTCACACCAAATATGGATTTGATTTAGATTTTTCTTCTGTTCACTCACTTTGCATTTAGTTAATTGATAAATATAATCTACTAACGTCTATTTTTGAAAGCATTCTTACTTTACAGCATTTTTTACACCTGCCTAAAACTTTGCACAGTACTGTATATATATATATATATATATATATATATATATATATATATATATATATATATATATATATATATATATATATATATATACACACATACATGTTTATTTAACCTGCAGAATGTTCCGTCAGTGGGTTGTTTTCATAGCTGCCGTTGCCGTCAATGTAATTGTTTGTGTGTAGGGTATTGGGGAACACGTCATTTTCAATGGTGAGCCAAGCTGTACAAAAGCAAGACACTCATATTGTGGTAACCAACTTGCCGTCTCAGTTGATTTAAAGCTCACACTGTTGCTCCTGGGCCACTGTATATTTGAGATACCAAATCTTTAAAAGGGTTAAGTTACATTTAAATAGTTGATTGTTTATAGACGCCACAACCTAACCATAAAGATAATATTACACATATTTATAATTAATTTATAGATATGATATAGTTTTTTTACAAAGAAAATAATGTTCCTAATCTATCAAGTAACAATCACAGTATTAGTCAGTAAATAAAAGATGCAGTTATATTGCCGTATTTTCACTTTTCAGACATTGCTTCTCTTTGAATTTACTAGCATAGAGAAAACAACTGACCCACAGTGGCAAAGGCATGTTCACAAACTTGCTATGCACTGCTTCAGTTGGCTATTAGTTTACTGATACATCCATAACGCTTCTCAAATGAGCAGCGCAGACTTATTTTCTCACACAGAGAGATAAGCTTCTCTTTTTAAAGCATGGCTCAGACCAAAACTTTTGTCTCAGGATTGCATGGTTTAGGACTGATTCAGCATGTCATTCTCAGAAAAATAGAACTCTTGACACAATCCCCATTTAAACAATTACTGTACCATCAAATGATTTTATTGATCGAGCTTGACATTCACCAGCCATTCAGAGCAGCTTGGATTCCTGATTCTTACCTTACAGTAAATGTCCTGTACCCTGGAATGTTCTGTTTGCTAGGACATGGCACGCATTCATTATCTTTGCTAGAAGGATAAGGCTTTGTCCATTGCTGACACCTTCATTTACAACTGCATAAAGACTTGCTTGTGAGAAACAGAAACTTACCAGCTGTTTTATTTTCTCTAGTACTGGGCCCAGTTGCTGTTTTAAGACAGCTTAAAAATTACAAAAATAAACAAAGGTCGTCAGACTGACAGCAAGTAGTGTGCCGGTTCATAACAAAGATGAAGAAAAAAGCAAAATAAGTCACTTTATTACAGAATTACCTATTTATTATTGGCATCTCTGTTAGTGCATGGTCCATAACATTATACTCTTTAAAATCCCACCCAACTGTGGCCTAAAACATTATATGAATCAATATAAATGAGTATGCTGATTTGCTCAACCACAAATACAAGTATTTTATTGTGCATAAACCTGTATTTTGAATTAACAAGATATCACACTAGTCTTAATTACCCCAGTACTCGTTAAATATACCTTAATCTTTTATGTTCGGTATATTATTATTCCTGTTTCTATGTATTACTTTTTTTTATTATGTTTTATTTAACAGCTGGGTAATAATTAATCATAATAATACCAGACAAGGAACCACCAGATATATTACAGTACTCCAGATATATTACGTGTGATCATTTCCTGCAATAATTATTATTGGAATTATATGTCAAGATTGTGCTGTATTTAATTTTCTGGATGCATTTTAGTTTTATTTATTTTTTCACTCGGTGGAAAAGCAGTTATGGTTTCCCTTTGTTCTTCATGTGGAGTGTAGGGATATTATTTCCAGCTTCTGGTAATAAGGTCTCAGACTGGTTACCAAGGGCTGCAGACTGTTTTGTTTTTACAAATCAGCTGGTTGTTGACATCATTTTTTTTTTTTTTTTTTTTTTTAACTGCTAAACCTCCAACACATTTTTTACAGTGTAAAAAAAGCATCCTTCCACAAGAACAGATTAATGAAGGTTAGCGTATATACAGCGGTTTTAAAGGCATTAGTAAGCAATATTGGAAACAGACCATTCCTGGGGCAGAGGAAACCACGTAGGTATTGGAAATGAACAAATCTGCAGCTAAATGTCCTGGTGTATCTGGGCCGTTGGTATTTGATTTTTTTTCACAATTTCACAGGCACTATATATTCTATGGAACATACATGAGGTATTCCTAATAATGTACAACCTATTGCACAAACCCAAATCATTTGATAGTCTTATGGGCAATGTTTAAAGTATGAAGCATTTTACTTGCAAAGACACTGTATGAATGAAAATGTCACAGAAGTCAATTTTTTTTTTTTTTGCTGTACACTTACGACCCTGAACATGACTACAGTGGCTTGTTTGTTCGAACCAATGCTAGAGTAAAAATAAGCAGCATCTGAAAGCCGTCTGTCAACATGTACTCTACAATAACCCACTAATACATAACACAGAATGAAAGTTGTGAGCGAGATTGCATTGCAGATTTTTTTTGTGTGTGGGTGTCCACATTATTAGGAAAAATCGCTTTGCCCTGACCCTGCTTGAGTTGTTTATGTGGCAGGGCGGAAGGTGAATGCCCAGCCTACATTTGTGTATTTTGCTTAAGCCTTTTATTTTGGCCCTTGTGCCCAGTTTGTTTGTTCCTGTGTTCTTTGTTTGGTTTTAAGCATGCATGCTTAAACTGCAGCTTCCTTGTGTCTGAGTCTCTTTCCTGGCAGCACCATCTGGGGCCACAGCGCTATCCTGTTACAGTAACTGATTTAACAACTGAAAACATATAACAAATACATATTATTTGTATTGTATCATATGCTGTACAGCATGTGGTGTTAGTAGAAGTTATGAAACCGAATGTGGTTATACATAAACATAGTTCAGTAAAACAACTTCTTCAATCTTTAGATTTTTAATTCATAGCATGCTGTCCGAATGCTGCTCATCACACAAGACAATGGGCTCACACAGGGGAACTATTTATTTCAGTCGTCACTATTCTGACAGCCCCACTTGCACGTGTTGCCTCCATCAATGTAATCTGCTACTTCTTGATAGAAGTCTTTCTCACAATCCTGAAGACCCCCTGACTTGAATTATTTTCTGCTGTGCTCAGGTCTGGACAGTCACTTTTCTAGGGGTCTGAGTGGGCCAGTGGTTTATGGTACTTGCTTTGCATCCACACTCGGCGCATGACCACCCCTCTCCCCCGGTTCACCTGGAGGCGCCGGTCCTCCAAGTTTTGGATTTCATTCAAACCAGCATTCGAAAACAAATTGTGAACTTCATCTGTTCAAACAAAAAAGAAAGCATGTTTACCCCTTCAAACAGATCCACAGTTACCATGTGTGGTACCGAGGTCAAGTTAAATGTGTTTACCCAAAATACAATCAAAAAGTATGTCTATACTGCGTCTGCTGAGAATACTGAAACAGGGCATGATTGTCCACAAAAAGGATTATTTCTTGTTTATATTTTTAGTTTATAATAATCTTTTTTTTTTCTTTAGCAAATGCAGTCAGACTTTAAAATTTGGTTTAAACAGACGCAAAAAGTTATTTTTTACAAAAAATTTTATAATAATAATAATGACCTTTTGTAAAAAAGTAGACACAGGTGCCATCTCCACGGACGTAGAAATTTTCAGACAGGCAGCGGCCTAGAAAAAGGAATAAAAAACAGCTGCAGGAAAGGCATTGTCGTGTCAAAATACTATGATGTAACATACAGTATACACAGATGCCATCATGTTTTCATTATAGATGGGCTGATTAACTTTTTAAAGCAATGGTCAAGGCTTAATGACTTAAATGTAGATGGGCTAATCTGTCTGATGGAAAATACTGAAAAAGGATCCACCTGTGCTAAATGACGCTGGGATTTAATGCCTATTTTTCAAGAACTATGTCCTTCTAAATAGACTGATACACCAGGGAACTCATGTATTACATGTTATTAAATATTATTTGATGAACACCTATACTGATACTGATATTATAAAAATAGAGTCCACCATTTCAGTTCAATCATATATCTGAAGTCTTTCCAACTGTAACTAATCTATTGGTGATGTGCTTTTGTTTTTGGGTACTTTTTCTACAGCATGGTTGTGTGCTCATCTATCCATTTCATTTTACGTTTAATTTTCAGCTCGTGGCTTTAGCCTTTGTGGGGTTAGCGTGCTTAATTAGGAAACTCCCACCTTTGATATTCTCCAGAATGAGCTTTGTTAGAGCCTGTAAAAGTGCTGGACAGATGAACCAGAACGGTGACGAACCCAGACAGTGACTAACCAGAAACAGTAGCTCTTAGTTGGCCCCACGTCATTAACATGACTCTTAGAGGGAGTGGGAGTGGGAGGTTAATAACATTTGATGCCTATCAATGCTAAAAAGGCTAAACAGTATCTCCAGGAAGTAGAAAAAGGCTCTTGAAAAACCACAGGCCCTTTATAAATGAATGCATTAAATGGATTAGAATGCTTGATTAGATTTTCAAAATGATAAAAAAAAGGAAAGTCAAGAAGTACCTCTTTTAAACCGAAGTTGTGACAGATCATATCTGCCATAATCTCTGAACAACAAGGTTCCCCCAGGCTTTAGTAATTGGGTCAATCTGTTTACAACTCCCTGCATTCTGTAGAATACGAGCAAGGCACATATTAATGATGAACAAGGTGGATATGTTTTAGTTTAATCAAACAGTAAAACGTAATTAGAGCCCATTAACATGGTCCTTGGCTGACCACCACCCAACGCAACTGGACCCTACAACTAAATCCATCCAAATGATTTTCAAACTATTTTAAAAATGAACAAGCCATGCAGTTGAGTCATACCTTGTACCAGGGTACATACTGTACCCACTACTTATTTTTAGAATTGTGTTTTAGAATACTATCGGGACATGATTTCTAATAAGATCAAATATGCTCACTTAATCCCATTCCAAATAGACACGTCCCTATAATTGGAATACTAGGAATCTGTTTGGTGTACTATGAAAAACGATTCCTATCATACATTGCAGGCAGACAGTAAATATAAACCTGTCTTCTCTGCCAATTCATTTATAGATTTGAAGAAGAACAAATTAAAAATCTAAATATGAATGCAGACTATAAGAACTCCTATTGAACCCTGAAGCGAGACTTGGCTGCTGGCTTATCCATATTCAGAATTCTGATTATCTGATAGCTAATAGCAGCTTCTCGATGCAGTGAAATGTCACAGCTTGTTACAAAATGCAGTGAACCAAGCTCCTCAACCATTAGGATTTACATTAGAATATCTAGATTCTCTCTGCAGTGACCTTGTTAAAAAAATACATCTGTGTTATACAGATTATTTTAAGGACATTTCATATATTTTGTGGCTTGTTAAATCCAATATTTTGCAAAATGTCAGTCTCCAACACATTGCCTTTGTTCTTTCTAAGTACAGTCCAATTACATTTTATTGAGTGCACAATGCAGTCATTACCTTCTTTGTCGAAAAAATATATTATTTGCAGCTGCGTTAAAAAGGCAACACAATCTGTCATCTCCAAGCCTTGCAAATGCTGTGCCGTTTGAAAATGGAAAAAACTGTGTACCAAATACTGTAACGCTGTTAGAAAAACAGAAAACTGTAGGTTCAACTACATTTTTAGATGCTCGTCTAAACTGTGGCCTGCTGCATGAGAAATGCTGATTTAAGCAGCTCTTTACAAGCAAAATGACTGCAACAGTTTATCAGGTCTACCTGACGTGGTGCTGTATCTAAAATAAACTTAAAAATGCGATTATCTTGGGGTATGTGATGAATTCACATCGCTAGGAGAGGACAGCTGATAAATTCGCCTGCACTCATTTTGTCCTCTACCCTTCCCGTACCTCTCAGGGTGAATGGAGGAGAGTACAAAGACAAGAAGAATGATATCCAGGCTCTCATCTGGAAAAGGGAAGGTGGCTGCTTCCTCGCACACATCGTGAACAAAGGCATGACACCGAACCCGACTGTAGTTCTGGTGGGTCTGTTTTGATAAGAAAGTGGATTCAACAAACAGTAGACAGTGGATACAGGAAAGCTGTCTCTGGTTAACAAATCGACCGGAGTCACTTTGAAAATGAATACCTGAAACAAAACAGAATATGGAAAAACAAACTGCACACCATTTGAGTTAAAAGCCATTTTTTTAAATTATCACATGCAGTACAATGTCTACAATACAGTATTTATATTGTATATTTGTATTTCAATTTTGACAAACACTGTTCACATTTTGACACAGATACTTGATATATAAACATCAGTTGTGGCTTTAAAAGAAACCGTAAATAACTCCTTCACAATATTTATAATGCTCAAAATCCCTAAATTCAAACTACTGTATATAAATAGAGTATGTATGTATTTATTATCATTGCGTTATTTAAGGCAACTGTTAGGGCTTATCTTATAACCTTGTGTAGACGGTTTCATCTAAGTATTGTCAAGTCTGCATACATCTTCCAAACCTAAAAACTAATGAACAATATTTTATGTTGCAGAATGTGGGGTTCCTTCCTATCCTTGGCCTCTATTTTTGACCACTGTTCACCAAACCCACCGTATTGAAACCCTACGGCAAAACACTAATGCACTCAACCACAGTGCCCCTTGCATGTTACAGAGAGTACTGCAGGGTATTTCAGTGGCTTGCTCTGTGTTTACCAAGTTACCCTTTTAATTTAATTTGAAGCAAATCTTACCAGTCTGAATGACCTCTATAGTTCAGCATCTCAGCAGATTGCTATATTTATGTGGTACATACTGTACAGTAAAATGTTGCCGGCTTCTGTCACTTGATAAAAAGGGGTGAGAATTACAAGAGCAGTGATTTCTGCTGTTCAGCGCAATAGACTGAATCGTGCATCATTTGAGCAGCCATTGTGACTGCCTGACAGGTCACCTACATTATGAGGTCTGTGTTCTTGAATTAGCACCTACCTTTACCAGCTCCACTGCCTGAGGTGAGAAGTCACAACAGTAAAGAAATACACCCTTGTCTCTGAAAGAAAACATATATATATTTAAGTCACTAATTTAGTCATGAAAACAAAAACCACACCGCCACCCAATATGTCATGGTTACCACTCCTTTAATGGTAAAGCACAACATGCATGAAGGGTGTCTCTTGTTATAATATATGCCATCTCGTGCAGTTAGGGCGAGACAACTGCAAAGCAAAGCTGAATTGCTTATACAATCTCTTATATAAGGCGTTACGTCGTGTGTAGGTTGGCTCCTTTTGTATAAGGGATGTCATCCTGTGCCACTTAGGCAAGAGGACCGTGCAGTAAAGCTATGCACAGGATGATGTCTGTATACAGCAGGTGTCCTGGAAATGTATTGGTAACTATTTTTAGCATTTCTAGTAAGAACTGTCTGACAGAAGGAGTGAAACAACAAGTCACACACCATAGTATCATACCATTTTTATTAATTTCACTATTGCACCGCTGGCCTAAAATGCACATCTCACATTTTACACTGTGCAGCGCTTGACAATGCTGTATCGTGACCCTTTGTCTAATGAAACAGATGTATTTCACTCCCAGCTCTCTTCATTATTCAGTGTTTCTATATATGTATACAGAACAGATGAATATGTCACTTCCAACACTCATTGCAGCAGCCCATGTTTGCAAAGACTGCTTTCTGAGTACTGCCCTGGTCCTAACCCCTGCTCTGAAATCTGACGGTGTGGATGTAGGCTTATAATGCATGCATATATCCAATGCTCTTCCACACCCCCACCCCCGCCTCACAGTACTCAGAACAGAATTACATCTAGGCAGAATAAAAGCCCAGCTGGGGAACTAATCTGCAATCTCCCAATAGGAAAGAGTGTACCGAGAGCAATATGCCATTGGGGCTTGATTCACTAAGAATACAGTGCCGAGAGTGTTTGTGAACCTCAGTTATAATTATGGAAATTCCATAGTTTTATAGCCTTCTTGAATCAAAACCAAAATCTCTCCAAGAACAAACCAGAAAATCATCAAGGAAGTCACAAATAACCCCAGAGTAACATCCAAGGATCTGCAGGCCACTCTCTCCTTGGCTAATGTGAGTGTTCATGACTCAACTATCAGAAAAAAACTGAACAAGAATGGTGTTCATGGAAGGATAGCCAGGAGGAAACCACTGCTCTCTAAAAAGAACATTGCTGCCCGTCTGAAGTTCACCAAAGAGCATATAATTGATCCACAAGACTTCTGGAACAATGTTCTCTGGACAGATGAGTGAAAGGTAGAACTTTTTGGCCTCAATGAGAAATGTTATGTTTGGCGAAAACCAAACACTGCGTTCAAACACAAGAACCTCATCCCAGCCGTCAAGCATGGTGGTGGGAGTGTGATGGTTTGGGGCTGCTTTGCTGCCTCAGGACCTGGACAGCTTGCCATCATTGACACAACCATGAATTCTGCATTGTATCAGAAGATTTTAGAGGAGAATATCAGGCCATCCGTCCGTGAGCTGAAACTAAACTGAAAGTGGGTCATGCAGCAAGACAATGATCCTAAACATACAAGTAGATCTACAAAAGAATGGCTGCAAAAGAAATTCTGCGTTTTAGAATGGCCTAGTCAAAGTCCAGACCTAAACCCCATCGAAATGTTGTGGCAGAACCTGAAGCGAGCTGTCCATGCAAGGAAGCCCTCAAATGTCACCGAGTTGAAGCAGTTCTGTAAGGAGGAATGGGCCAAAATTCCTCAAAACCGATGTGAGAGACTGACCAACAGTTACAGGATACGCGTAGTTGAAGTCATTGCTGCTCAAGGGGGTGCCACCAGTTACTAAATCTAAAGGTTCACATACTTTTTCACACATGGATATTGAATGTTGAATCATTTGTGGATAAATAAATGTTGAAAAAGTATCATGTTTTTGTGTCATTTGTTTAATCAGGTTATCTTTATCTATTATTAGGACTTAGAATAAGATCTAATAACATTTTAGGTTTGAAATATGCAAAACATGTGAAATATGTAAAAATCCTAAGGGGTTCACAAACTTTCTCAGCACTGTATATTCAGGATTCCAACAGAAAAAAAAAAATTCTCAATGTTACATAACCAAAAATACATAACTGTGGGTACACGTAGGAACTCTTCAATCGAACACTCTTTTTGAAAAAAGCTTCAGAGAATAAGTATTTTAAAAAAAGTCAGGACTTTAAAAATAAGGCAAAAAAAAGCATATTATTACTATTACATTACACTCCCTTTTATAAATAGAGGTCGATTGCCCAAGTATGCACAGTAACTCAAGAAGACAGCAACGTCCCACATTGAAACACAACAGGCTGCCAAGGTATCTGCTTTTGTCATGCGTCTTGGGTTTTATCAAACCGAACCCTGTTAAACGGTCCAAACCATGCTGCACACATTGCTGTAAACATCACCACAATGTGGCTGCTGGTGTACTTAAAACAAAGCGGTACTTCATCTAAGGTTTCATTCATGAAATTATGTACAAAAGCCAAGGTTAAATGCTTCCTTAACATTCAAATAATTGCAAACACTTTCTCTTTGCCATGCCAAGATATCAGGACAAAATGTTCTGTGCAGAGGAGGTGGTTGCTAGTAGTGGCATCAGTGGCTGGCATCAATGTCTGGCAGCAGGTTTGTGCAACATATCCAAGACTTGTAATATAAAAGACAGCCATTCAAAAAATGACAAGCCACCACATATTCTTGCAACTAGAACAAAATAAGGCATGGTTATACCTTGTTCTTCTGGTAGATAATTAAAGTGAACTTCAACAGAAAGTGCTCTTTTAAATCCAAACTGATGCGGACACTTTAAGGAGTAAGTTGGTTGGGTTACAAAAAGCTCAGATAAAAAACAATAATTGCACAGCAGCTAATCAGGGGACCTGTAATGTTTGCAACTCTCTTAAAGAGTAAGTAGCGGGGTTCCGAAACATATAGCGTTACACGTCCCCACGTGTTGCTACAACTGTTTAAATAATGTACCTGTCATTTTTCTTTTTGTTGTTAACATCCTGACAACTTTTTACACTTACAACTTTAAAGTCTGTTTCAAAGTTTTTTTCAAAATGCACTGGGGTTTGAGATCTGTCCTCTAAACTACTGCAGGCAGAGCAAGTAAGAAAAATAAAATAAAACATAACATAAGTTCTCTTGCTTTTCTGTTCCGTACCACATCATGGATCATTATTGCTAGGTTACAATGTGGGCAATAATCCTTTCACATCACATTTTGGAAAGAGCTTTGAAACAGACTTTAAAGTTATAAGTGTAAAAAGTTGTTAGCATATTAACAATGAAAAGAAAAATTGCAGGTATGCTACTTACTCTTTAAGACTTCTGCAGCATCATTTTCACTTGGCAAAATAGGTTTGTTTTTGCAGAGACACTGTATGTATATGCACACTGTAGCTATATACACATTTTCATAGATTTACTTGTAGGTTATCCACTGATGACCTTGTCAACAGACACACTGAACAGTAACATAGGCTACTATGGGAAAACACAACTTTGGTGCACTTCATTTCCAATCTAGTTGCACACATAGGCATCAAACTCCACAGATAGGTAGGTCTATGGGGTGTCTATCTCCTGTTTTATTTTCATTCACTTCCAAGAAGGGACAAAATGTGGCGTAAATGACACCGGCACTTCTTACCAATCAAGATCAAACATGATTTTATCAGACAAGTCTCTATGATCACTGGAATGTGATGTATAAGATCTCTGCTAATTCCAATTTAATACATTTGGACTGTGTCGCTGCAGGGAGGGCTCCTCCCTTCCTTTCTCTATAATATTGACGTGCTGGGGCTGGAACAAAAAAAGGAAACACACTGAACATACCTATAACATTGTTATAACTTATTGTGTAAATGGTCTGTCCTTCAAATATCCCTCCAGAAGAATTTGAATAAATTACAGACCAGCAAAATGTTACTATAATTGAAAAACAAACATGTTCCTTATTAAACAATATAAAGCCAATAACCTTGAAGAAGGGCCACTGGAGTCCTGCCATACAACTAGTTCAGTTTCAAGAAGACTTACAATGTAGCACGCATTAGTATTACAGCAGGTTAATATCATTAGCTGATGCGTTATTGCTAATATCTTATTATATTCAAGAAAGAAAAAGCAAAAGAAAAGACTGTGGTGTCATTATGGATGCTTATACTTTGTCGGCTGGTGTAGGTTGGCTAGGTAACTGATGACGTCAATGAGTACTCTGTTTATACTATGCTACATGATAAATACCTCTGGCCACAAAGCCTATTTGTTACTGGCGATTGACAGCATTGAGCTAACTCCATTCTTCTTGGTAAATGCCATTCAATCACCACAACATAGCTTTAAAATAAAATGCAGTATCTTTTTTCATCAGTTGCCAAGATACTCAGCTTGTTCTTTTATAACATCCTTGGACATGCTTTTAAAGTTGCATGCAGTTGTTTAGTTGTTTACCCAGGCCCCTTCTCCACTAGCAGAATATACATGGACTCTGATGACATTTTAGCTTATCAAATCCAGCTGTGGCAGAGATAATAACATCACTTTGCACTTTAAAAAAAAAAAAAAAAAAAAGTAATGGTCTGCGTTTGTTTTCAGTTTGAATGGTTAATGTATTTTCCGCCTCATCTTTGAATGCTGTCTGCTTGTGTTGCTGCAGTGGCTTAAGCACTCTTGTCATTGGCTGTCGGTTGGTGCATGTGACCGATGCGGCCTAACGCACTGCTATAGCTCTTGTATAAAATGATTCTGCTGTGGCAAAGAAAATATGGTGGCAGATATCCCAGCTCAGCAGCTTGCAGCATTGTGACTGAATGCTTTGGCAGGTGCTGAAGAGCCTAGACACTTCTAGAGCTTCAAGGACTGGTAGCTTTAGAAGTGTCAAAATAAATGACTGAAATGTACAGTTCATTTCTTCAAGCTCTAGTACAATACTGCCGTCTTTGTGGGGTGATGCTGACAGACAGAAAGAAATGTACAGCGTACACACAAAGAGACAGATGCATTACACAGACTAACCAACCATAAAAGATACAGTATGTTGCTAGGTAACACCATTACAAAGTAAAGCATACAAGGGTGATGTTAAACTAGCTGAATGCAAGCTCTAAAAGCTGTTCTCGATTCATACTTACTTCAAGGCATTCACAATAGGAAACACACTGTTTCCAGCACCGCATCCAACCTGGGAATAAATACGAAATTAAATGTGCCTTTCAAAAATGACTGTAATGTAGGAGATGCTGGATTTGAATTACAGCTTGTCCTTTACATCAACAAAATGCAGGACTAGATGTGGGACCGAACTCCTTTGAAGGTAACAATTTCTATACGATTTTATTACAAACATATTCTTCAAAGACACTAACACTCAAGTCTATTGTTTTTTTGCTATTGGCTGGACCTCTGCTTAAAATTAAAGCCCACTGTTTGACTTTGTGAGAAATCACATGATCTCCTGACTGCCATCAACCCTAAACAGCTGTCAAACTGTGGGGGAGCAACAATGGGAAACAATGGAAATGAGATGGCGCCTCTCCATAGAACTGGAGCAATAGTAATAAGATCATTTGGAATATGAATTCTTTCTAAGGTTTGATTGAATAGCACAAGGGGGCGAACCCATGAACCCTTTATCAAATCTGTCAAAATATCTGTTGACTGTGGCTTCAATCACATATGTAATATTGTTGAGACATTTTTCTTGCTGTTAATGTAGAATGCTTCCTAAGCCCCCCCCCCACCCCACTTAAATCTTTCATCAAAATGCTTTACTCTACCTCGAAGATCCTGAATGTTGCTTCACTACCTGGGAATGTATTCATCTTCTTCCACGTCTCATTGTTTCTTCCAGAGCCTCCACAGGAACTAACAGCTCCATCAATCACTCCTCCTCTGTGCTCAGTGTGAGAACTGCTGTGTGCAGAAAACCTCTCTGACTGCTCAGGCTGTGGGTCCTTGCTCTTGCATAGATCAGACTTACTGGCAGGAACAGCTACATTACACTGCCCTTCCTCCACACCAAACCCCTCTCGTCTGTGAGACAGAAGCTCTGGAAACTCGAAGAACAGCCAGTTGCGGTCTTTGAAGAACTTGTTTTGATGTGTCTTATAAAACTCATCCCAATATTTACCAGCTTCTTTATCATATTTATCTAAAATTTAAAAAAAAAAAAATTAAAAATAACATAAGATACAGATGTCTTTATGACTACATCCTTAAATTAAATGACTTTTAAGAGACAGGAGCAATTCATAAAGGCACCAGTGTATATGTATAAAACAGATTTACAATTATTAACAAATCCAGTTATTGTTAACTGTAACAATCTATGAAAACCCTCAAAGTCCATTAAAAGGCTGTTCTTACTGTTTCAAATAGTTCAGGTGTATTTACAGGACAAATTTTTAATTTTCTGGATTTTAAATACTGCCACATATAGAATATTCAATAATACTTTCACATTCTCTATGTAGAAACTATTAACAAAAAAGCCTAAAGAGCAACTTGGCATGTGCGAGAAATATCACAGTTATCTTAAATAATGTATTTTTTCTTGCTCACTTTTTATCATTTTGTGTTTCAGTCATCACATCCTGGTGACTTTTTAAAACTCAGTTTCAAGCACTCAATAGAGCTCTTAGGATTAATACACTTGAGGCGCACCAGAGTGTAACCATTAAGCTGCCCTTGTCCCTCTTGTCTAATCTAGTACATCAGTAAGAAATATCAGAGAGAACAAATGTGGCATTTCTTACAACCAGTAGGGGTGGTGTTGCAGGGGGACAGGTTAATAGCTACACTCTTGTGAAGCAGATGTAGTTAGACATGTGCACTACATATAAGCCACAGGGGTGTTTTAATTGTAAACACCAATAACAACAAAAAACACATCAGCCAAGATGACTGTGATATTTTGTACCCATATCAAGTTGCTCTTTAAGAATCTTCTCTAATCCTGTTTACCTCGTTCCTCAAGAGGAATCTGGACACAGGAATTTTCAATGGCTTTCTTCCTTGCATCTTCTTTTTCTTGATGTGACCACTGGACATGATCCCTGTAAAAAAATGTAATTCTGTTGAAACTTTGTTTAAACTCTCTAATAATTGATCTAGAGAGCTGCTATTTGAGATTAGCAGGCTTCTTAACAGCCCCAATAACCAGGAATTACTATTTTTTTTTTAATGTCAGTTTTTAATACTTCTAATACTAGTCTCTGATTTTCAGTTCATTAATACATACTTAAAATGACTACTACAATTAGATTAAAAACACAATTATTATTATGTTTCTGCAATGACTATTCATTTACTACAGTAGAAAATTAGGAAGAACAGATTCACTGAGATGCATCTCCTCATGTCCTGCCCCTGCTTACAAGCTGAGACTTTATTTTGGTTTCATGACAGATAATCTGCTAACCCTAATGGAGCACAGACTCTGAAATCAATATCTTTAAAACTCTTCTAAAGAAGCAGCAGTTTTAATATTTAAGGGAAGAAATATCCATAAACGCACCACATATTATGTTCAAACACCTTCTTGGGATCAGTTAATATCCTTGCACCAAGCGGTGCGGTGGGTCGGTCACTACTCCAAAGTCTGCACTGTGGTCCAGTTTTTCTTTTCCGTGCAATACTAGACAGGGTCTGAAAAAATGTACAATGGCTCTTCAGCTTCATTTTCTGTGGGAGGAGGGGGAAACGCTTAGCATTGCACTTATCAAGTACAAGTACTTCAAAAAATACCTTTAAGGAACTAATAACCATTTTGAGATGGTGCATGGTTTTTATTCTTCGGCTCAGTACCTATAAACCTTAATGCTTAATAAAATGTAACCTTTGAATTGGTATGGCTTTCATGTGACCTGAAGATTTTCCTAAACTAGATTCTACAGCAGAACAATGAAACTTGTAGCAACAGCTGACCGTGGGGTAGGTCCTGTGAACCATTCCATCCTCTTCTTTACCTGACAATACCACCGTGGATAAAGTATTATTATGACATCAACAGGTTTTAACATCAATCATTTTTGCGTTTTGTGTGGTATTCTAAAATGCAATACTCGATTGATCAGCAGGCTAGACCTACGCTTCTTAAATTATGTGATATTTTAAGATCGGTTATAACAGAGTTTTCAACCGTACACACATGCAGTAGGCTTTACTGTCACTCTGTATACACTCAATACTTCTCACACCTCCCCAGTGAAAACTGAAAGATGTCAGTACATAATATATACTTCACCTGACAATCCTCTCCCTCTTGGTTTGGCTAAAGTGCATCATTAAAATCCCAATAAAACCTGGATTGGATCACACTGCTATGCAACAGGAGCATTATTTCCAGCTCTGAACAAATCAAAATAAATTTATCGTGAACAAAATATTACAGAAAGTGCATCCATATCCACTATCTTCAATGTTAATCATGCTAGGACCAGTCATATCTATCGCTGGGTGCAAAACGAAATACCAAGCGCAAGGGCGTCACAACGTTGTAAACCTGTCACACGGAAGAAAACCCGTTAGGGGGCATAGGGCGAGGTTAAACTTCAGAGCAACGGTGGTGGGAAATGTAGTCTAATTTTTAAAACACATAACCCAGAAAAGCCACACAAATGTGTTTGAAAAACTTCAATTCCCATAAGGCAACGGGCTTAGTGCTTGTGCGTTCCGAGGGTTGGTCCGGTCTCATCTCTTGATAGTTAGTTCCACGGTTTAAAAAATGTGATCGCCTCTGAGTGTGAAGGTAACTTAATCAGCGTTTTCTTTGATAAATGAGCCTAACTTAATGTTAAACACATTTAATCATAACAAGAAGGCTGTTTCTTCTTATTGTAGTGCTCTCCAATTATATTTATAATAAGCAGGATGTTTTGAGAAGCACGTAAACATCTCTCTATGTAGAATTTTTATCTGGTAGACATAATAAAAGACTAAGTCTGCTATCTACTTGAATTTACTAGCATACATTTTTAAGAGTAAGAAAATGTCCCTATTCTGACTCAATTGATTGGGGTGATGAAATATGACAGTCAAGTAATTGCATCTGACAATAAGCTACCAAAAAATGTAGCTACAGAAAGTGTAGCTTCAATTAACTCCCAATAGATCTATTAGTTTGTTAAATATCCAAAACTATGTTGTCGTAAATGGTATTATCGATGGATAGTGAATATATTCTGAACAATTATTTTAAAATTCTGTTTTTTTTTTTTTTTTCTGAAACCCAGAATTTATAAGATGTACTTGTTTTGTGTGTGTGTGTGTGCTTTTAGAGGATAAAGGAGTTGAAAGCAGACATCCCTACAAAGCTGCTGTTAATGCAAGCAGGATCAAATAGCTCTGGGAATGAGTTCAGATGCAGCAGGTATCCAGACACCAGCAAAAAGGACAGTAAAACATGGGCCCTACCCTGCATCAGAGAAAAAAAGAAGTGTCTGTCACTCTCTTTCCTCAAGATCAATTGGCTTGTTTAAGAATGACCCTGGGGCATTGTACCGAGAAAACCTGACAGTCCTGCGCCGTCTTGTGTGCCAGGTAACCTTTTCGGTTCACAGGTTGTCTTTGTTGTTTATTCTGCAAACAATTACAAGATTGAATTCGGAACAACACAAATGCTTTAGAGTACTGTGATACTGTGAAGGAAAT
The DNA here is from genome assembly GCA_030684275.1 of Acipenser oxyrinchus oxyrinchus. NCBI lineage: Eukaryota > Metazoa > Chordata > Actinopteri > Acipenseriformes > Acipenseridae > Acipenser > Acipenser oxyrinchus. The sequence goes on from CM060257.1 coordinate 12,689,071, forward strand.
ACATTTCTGTAAATCAAATCAACAAACGTTTTTTTACGTGACCTCTGAAGGCTGCCAAATAGATAGATCGATAGATACCACACTCCTACAGTAACACTAATCAGCCTAGAGCTGCAGTAACACTAACCAGCCTAGCATTCCAGTATCTGCACCAGTATGATTCTTTGGAAAATGAAATAGCATCACTCACTAAGTCATTGAATGTACATGCATATGTCAAGTGTCTTTTGAGAAAGAGTGATGCAGGTAGTATTGATGAGTTTCTGATGGCCGAATGTGATAGTTTCATTCTGATCAAAGACAACATATCACCAACATTTGAATTCCAGGGTATAGACTGTGGACTATTTGGGGTCTACAACTTTACCCCACACTCTACCACACAAGTAAAATTAAGTTTTCCAAAAATGTCCTTCACTAATGCAAACGTGAACTGGTCCTGCTAGAAACAGCATGGAGAATATAATATGATCCCACCCCTGTCTGTGTATTTCTGCATATTTCTGAGACCCAGATTGAGTAAAAAATTGTTTTTTTTGTTTTTTGCATATAATGTCAAAGTGGCCAGAATGCTTTTAGAGCTATAACCGTACAATGCATTTGTCATACTTCTTTAGGATACCACTACATTCAGAAATGTTTGGACGAAGCGGTCTAAATCCCCTATCGAGTATGAAAAAGGAAGAATTTACTTTGAAAATTACAGGTGCTGTTATAGTAGGTAATGTAATATTCTATCTCCTAATGGGTTTTACATACCTGCCCATTTACTTTGTGTGTAGTATTGGAAAGTAAAAAGCATGCTGGTTCCTTCCTTGTCATTATTTGTTAAAACCCCATGAAAAAAAAATATGACTTCCAATATTGATTCCAGTCTGACTGTAAAATGAAGACACGCTGTAGCTATCACATGTCGAGTGTGACTGTTTAACCTATAGTAAATTGATAGTAAAAGCTTGGCTCGAACCACTGTGCAAATGGAAACTATTCCAACTTCTAAAACCTGACTACCCTTATCTTGAGGTTGAAAATGTTTCTGTTCTTACAGCATTGCTCTGAAGCCAGAACTTCTCTATGAACTTCCAAAGTGTTCCAAGTTAGAGAAGATTGAAGATGCCTTATTGTGTGAATGCCCGCTGGTGAGATTTCTTGTTTTTTCAAAGGTGATTTACTATTGAAAATAATGGAAGAATTACACTAGGTGGCAGCACTGCAGCAGAAACACATGTCCCCTGCCAAAGTTAAGTTATATGTACAGTAGATTGAATAGAGTTGCTGCAGTGCTATGTTTACATTTTTGTCTTTAATTTTTTAAGGGAGAAACGCTACCAAGGTCATCGGACCACAAGCCCTGCCTACTGGCACTTACAGCAAATAACTGGCTTTATCGCTTGTCTGCCCAAACAGGAGCACTGTTAGAAAGTGTGTATTTGTCTTCTCAGTACAAATTCAGGTAACACTTTTCATTTGGATGTTGTTTTGTTTTCCTCGTAACCTTAATCAAACATTAATACTGTAGCCTTTTGTGATAAAAAATAGTAATTGTGAGCCAAAGTGAGAAGTTTAATACACAATACTGTTGTGTTCGGCAAATAGGATTTTAAGTGGTAATAACAGGCAGATTAGTGAAACATAAGATATGCTTACGTTCCCTTTGGTTTTTAACAGGTACTTAGAATGGGATGTGCCTCAGGAAACTATGGTGATAAAGTCAGTTCAGAAGAAACTGGTACCAATGACTAGACATGTAAGGATAATCAATATATATTGTTAATTGTGAAGTGTGTTCACATGTAATAAATCTGATTTCATAATCTAATGTATATGAATGAGTTAGTCATTAAGAAATTAAAAAGTTGATTCTTCATTATTTGACACTTTTTTCTTGGTTTGTATGATTGTTCATAATGCCCCTACATGTAATTGTGAGTGTAGTCATGTGTTGTGTCTTAACATTATGTTGTTGCGTAAATGTATCCATGTATGCATCACCATACCATACCATTGATGTTTCAGGCGCTGCTGTGTTTGGCTGTATTCAGAGTCCTGCCTCTCACTCTATTGGGGATGCTGGAGATCAACAAAAGAGTAAGACTCAGCCCGTATAAAAGCAGAGCAAAGTGGAATAAAGCATAGTGAAAGCATGGTAAAGCATACTGTAGGCAAGCATTGTAAATAATAGTGAGGTATGGTAAAGCATAATAACAAACATGGCATACCAGGGTAAGCTATGATAAATGCAGAACATTTGGGCATGGGGAAACTACAGGACAAAATGACTATGGTACACTTTTATAAGGGAATACTTCTGTGAAATAGGTGGCCGTGCCAACAGAATGGATAAGCATCAGATAATGAAGTTACAAGTATAGTTGGGAGAAAGAAGCAAAATAATCCATTCTGTTAATGTTTGATACTATCACTATGGTCCTGAAATATAAATAAGACTACAGTACTGCCTAATGTAAATATCACATCCCTACAACAAGGCTATGTGTGCAATATATTAAATAAACTACTGTTCCTATTAGAATGATTTAACACAATTCCTTTCAGTATATTGACATTATTTGTGGATTTTTCTCATTAGGTTTTTGGGAAAAGTGTTGTGGATGCCATGATATCTCACGGGTTGCTTATTGTGACTCACAGCATGGGGCTGGTCAGGCTCTACAGCTTGGAACACATTACTGAGCAGGTAGAGGAATCGGAGCCACTGAGGCTCCCCTCACTGACATACATTATTTCACAAATGTGATCAATCCTACGCTTTGCTGTTCTTCAAATGTGGAAGGATTGTTAAAATTGGAGGTTATGACTGAAGACAATAACAGGATATTTTCTTTATGGAAGGAATTCACATTTTAGACTGTGTAATGTAACTCATTTGCATGTACCGAGTAAAATATTCAAAAATGCATGATATTCTTATTTTATAGGACAGTTAGAATTGTACAGGTTTTCTTGTGTTTTTTTGTTTTTTTTTCAACCAGCAGAAAAAGGTCCTTCTCCACCAACAGTATAAATGATTCAGGAGCCAGTGAGCTGTTTAACAGCAATAATAAACATCCATGTAAGCAAGAGAGCATTGCAAATGTAGCTGTACACACAGTGCATAGTATCAACACCAATTGTCAAATCCAGGCATTGCTATCTCCAACAAGCTGAGTAATGAAACTAAACCCAAACTAACATATACTATAGTACTTATGAAGATGCATTAAAATACAATCCCTCACAAACTTTTGTTTGCCCCTTGCAGTTCATGCTAAAGAAATTGGTACTTGGGGAGAAGTCTGAATGGAACGGAACCACTGGTTTGGTTGGTGAGGCTCCATTTGGCATACCTTTAAACATACAAATAAAAGGTAACATACTTTAAAAATGTATTTTTTTTACCAGGAATCTTTTAACAGGTGAAGATGGGAGTAAACCTAGTCAATCATCAATTCTGATCTGAATACAGTTGTGCTGTTACAAAGCAGCGGCTGTATGCAAAATAGAGCTACAGTAGAAAGTGGAAGTATTTATAATACTAATACATTTCCATTGGTTTTGTGGGTAACAATATGTGTGAAAGCAATAATGTAGGTTGGTAATCCTGATTGTTCTTGTTTTGAACAGATTGCCCTCCTTTACTGTTTGAAGTATCGTGTCTGGAAAATGCCTTTCAGATTGGTGGTTTCCCCTATCATTACATCATCACTCCTAAACAGAAAAGACAGAAAGGCTCTTATCATATTTGTTCACTGAAGGACAACAAATTGGTAATTAGCATTTGTTAACTCAAAGCCTCTTTTAAAATGTGCTTCCTCTTCTATTTAGAAACTTTTCTTAAAGAGGTCAGTTTCAGTAAAAAAGAACTACAAAATTCAAAAAAAAAAAAAAAAAAAAAAGACATCTATTGGCTGATTTATGTTGTGATGTTAAAACTTTAAACTCTCAGCACTATATATTTGACTAGTTCTAGCTCTAAGCCAGCGAATTTAAAATTTACATTAGCCTTAATTGCTAATCTCTTCATGTTATTTCAATTGTATAGGCAAAAAATGGAGTCCAATTTATGGAGTGCTGTTCACTGGAATCTGACTGGATATATTTTCATCCTGATGATTCTGGGAGGATTGTGCATGTTGGACCAAATCAAATCAAGTACGTAAGAAATGTAAAATGAATTAGTCAGCAAAGTCTGACATTGCTGTTCCCAGCAACCTATCAACTAAATGTTAGTCTGGAATAATAAATTAATGACATGTCTGCATTTCCATGTCTAAGTGATGCTTTACATCCGTTCAATTGAGAATTCATGCTGAAGCTTCATTCAGTGTTTTGAAGGTTGATGAAGCACAGGGGAGCCAGTGTCAGGTTGTACAAGACTTTGCCATTGCAGCTAAGCGAGAAAATAATGTAAGTTCTTTCAGTTGTACTTTATGAATGTATGTTTTTTGCTGGCTGAAGTGGGTTTTATAGTTTATATAACCAGAAGGATACTGATGCCGGTTGTTGTAAGAATTTAAAAGGGAAGCACCTACTGAGGTTATGGGATCTAAAGGATCATTTTTTGCCATATGAGTCATTATTAAGTCACAAGCCTTGTGTTAAGGTCATTTCTGAACGCCGAAGGAAAATAGCCAGCCCTAGAGAGGATCCCATTTCTTGCAGTATTTAAATTCTTATTTAACTACAGGTGAATGCTGTCACAGTCACAGCTTCGGGTCGAGTGGTGAAAAAGAGATTTAAACAACTTGATGATGACCCAGACCAAGAGGTAATTTAAGATAAGTGAAGATGTTGCCTTCTTGTTTTAAGTCTGCCTGTACTTTTTATACAGCGGGTTTCAATTGGCCAGATTGGCTCCACCTTACTTCAGGAAAACTGGTAGTGCTAATGTGTATATATATACTGTAGCAGGGCAGGGGCCCTGAAAGTATAAAAATGTTTGTTTTGTGGCAGGGACAGGATGAAAAGCCTCCCTGCCAAGCCAATTGTTTTTGTTTAATTTCATTGTTTAATTGTATTATTATTCATTAATTGTTTTATTGTTTTGGCAGTTGGCTTATTGTAAATTAGAGCCAACTGCCAATATTTAAGGAGAGCAGTCAGTCTGCTGCTGAGTGAAGAACCAGACTGTATGTCGTATTCCTGAAAAAAATGTACTATATAAAACTAAAACCTACGTTTGGTTTATGTGCGTTTGTTTAAAATTGTTTGTATGTTTTGTATGTCAGATAGACAGCTTAGCTGTCTTGCTCTTTAGTCTGGAACCTGCATCATAAATGTTTAGTAAGTGGTCGGAAGAGCTAGATTTTGTTTGTTTATTTTGTTTTTGTATGATAAAAGTGTGCCTTTTAGTTTCTGGGTCACATTTTTATAGGGGCACGAACCCGAAATTAAGGCCAGTTTTGTTACAAGATATATATATATATATATATATATATATATATATATATATATATATATATATATATATATATATATATATATATCTTCTTTGGTGTTTATTGCACATGTGTTTTCTAATTAGACCTTTAGGATTGTGGAGTATGAAGGTGAGCTGGACCTGTTAGCAGTGATCCAGACAGAAACTGAAGGAAAGGCCCTCATTGGTCTCTATGACAACCAGACTGGTGCAGTAATAAAGGACATTGCTCTGGCGGAGTCCTGGGATGTGGTAAGTTTGTACTGCCCTACCATGCTGCAGTATATTAAAGTAATTTAGAGACTCAACTAAAAAAAAAAAAATAAATAATAAGGAAATGATCACTTTTAATACATTTGACTTATGTCATTCAGGTTATTTCAACAAACTGTAGACAATTAAACGGGGTTCACAAAGCGATATCCTTTATTCCTTGGTCATGAAATTTCTTACAGAAAGGATAAACTTGATAAAAGTAAGATGCCAAAGATAGTGCATTCCTAGATTTGTTTGAAATGTCATTAACAGCTGCTTAATTTTTCTTTTTTTAGACCTACAGCCAAGTCTTGTTCTTTGAAAGAGACACGATTGTGCACATTGAACAGGAGCTAAACAGCAACTTCAACTGTTACGTTTACAAAATGACCCGAGACACCACCGATGAAAAAGAACAGCAGTAACCTTGACATGCGTGAACAGTGAACTGTGTGTGGTGCCGAGTCTATTTTTTTATTGCTTTAAAAGACACCTTTCTCTAAATATTCTTTCCTACCAGAATTATTTTGTTAGTAAATATTATGCATAATAATACAATGCCTGTATAATGTGTAAGACAATGCCTGTATAATGTGTAATTATAACTAAGTTTGATTTAAACATATTCAGTTGCAGGTTCAAATAAATGAGTGTGATTCCTTATTAACTGACATGTACAGAAGACATTTGTTATACCAGTAATAGAGCTACAGTATAACGACTAGAACCTAGTGTAATGCAATCTACACTATTCTAACTTTAAGTATGAACCCACCTATAGAGTAATATATTGATTACTTTATTGAATTGTTCTTCCAATAATATTCAATTTAATTCATAAGTGAAGTGTTTCCTTATTTTTAAGAATAATTAAATCAGATCATTTATACCACCACATCTACCCAATAGCAAGCTGTATATACAGTACCACAGTCATCGTCTTGTTGAGCTTGACACAGGGTATTGGGCTGGCCCTTGAACACCACACACAGCATTCCTGTATTTGCAGTAATAAGGCTGACCGCACTGCATAATCCACTGTAATGTTCAAATACTATGGGTATGTTTTTGACATTCACTCTGTAGAAGATCAACATACAATCAGCATACTCTGTGATATCCGGAACCATATTTTTTATTATTAACGTAATGAGTGCTATCTGGTGCCTTTGGCAATCGGGACATGTTTTAAGTTTTGTGGGAAAAATGTTGGGACACAGTCAGGGTGGTTCAAATCAGGTCGCCAAATGCGACCTTCAATATTAATATGGCCAGTAGATTTTACCATAAAGTCGCCAAGTTGGCGACTAAGCCTTTACAGGATATACAACAGAACTTCGGTTCTGTTATAAACTTTCTTCTGTAATGGCTTTCTTCTTAACTGTCAATATCTGCATCGTTCTGGTGATCTCGCAGACCCAATCCTTTCATGGAACCAGGCCCTTTTTCTTGTTTCCATAGCAACATGCACTCAAGTTAGGGTAGAACAGTGGGAATTATCATTACGAAATTCATTCTGCGTTGTCGCAGTTCGGAAGAGACTGCTATTGCCAACTTAAAGAACATTAAGAAACTAAAAAACTTTAAAAGCAAGTAGATTCCCCTCACCCAAACAACAAGGGATGAAAGGTGTGTTGAGGTGTCTGTGGTGCCTTAGGACAGAAAGAAATGTGTTCACTTCCCTGGAATTTTTATATAGTTATCTTCCCTGGCATTTGATTCATATAGTTCTGTTTCCAGGCATTTTATGTATAAACTTTACTCACTGGCCTTTTATGCACACAGAAAATAGTTACCTGGCATTTAAAGGAAAGAGTTCCCTGACATTTATTATATATAGTTCTCTGGGAATTTATGGAGTTAGTTCTCTGGCACATCGATTGTATATAATTCTCCTCCCACAATTTAAAAGATAATAAAAAAACACCAGGTTTTAAAGTGGCCACCAGCATATAAAGTGATTTGTCCCACCCTGGACACAGTACTGGGAATGAGATTTAATAGGAGGGAGAGTAACATGGATTCTATAGCATGCAATTTGTATTATACAATATATGGAAATGACATCACATGAAATAAAAAATAGCCCTTATTCCTATTTAACTACATTTGATAAACTTTTAGGATTTTTACCAAAGTGGTTAGAAAGTTGGCTTGTGGTTTGAATCATACAGGTGCAGTGGTACCCCAAACATTCTATGTACTGTAGTTCTAGCAACGCAATACAACACAAATAAATGTGTTCCTGCAAAGATTACTGGTTAGATTTGCAAATCAAAACAAACAAACAAAAAACAAAAGCAATTATCAGTAACCATAAAATAAGTCAATATTAAATCTGTAAAGCACACGGGAGACTGATATTTGAACTGTGTTTTTCCTGTCATTTAGGGCCTAATGGGAGTCCATTAAGGGTGAAAGAGGCGATAATCACATTTAATTATAAAGGTAATTCGATTTTTTTGTTGGCAGGCAGATTAAGTAAACTTTGTCTTGTTTACAGAAATGTCTTCCCGTAGCTGGGTTGTCACATTCTAAATTCAGTATGTATCAACTGCTCAGTTTAATTTTTTCCACTGTTTCCTCTTTATTTTTTCTTGTGGTCCATGTCCTTTTAAACAAAAGGCAAACAGTGTTTTACATAACATAACAGATTTGTCTATTTGAATTCCGTTTGTGAGGTTAAGGAAGCACCACTGTTTAACTAAGCCCCTTACATGCTTTGAATCCAATTCACTAAAGAGACTCTGCACTGGTAAAAATGCTGTGGGCTATGAACTGCGACCGTTTTTTGATTTTAGATCATATGTGAATATATTATAAACAGTTGGGTCAGTTTTCTTGAGCCACTTCCAACAGCTTTCATTTTTTATTACATTTTTATTCCCTAGAAAAAATCCTGCCTACAAAGACAGCCCTCCCGAGGCTGCGTTCATCAACACACTGGGCCTGCTAATGTGGTCTTTGGAAGCACCGTGCTCTGGATGGTGACCCAGCCATTTGGAAGCATCCTGGTGAGGAGGCCTCTACCTTCAAACAGGACAGGAAAGTATCCAGTGCCACTGAGAATGAACTAAACCTGAATTCCTTTGATAAAGCTACCATGGAGTCTAGCAGTGAGCCGTGGAAGAGATACCTCAAGCTGGAATAAGCAGGGCTGAGGTCTACCATGTGAGATGAAGGGCACTGCTCCCACAACGGACATTGAGGGAAAGGTGGGGCAGTGTATTCTTAAAGGGGATTGGACTTCGGCTGTGTTCACACTGAGTTTTTTAGTGGGTTGGCTCCACTGTCAGTCTGGTTTGGTTTACTTGGAGTGTAGTGTGAACAACAAAGTTCAATTGGCAAACTAACCAAACTGAAGAGGTGGTCTCGGTTCATTTGGCAAATGAACAACAGGAAACAAAACATACACTTTGATCTTTGTAGCTTGATGAGGAAAAAGTGAACTCTCCTGGTTATTTTTGTGTAGTTGGTTGTTAGAGTTGCACGTCTTGTATCTGGTATTCTGCAAAAATCAAAGTATGAAGTTTGGTCAAAAAATTGTACGGAGAGTGAAAGAAACAGAGACGCTTTTAGAAATTCGGTGGGACGCCAAAATCCAGACAGAACTTGATAAAGAGAAAGCTCTCCCTCGAGCTTCTGTACACATGCTGACAATAAATGGAACCCCCAGTCACTGTCATCTTAAAAATATACTAAGATGTATTACAGGCAGTGGAAACATCCACTCCACTAACAGCTACACAAATGACTTGCAAATTGCAGTGTGAACACAAATTAACTCTGTCCTGAAAAAATACAGAAATTAACCTAAAAACCCAAACTCCATTTCACCCCCAAACAAACACGGTACATTTGCTTCCAGGCAAGCAAATTGATTCATTGTTTTAAACCAAAGGAACTGAACTGAGACAGCTCGTAGCCCAATGTGAACTTATTTGAAACAGCTGTGTAAAATATGAAAAGCAAGGATGAACTATTTATATCCCTCCTAAAGATTAAAATGTAACAATACATTTGAGGACAATCACGTTTCTGGATGGTTTTGGATTGATTTAACCCTTTCAACACTGCAGTCCTGTGTACAGGAAAGTGTATTATTATTTCATGCTACCGAAAACATACCAATCAGCACAGTTCCTGATTGTTTTGTTTTTTTGGTACTTTTTAAAAGCTGCTTTAAGGATAGCAAATGTGAAATGCAATGCAATCCCAGGGTTAGTGTTGAAAGAGTAAATATCATGTATGGCTGTTCTAGAATGGTACTTCTAGCGTGCTGGCTCCCTCTGGTGGCTGAAACACTAATCTACATGGTTTATTATCCTGTCTACACAACCCTTTCAATTTTCTTATCAGTCAAGATACCAGTTAGAAAAAATAATGTGTTTGTACTTTACATTATTGTTAAGGCAAACTGATTATTGGGACGTAATCAGGATTTAATGCATATAAAATATGAATGTAGGCATCAGCAGGTGATCATTTTGCCACAGCATTTACCACGATTGCTTAACATAGTGTTTTTTTAAATAAACTAATATAATATTTTTACATATTGTCTTACTTACTTTCAATTGAAACATACACTTATATAATTGATACATTTAATACAAGTCAGTGTTTAAGTGAATACTACTTTCGTGAAATTAAAAGGAGTTTAATAATGAAATGAATGGTAGTTAAAAAAAAAAATTCAATTTCTTGACAAGAAAGTTTGTGGTGATTAAGCATCTTTATGAAATGTTCACAGCTTGTTTGAGTAAACAGATTGTACATTTATTAGAAGCGATAGCTGTATTTTGAAATGGTAAAATGTAATTTAAAGAAACATTTGGATAATTTCTTGTTTTTAACTTGTTTGTATCTTGTAGTGAGGACTGTATTTTGTATTATGTATTGCTATATTCTAGTATAATGTACATGTTATCATTGTACTGGTATGAGGTTTAGATGTACTACAATATTAAATTCATAAACAATTTGACAGTATCATAATGTCCTTTTAGGCATTTTGCCAGGTTCAATACAAGATACTTAACTGCACTGGCTGTGAACAAAAGATAGCAAGATATCTATTCAAGATAGTTTAAAAACAAAAACACAAAAATTCAAAATCTGATCACTGTATACAAATATTTCTCTTCTTCCTCGGCTTGATTAAAATACTGTACAGCTTTAAATCAGACCTTTACTAAGATGAGCTCTGTACTGTATAGTATCTTCACCTGTGACTGTTGCTTCTACGAAAGAAAGTATCGAAGAATTACAGTAGTCATGCTTTATCGTGTTAACTTTACAGTATTACAAGAATTATCAAGCTAGTCCTGTCACATTATGAGGTGTAGTGTCCTAAAAATGTTTTTAAAAATGTATAGTTTACATTCACGACCTGTAATGTTCCAGTATCTGTTGGCGTGCAGTGTGTGCAATAGCACGCAACCTAGAGGTATTCTATAAGAATACTTACTTTCGCTTTTTCCAATATCCTAAAAAACTACATTTTAGTTAATAAATAAGATAACTTAATAAAAGGTGTAAAACATGCAGAGCTCAGTGAATAGACATGTTGCAACCACAGCATCTGCTGCAGTCCTGAAGGTTGTGAAACAGAATCTCCTTACATTACACTTACTTTATACATTACCCCAAAAGAGCTATCTCTTAGACCTTTTGCAATGGACTTGAAACATTTGCATAAACTACCAATGAGACATTTCCTAAACGGATTTCCTATGTTTGGGTTTTCAGCCAATAATACCCTACTGATAGAAATCTAAACTCTAAAATCTAAACTCTAAAATCTAAGCTTCTCAAAAGCCTGCCAATGAAATAAGGCTAATGATGTCTTCAGTGCATGCTGCTTTACATGCTTGTATGTGTTTCTAAGGCAGTTCCCTATTACAAACAGCTACCACACCCTCCTTTCTGGCGGATATAAAAAGCTGTTATTCACACCAGGATTATTTTCTCCATGTTTACTTTGGGAATTGGACTGTTTCTTTGGTGAGAGGAAAGTTGGATTCACTCCCACAAAATGAAATGCCTGGAATGTGGTGACATATTTAAGGCACGAGAACAGTTGTATCAGTTTTAAAGAATTGACATAAATATTTAGATCTTTGTTCTCTGCTATACCTGCCATTTGGGGCATTAATCATTTACAGCAATTGTTTAGTGAAGAACTTTGCTTGTCGTCCTTAAATGAGAATTTATGACGTTCTCCTGCCATCGTGTGGAGAGTTGATAGATTGCAGTATTTCCAACGACATTTCTCTGCACATTTGTCCTAGAAACTCAAAACCCAACAACGAACTGTTAATTCTAAAAAACATAACCCTAACCATCACAAATGAGAACCAGGAGCTGTTATTTTGTTTTATTCACTGAAGTTTTACTATGGCAACTCGCAGGTTGAAATATTGTGATACATCCAAACATCAATACAATACAATCCAATGAAATCAATATTGATGTTACCCACACTGGCTGTGTAAGTATAACTATAAAACACTCACTTTAAACTATTGGAGACATATTTGAAAGATAGGCTATGATTAGAACCAACCTGTATGTATGGTATTCATTGTTTTTGAGTGTGTAACACCTGGCCATAAATAGTTTTAATTGATACAAAAATATGCTATATATAAAATAACTTTAATATTATATAGAACATATCAAACATGTTTCAAAATGATATCTCCTATTGTCTGAAATATACCGTAGTCTGTTTCTCTATATTGGTTATAGTTTAAATGTATTTTACCCATAAACCTCAAATTTAAATAAATCCTATGCCTGAATGATTAAGATAAATGATACTGTGTGTGCATCTCTTTGCCAGTAAATCTCAAGAGTTAATCTGATTGGTTTGGACCTTTTATTTCCAAGATAATTGTATTTTGTCCAAAATGTTGTTCGTTAACTGTTTATCGTGCCCACAACATGAGACATTTAAAAGTGTATCAAACACTAGATCAATTGCTTTTGTGATGGTCTGTCACAATCGACGCTTCAGTGGAAGATTTTAAAAGTCAAATTGATTACGGATTTAATGTCATTAAGCCGGAAACTTTATAAATGTAATCCTTCTTTGGTATTTTAATGTTTTTTTTTTTTGTATGAACAATGATTTTCATTCATAGGAACTAATTCCAGATGCATACAGTTTTATAACCAGTACATTGAAATAAATTGCCTATGACATAAACTTCCTATCAAGAGCGATTCCATTCCAGTTCGTTTTACTGACATGTATCTGTTCTGAATGAAGTCAAGAGGCCTCGTGTAATGGAAGTATGGGTTATGAAATGTGTTGCAAAGCTGTTACTGAATACAGATTAGATAGGCCTCTCTCTATGAGTTGCTCTCATCCATATTCAGGAAGGCAGCCTTTAGAGTTAAATACAGTACTTCAAATGTGGTATTCATTTAATTACTCTAATAAACCACTGTTTAGAAAGCTTGGAGAAAATCTACATTTATTTATTTATTTATTTATTTATTTATTTTAAAGTGTGCATTAAAAAACCATGTGAATACCTAGAGCACTATTACGTCACTCTATTTAGCTCCAGGGCTGTCCTTTGGAATTCTATTTACCTTTGTATTGTATTCATAACTTGAAAGTTTCATTCTGTAGTGCAGTATATAACCATGAAATACTACAAAAGTTGACCAAACCATAACTGGAATAAAATAAAAAGAAACATCTCTTAGATACTCCTTGTTTCTTTACTAGTTATAGAACAGTTGCAATGGAGCAGCTGTGGCATTCCATGTGCCATTCAAAAGCATTATATCATTTCATACTCTTTTAATATTCATAGCATACACTTATTAATTGTTCCCTCCGATTCCCAACCCTTCAAAGTTTAGACACAGTATGACACATGCTGTGCCATGTGACAGATCTCAATTTCAAGTGGCCATCCAGTTGTCATGGCAACAGTTTTTAATGCATTCCAAATGGAAATCCATCTAATTTCTCTAATCAAATCCTATTGTTCAGCATACCTATTAGATTAAAACACAGACTTTTATTTCTTTTAGGTTTTCAGATTGTCTGTTTTTATGGACTTCGTTTAAAAATAGAAATTACAATCTTAATAAAGCACAGCAAACTGTGGTATGACAATGAGTCATACTTTAAATAGTTAAAACCTAAGGCATAATGTCTTTATTATTATATTTAAAATAAATATTATACATTTTAAACCATTACATTTTAATTTCCGGAACTATTTTTTTTCCTTTGTTTTTACCACATTTTGTCATGCTTTCTAAATGTGGCCTTAGTGAAGACAAATGACTCTTGTGCTGTTTCAGTTCAGCACTGCCCTGATGTGAGTAATTATCGTTTTATTTTTGCATAAAGGAATCCATGACAACAATGATGAAGGTCAAAAAATATTGTCAGGATTTCTTGGCTGTGAAGAGGTTCAATCTCTCATTACTGATGCAGATGAGCATTTTGGCATTTTTGTCTAATGGTAGCTCGTTCAGCCAATCAGCTGCCTTATAGTGGGTAACATTTACGACAGCAATAATGGTGTGACGATTTGACTATGATCAGCTACCTTGAGATGTATGCTGTCTTACAACCTGGTAGATTTGTAAAAATCTGATCAGTGGAAAGGATGTGATGGTTCATTCATTTGTTTTATATATGAATCAGCATTAGGAGGATTTCATACTCACACTCGTAGTGTCCCTGATCATTTCTAGTCTGATTTACTTTTACTGTTTGCTTTCCCTGTCAAGTCCACTGACAGAGTAATTGAATTAAAATGCATCTGCCATCTTATCTGAAAAAAACAAAACGTTTCAGGGCCGTCCAATCTACATTTTATAGCGCCGCGATGTTAAACAGCAACACAAAGTAAAACCTATTTTGTTCAGTAAGCCATTATTCATATCACGTTTCATGTCCAAAAGGGATGCTCCCTATTTATCAATTGAAATTCCCCAGGTTGAAAAATATCATTTCTAATAGTTAACAGCCAGGTCTTCATAACAGCTCCATGTAAAAGATCTAGGATCTAGAGGTGACAGTCAGTCAGCAATAAGAAAGGTACAGAATACACATCCCCCTTTCCATAGTAATGTGTCTGCATGTTCGTGAGTGAATTTAAATGAAGGAATTGCCTTCTCAGCCGACTCTATGGGACTTGAAATCCCTTTTTGACTAAAGTAAAATGCGTTTGCATTTGTATTATATCAGAATAGACAATGAAAGCGTGTAGATCGACTCTATTTTGCACTGCTTCCAACTATTTTTTCAGGCTGCTGTGTGATGCAGAAAAATAGTATAATAAAAACAGTAACAGTCCTCTGATGAAACTAAGACATTATGGTTGTCTTGGCCATTTGTAATCTGGGCCTCAATTAAACTAACAAAAAACATACCTGTAAATACATAATATGTATCATACAGGTGAGTTTTAAAATGTATAATTTCATGATTTCTTTAAGTCACTTCTTTTTTTTTTGTAATTAGGATTGTTTTTTTTTTTTCTAAGAGCCTATCACAGTCTATAAAATAAAATCTGTTTTCTTCCTTTAAACTGGCAGGACAGAGTTCTCTTATTTCACCCCTTAGTGTTTTTTGTACTTTGACAGTAACCTTCTTTAAATGCACACCAACATTCACAGTTCATGCTGTAGACTCTGAGCTCTCCCAAACACATGATGGCCACCAGTACAGCAGGAACAGTAATAATCACACTGTCTAAGAATTAGTCATCATTTCAGCTCCAATTTCTTTTTACATCAAGATTCAACTGGATAAAACAGCTGGTTCCACTTTATTCACCTATTAGAGGGAAATCATCTTCCTATTTCTTAATACTTTTTGGGAGAAAATGACATCACCACATGGTAAAGCTTGTACTTCTCTGGTTTCCTTTGTGATTCCACCTACACAGATTGGAGCAGACAGGGTAATGGCAGGCTTTATGTAAACCAGGGATTTCTTTCTTTCAAACTGTTCTCCTTCAATACATGTCAATCTAACTGATTTTCTGCAGTTTTATATGGGTGGTCTTTCTGCACTGAGTTTTCCTTTTCAGTCTACCTGGACTTTTTTAATGAACAATGAAATAATCAAGGGAACTAATTTAGTAGGAGTAGGTTAAACAAATCTGAAAAGAAAAATAAAAGGTGCCATTCAATAAAAATCATCACAAATAGCAGTAAGTCCGTGTATGCCTTTGTCTGTTTCGACAATTTAAAAGTTTATCATTTTATTACGTCTTAAAAAAATGTTAATACCATGTATTTACCACAGTTGACCATGGATCAAATATTTTATCAGCCAGTGATTTACAATGGTTTCACTATACTTCTACTTATCATTTATTGCATAATTATAATGGAATACTGCACTAAACCTTTATAAGGGAAGATAACATAAACTATCAATATAATATTTAATATATTATATACTGTATATTAAACAAAATAAAAAATGAATGACTAGTGTCATCAACTGTAATCCTAAAAAAAACAGAAATCCTTTAATTAAGAGATGGATTCAATTGGCAAGAAAAAAAAAATGTAAAAAAACAAAAAAAACAATGTCCAAGTACCAGTATGTTACATTCAGTGTTAGAATCATCACCATGCACAACCCAGTGTTATCAACTGTAACAGCCTGAAACAATTATTTGTTATGTTGTCCATTCCAGTCTGTAATCAAAGTTTTATGTGTATGCCTATTTACCATGACTAATAATTTCCCTCTGGATATTTTCTAATGCTGTAAAATAAATACATAGTTTAATTATGTGTTTTTCAGCTAACATGACTTTATTTGTCTACACAAAAAGGAACTTTATTTTAGGTTTATTTTTAAAAATATCAATTTCTTCTCATGAACTGTAATTTTGATGTTAAATTAGTTTGAAATCCTTTTAAGCACTTTGTTACTCTCTTAGGCCACCTAGGGGTGAATTCGTAAAATACAGCGCTGCTATAAGTGTTTTGTCAAGCAGGTTTGAATGTGGTTACCTCTTTGGAAAAGTAAGCAAACTTGACAGTCAACAAGGTCTGCTTTCTGATAAACTATCAAGCTTAATGAAGCAGTAAACAGAGACCAAGGAAAGGTGTTGCTGTGTGAAACTGAATGAACATGTGAAAGCTTTCTTATTTAATTTATCAATTTCTCCCTGTTTTATTTGTAACTATTACAAATCAGCTCCCAAAGATTTCTTTCACATTCTATTTTTGTATTCAAACAAAACCAAAGGGCTCTCAAGACATCCACCATGTGTATCCTCCCATGGAGCAAACGTACAAAAGAGCTTCTTTATCTCAAGAGAAATCTAAAGAAAGAAAATATTATGTTTACATTATAATTTTAAGGAATGTTCTCAATGGCACCACAATATACAATTGAAACATATTTCAAATACTCTGAAATTAAAACCCAGAAAAAATTGGGCAAATCTCTTTTCTGAGATCATAAGCAGGGGCCATAAAGTCAGCAGTCTTTTGTGTCAGAAAAATGGAAGGCTGCCAAATGGATCAGAATGGTTAGTATCAATTTCCATACATTTTACAATGCAGAATTCCCAAGATATATCTAAAATGACGGGTAATTGTCTGAGCGGCTCCTTGTAAGTCACTGGCAATTGATAACTGAAATATTATCTCTGCCTAAAGTGATTTCCCATTCGGCAAAACTCACAATGGTTCTGGTTTATAGCAAAAGGATGTTTAATCCGAGATAAAGTGACAAGATGGGTGACTAAGTTTGAAACTGAGAATAGTATGCATATCAGTAATCTTCAAAAATACAGATCCTTTAATTAAGAGATTTGGCTCCATTGGCAAAAAATGAAATGAATAAATCAGATTTCTGTAGTTTATAATAATAGTTTCTCTCCTATTCTAAAAATTTTTTTGAAGTGCGATTAGTAAAAACAAAAGGACTCTTTTCTGAAATTTATTTATAAGTAGAGATGATAATTCCCCCAAAATAATTTGTTGAGGATTATTTCTTAAAAGGTAATCCAAGTTTATTTGATATACAGTGTATTACCTTTGACCAGAATCCTTGTAACTTGCTGCATTCCCAAAGCATATGTATTAATGTTCCATGCTCACTGTCACATCTCCAACTATTTGAGTTCTGTTTTAGATTTGATCTGTATAGTTTATATGGTGTATAATGGCAGCGGTTTATAATTTTGAATTGAATGGAGCGAAGCTTAGCATTGATGGAGCACATTTTAACATTAGAATTGATATGGCTCCAAGCTTCCTGAGAGATTTCAACCTGCATATCTTTCTCCCATTTATCTTTAAGAGAATCGTTTTTTATGTTAGTGTGAAGCCATATAGATGTGTAAAAACCTGAAACAAATTTCTGAGATGACTTAATATTAAGAAGGTAAGATTCAGTTTGTGTTCATTTTGGTTCAATGAAGATTGGATCCATACCTTTCAATTGATTGAGAGCAAGCTTAAGTTTTCTAAAAATTCTCATATTTTCTTGAGTCAAACATTCTCTAACTTCTAAATTGTCCTTTACAAAATAAATTGCCATAACAATTAATTCTTGCTTTAGCTCTTCATAGAGCATTTTCTTATTATACAGTAATTTGTTGCTATACCATAAATCTGAATAGTAATAGAATGGTTTTGAGTCATTTAACATACATGATAAGATGGAGAAAATATGATGTCCAAATTTAAATATATACATATGTTTACGAGGAGGTAGATGGCTATGAAATAAAATTGTCCTGAGAGAAACAGGAGCAGCCAAATTTTGCAAGATAGAAAGCCATAAAGGCAGGTTAGGGATGAAAGAAAAACAAAGTCTTAATGATCTAAAGTGATATGCCACATAATCATTTGTAGTATTTGGTAACAATACCCCACCATTATTGTGTAAAAGCATTAAAGCTGATAACTTCAGATGAGCTTTCTTCCCATTCCATATAAAATTAGAGTATAACTTACAAGTATCCTTTAAAAAGGAGCAAGGTAGAATTATAGGTAACATAGACATTGTATATGCTATCATAGGATGAATCATCATTTTGATTACTTCAATCTTGCCCCAAAAGATATTGGAAGTATTTTCCAATTATCTCATTTTAATTTTATTTTCTCTAAAAGTGGTTTAAAATTGACATCATACATTGTTTTATAATTTTGGTTAATTGTCAAGCCAAGGTATATAATACCTTGCTGTGGCCATTGAAACTGATAATCCCTAAAAAGAGATGGAAAACAATCTTTTGAGATTGGTAATGCTTGAGATTTGGACCAGTTAACCATGTAACCGGATATGTAGCCAAAATCTTCAATGGCTTTCATAAGGCTAGGAAGGGAATTTATTGAATTGTTTAGGGTAACTAATACATCATCTGCATATAGTAGTATTTTCTTTAATTGTTAAACCTTTTATAAAGTCGTCATTTCGTATATATGCTGCCAGACTTTCTATTACTAAATTCAATAATAATGGGGAAAATGGACATCCCTGACGCATTCCATGTTAAATATTAAAGGGCTTTGATAAAACAGTACTGGTGTATACAGAAGCTATTGGACTTTTGTATAATGTGGAAATACAATTTATAAAGTTGCTTTTAAAACCCATATGATATAACACTGCATATAAGAAATCCCATTCCACCCTATAGAAGGCTTTATCCGCATCCACAGATATTACTAAAGCTTGTTGCCCTTCATCTTTGAAAGCCTCTAAAACAGTTAAGAATGCTGGCTAATATTTTACAGTTAGTTTGGATTCATGCTATTGGACCATAATTAGAGCAGGATAAGGGGTTCTTTTCTTCTTTATGAAAGTAATATGAGAAGTTCATAGATTGTGGTAATTGTTGGCTAGCAAATGCATATTGAAAAACATTAACTAAATTGGGAGCCAACAATTTCTTGTTAAGTTTGTAAAATTCTGATGATATTCCATCTGCTCCAAGTTGTATTGCATGGGTGTTTGTCAATAGCCCTCAACACTTCTTGCAAAGAAATTGGGATTTCAAGACAGTTAGCTTGGTCCTCTGTTAATTCTTTAAGTTGTAGTTTATCATTAATGTTATTTGAAGAGTAGAGTTTCTGTAAAAGCACTTAAATTCTTTATTAATTTCTTCAGGATTAGTAATTACTTGGTGATCTCGATTTTTAATAGCTGTTATGAATCTAGATTGACTAAGTTTTTTGAGTGAATTTGCCAGAACTTTCCCAGATCTGTCACCTTGCTCATAATACAGCCTTTTTGTTCTATTAAGGTGTTTTTTTTTTATCTTAATTTAACTTTTAGAGTCGTCACCATGGCTATGCAAACAGGGAACGAGAGGTGGGTTTATGCACAAACCTTTCATCTCTGGAGGATTTGAAACCACCACACATTTTACAACACAAGTCTTAAAAGTACAGTCTATATAATTTCAAGTTTTTGCTGTTATGTCTGCAATGTATTTCTTTTAAAATGATTGTCTCACATTGTATGTATGTAACTATGCACATATTTACATTGGGACAGTTTCATGTACTGTATATAATTTGAAAACAACATCAACTCTAACTGAATTATCATTTTTTAAACCTAACAACCAGTGGCTACACAGATATTGCACATGCAGGGTTTAGCACTGATTCGTTGCATTAACATGGCAGTGTCATAGCATTGTAATTTGACGAAGAAATCAGCACCTTTTACAAACCATAGAATATTCAGAAACTTAACCACATTCGTTTTGGTCTTGGTATGAGAAGATGGCCCTTTTAAAATGTTATTATTATTATTATTATTATTATTATTATTATTATTATTATTATTATTATTATTCCTGAACTACCATAACAGAGCTTGGACATGCTATTCATGCACACTCAACAAAACTAAAACCACTTTTGGTGAACGTAAACATACTTGACAGTCAACCAGATAAAGTACATAGTAATTAAACGTACTAAAACTAGAGGGCGCCCAAGTTCCCACGTCCCAGGTTCCTGTTTTAACTACGCTAGATCCTGTATGTCCATCTGTGGTTTCCGTAGCTCGTCTTCATCTTTGTGTACACGGTAGAGTCATAAGGAAGATAGCAAATTATTTATAACTGTAAATTTTGCGGATAAAAGACAAGCAACTCTCAGGTCAGTTAATTCAACAATCAATACACAATATAATTATTGCTTTAATAGTTATAACTGGAATGCTGTCTCACGTGTTAATATTCTCAACCACTCTTCAGTTTTCCTTGTTGTTATTCAGTCAGAAGAAGGCCTAGCCGGCAGCTGAGCTGAGCTGAGCTGGGCAGGGCAGGGCTATTGCTTGTGTTATATTATGTAATCTTTTTTTTTTAAACGGTATTTATTACTGTATATTATTTGTATAAATTAAAATACCTGTGCAGTAGTAATCGGTCAAGTAAGATGTAATGCTAATGGATTTCATATTTGCACAACCTGCCGGACAGCAGCATTGATGTTCGGGTGGGGCAGACTTGATTCATCTTCTGAGAACACCAAAACAAATAATTAAACCGACACACAACTAAGATCAGTGCGTTTGTTTTTAGTTAAATCGTTTGACTGATTTCTACAAAACTACGGAGTTTATGAAATAGTTTCTCCGTATGTTTACTGTAGTACGAATGTACTGGTACTGTACTGAAATAATATCACACCATATCATCTCGGCTTGTGCCCTATGTATGTGGAGAACAGTTAATGTGGGCTAACCTGTACAGGTGTTTACAGTTACAATAGTGCATCGAATTAGACTACTTGGCATAGAATGGACGAGTGAAGGTTAACTTCTGGGATTATAAAGTAACTATGCTATCTTTGTTTTCTACTATTTGTTATCTCGACGCACTACTTCAATGACAATTAAAAAACACTTATGAAAATCAGACTTTTTTTTTTAAATTGACTATGGTATAATGTAAATCAAGTTATCAGAGTGCTGTATGGATAATAGAAATAAGAGACCGAAGCTGAAGTACATTAGGATTCTATTGGCAAGTGTTCCTGTAGACTTGACGTTGTATCTGTATTCTTAACAATTGTTTCCACATGAACGTTTCTGTTGATCTGGTGAAGGATTACATCATCCTCAACAATCAGTTCATTGTATTCTATCACACTGTTTTAAAATACGTCCCAGAGTGTGATACATATATGTCTAGAATTTAACAACACATTCTTTATCTCCTATGGGATTCTGTCGAGTTCAGTTTAAAACAAGCGGTTTATCACAGAATGCATTCATGAATTAGCAGCGTGTATGCTACAGAACAGATGTGATTGCTGTAGTTTTCATTAACAGACAACAATTAAGCAAAAGCATACAGTTAGATAGGGTTAACAAGGTTCAGGGTGGAATTGCTCACTTTGTTCTTGATGTGCTTCGAATTTGAACATTTGTGTGAATGAGCTGACAAGAGTGCCATTTTATAGTGGGTTAAAAAAAAAAAATGGTAGATGTAAGTTATTGTATCATTGCTGTTTGTAAATAAACAGTTGCCTAGCAGGTACTTTATCAAAGTTTCGGTCTGTTTGACTAAGGAAAATATTTGTTGAATTTACATACATAATTTAAAGTTTTAATAAACATGAAATTCTTAAAAGCTACAATTGAATATCTACAATCTAAAATAAAGCACAGAATTCTAACTCGTTTGAAATTCACTGTCTCAAAACGTGTTGCTATTTCTTCGGGTGTTTTAAGCTCGACAAAACAAAACCTGTACTTTATTTTGAGACATCTTCTGAACTGACTAGAAATTAAAACAAATATAGACTCCTTGCTTATGAATAATCACTTAGTTTGGTTTCCATGGTATCAACCTACCGAAGAGAGAGGCAGCCTGTACTGCATAGCCCTAGACCCGAGGTGGACAAACCGCGGCTCGTGTCTTTGTCTTTAGTTCAACTTAGTGCGGCTCCCGGTGAAATGCTGGGTGACGCACGCTTTGCGGCTCGATGAATAATAAACAAAAACGAAAAGACAGAAAGTAAAAATAAACACAACGTTTATTATTTGTGTTCTCTGTATTCATTCGTGTTAATTATTATTTCTTCTCTCTCGCCAGTTTCTTTGAGCCTGCATGTTCACTCAAGCATATTTCGTCATTTGTTGACTTTCGACCCCGCTCGCTGGCACATGCGTATTTCAAACCCGGATGTGCAGTTGAAAGTACATTTCATAATTTTGAATTAAGTGCTCATTCGTTTCGTGGACGAAAAAAAACGCATTTTCCTCTGAATATCCTCCTGGATCAGGCTTAAGGCAGATGCTTCTTTCGGCGTTGAGTAAAGAACGTGATTTTACGACTCAAGCGAGTTTTGTATGGCAAGCATGGACTATCTATCTTGGCAAACGTCCTTATTCAGATGAATTAATCTTTTTATAAAATTGGAGTGTTTTCGCTGGACTAGAGAATGCATGTTTAAATGTTATATTGCAGGTCTAAAATTAATATTATATTTACATATCTTACATCTCGTCATGAGCAGGTACTGTAATCCCTTTCATAATAAATACAGTGCATTTGTCATGGACAAAATTCAACAGTAGAATACATGCAGCAGCCATACAAAAAAAACACGTCTTTTTTTTTTTTTTTTTTTTTAAACACAGCATTCATATCTTCAAGGGAAGAGCTTGTCAAAAAGAACCCTTACAAAAATGTGTCTAAGTGATATTTTTGGTGAAATTAGCCCAGTTATTGTATTTTGCTTCATTATAACTGAATATATTTTATTTAAAGTGCGTAATACATACAGTATAAACATAAATAATGGAAAACACCATAGTGTTACATTTAATGTTTAATACACTGTAGATCTACAGTACAATACAAGTTACACAGAAACTGTGTTCTATCCGTTGTTCTTGTGTATTTTGCTGCTGTCAAGAGCTAGCCTAACAACTACTGTACTGCACAACAGTACTAGTATTTAAAGTATCTTGCTCTGACAAACATTTCATGTTCACAGTAGGTGTCTTGTGGCTCTCGACCATATGGAAATTTTGGTATGCACCTGATAGGGTCAGTAATTTTGGCCATCCCTGCCCTAGACTGTAGGCCTGTATAAGAACATTTGTTAGCTGTATCAGTCAGTTCCTTTAACATTTGTTAACTGTACCTCAGCAAATACTGGATACATATCTTACAGGTACAGATAGAAGAAACACATATTTGTTTGCTTGTGCCATTTTAATTTACACAAGACCACCATCAATTGGATTAAAGCCTAAAATTACATATTTCTGCCACTGATATCAACAGATTCATTACTCTTTATGGAAGATAAGTTTAGATCAATCTATTGGATTTGAAAACCTAAGTGACATTTTGTAAATGCATTATTTATGATTTTGACTTTTAAGTTAGTACGATGTAGATTGAAAAGGTCAGGTGCAACTTACCCTTCGATCACAGCTTTAACTAGCACTTTGAAAACCATATTTAATCCACATTCACATGTGCCTTCTTTAAGTTGAACAGTATAGACAAAGGGCCTAAAATCAAGCTACTGTTGAAGGCTGAACACTCATGCTGCACATTGGACACCTGGTCACTGAATGGTGAACACAATTGCAACTGTGTCGCAAAGAAAGGGAATTGTAATTATCCTGTATTAATAAAAGAAGACAGCAGAGGGCACTCCTGGTCTATCTCCAATTAGTCTGCTAGGATTCTGCTCTCTGACACTAAGAATTCACAAAGTTAAATGTTTGAGAACAATTGTATTTTTCTGCTATTTTGTACAGCGTTTTGGGCAAACAATCATAGCGTTGCAACAGGATTTGAATTGCGTGCTGAAACGTATCATTTCTCAATCATGTAGGTCTGTAACCATGTCTGACAAAAGCGAACTGAAAGCAGAGCTTGAGCGCAAGAAACAGCGCCTGGCTCAAATCAGGGAGGAGAAGAAAAGGAAAGAGGAGGAGCGGAAGAAAAAAGAAGTAAGTTAAAGTCAACTTTAATGTCACTGATTATCTCTGAGATTTGGTGTATTTGAGTCCAACTACTATTTTATGTCTACTTTTTTAAAGAAATATAACACATATCTAGTGGTGATGAAGCTTGGTATGGATATTCCTTAGAAAATATTCTTGAATATCCGAATCTAGGTAAAGGTGACTTACTTTTGCAGCTCTGGCCTCTGGTTGGTTGGGCTAATCAGAAACAGTTTTGTAAATTTGCTGAAATTTTCAAGTTCTTTCACACACTGGGAGTGTAGTTCCTAATGACCACAATGTTTGCAGTACTCACACCCAGCAGAACGCCTTTGTTTTTTGATAAAACTATGTATGTACTTTAACAATATAGATTTAATAATATTCTACATGTAGAGCTGATCATGATAACATGCCTTTCATGACCTGAAGTAATATTTTACAGTGTATATCCAATACCAAGGCTATAAATGTCCCTGACATGTATTTTAGTATAGCAATAAATAAGATATTTATATTTTAGGCATTTGCATTCTTATCTTTTACTGTATATAGTCCACAGTGTGTGTTTGGATTGTGTGTTTGGAGTGCAAGTATAGGATATTATTCCAATGCCACTTAGTTAAATGACTTTACAATTTAGCTATTCATACAACCATTCCCTTGTAACATTTCTTTATAGAAATTTCAAATACAATCTTGACACTGTTTTCGTTCAGGCTGATCAGAAGAAGGAAGCGGCCCCGCCCCAGGATGACTCTGACCTGGAGAAGAAGCGGCGTGAGGCAGAGGCTTTGCTCCAGAGCATGGGCATTACACCTGACGCTCCAGTTGGTGCGTGTTTAATGCTAAAGATTTTCTCTTACGCTTGTCCATCTTTACCTCGAGGGCAATCACAAAAAAGTGCAAGTCTGCACCTTATGCGCTAGTAGATACAGATCTATAGTATAGTAGTTTACGTGCCAGTAGGTGGTGGTAGAGTTGTATAAGACAAATGTTTTTCAGCCAAACCAGCAGTTTCATCATTTAACAATTGTGACACATGTGTAAAATAGAAGTATAATACATTTTCATTATGGTTCTAAATAGTATAATTTAGGTATAAGCTTTAGAAAAGTTAGCATAAGTATTAGTAGCGTGTTGCAGTAACAAAGTAACTGCCGTTCATGTTTAGACAACCCTTTTTTTATAGACACTTTGCAGGTTTGCACCATTCCTGGTTTCTTTAGTCCTTTCATGCATACACTGTACAATCATATGCATAAGAGTATGGTACACTGTTGCATGTTTTCATGTCACCATCATATTTATTTGAAAGGCATGTTACATTACCTGGTTTACTTTTTCACTTTAATGCTGGTACACACACACTTTTCTAATGACATGTTTTGCTCTACTTGCTTGTAAGTATTATATCACAAATATTAGAGTCGTGAACACTTTTTGGCCTGTAGTTACTAAGCTTTATCAGGACAATACATTTGTTACATTTTCTAAATGTCATTTTTGGGGAAAGTATCCCAGTTTCCACCCATTTTATCTGGTATGAAACTAGCAAGAAACATCTTCCAGTAGGTGCAAATATACAGTTACAATAATGTTGCGAGTTGATTCTTGCTAGTTTTGCAGTATAATATCACATTTTTGCTTGGGGCTGAATATTAAATCTTGCCCACGGTTTAGGCACAATTATTTTATAAGCATGTAATAAATATTAGAGTCTAAAGTATATTTTAAAATTAAGAATTATTACCTTTTTAACATATTTGTTATGGTTACCAGTACTGGCATTACAAAGTTTTCCCTGCCATATGTTTTCAGGTTACAAGAGCACACTAGTTAGTTTGCAATGTTGATTTAAATTGCATGTCATAAGTTAACTGCACACATGCATGAAAACCGAGCATGAAATTTAACAGTTTTCTTTCTTTCCCTTCTCTTTTTTTGCTGCTCATTCTCCCTTCCATGTATTTTTTGTTTTGATTCACATATCTCCTTTTAATTTAAACCTCCCATGTTGAATTACTTTTGAAACATTTTGAACAGCACAACCACTCCGAGTAGTAACAGCGGATACCTGTCTGTTTCACTATTTAGTCCCTCCACCTATGTCTCCGTCCTCTAAGTCTGTGAGCACGCCAAGCGAGGCTGGGAGCCAAGACTCTGGTGATGGCGCCGTTGGAGCTAGGTATAATAATCTTGGTGTAATATTTTAATGACATAATGCTTTCATTTTATGAGTGGTTTTTGTAGAAGTGTTTCCTTGCTAAGCAGGTCTTTAATTGGTTGGAGGGCTGTTTAAATGTTGGGCTGTCTTTTCACAAAAGGAAAATTGTTTTTTTTCTTAACTCTTTCAATGGGATAAATCTGTACACAGGTTTAAACACAGCCCTCAAGGGCAAGTATGTACCTGATTTTGTGTTTAGTAAAATATTGTTATCTTCCATGTGAATTAAAACTTTTTTTTCACTTTAGTAAGCTTGCAAAAATAAATCTGTTTACCTTCCATATGATGTATTTAAAAAATAAATATAAGCCTTAAAAAAACAATAATCAAAAGAATGGGAAAACAGAATCCGATTACAGTAACTCCTATTTTTGTTTTATATTATACTTTATATAATATAAATCTATTGCATGCTCTCCTTCAATAATTGCCATGAAACACAAGTAATGACATTCAATTATACAAAATTGTCAAGATTATATCCCAATAAAAGTAAGAGTAAAACTTGAGATTTCACAAAATTGAAAGATTAACCTTATTACTCTAATACTAAGTACCTTAAGGGTACACAAACTGCTCAATTGTATGATTTGCAGATCTATATCAGCGTTAAAGGGTAATCTGCTAGTATTATAATAGTAGAAACCTACTAATAAAATGGGCCAAATTTGTTAAAGTATTTACAACAAAATGCAATTTGCAGTATTTTTGTGAAAGGAAAACAACTCTTTTTATTTTCCTTTTGCAAAACGTGGTGTGCACTTAAAGGTCTTGGTAAAACGAGATACAAAAATGTGTGCATATATAAAATCTACACATGTCAAATATCTAAGTGTGAAAGACCAGGAAAGTTAGTCATTCTGTCCTGTATGTTCTTAGGGGCTATGTGACACCTCTGCTCTACTATGCAATAAAATGTGAGTAGAGGCCTGTGAATGTTTATGACTATTCTATTTATTGAAATCTGGACAGTGAGCAGCATCTTCCACAATGTAATTCCAAAGTTAATAGATATCCCAAGACACTGTATAGAACACACGTGAAGGTGTAATTATATGAAATTCCCTTTTTTTTGTAGAATATACATGAGCAACTTTTGGAAAAGCTTTTTTTTTTTTAAAGATTAAACAAACATCTTTGCCTTTAAACAGGATATTTAATTAGAAGAGTGAGTGTAATGGATTAAAAATAAAATAGATATTGGGGTGCCTCAGGCTGTGCTTAACCC
The DNA here is from genome assembly GCA_030684275.1 of Acipenser oxyrinchus oxyrinchus. Lineage (NCBI taxonomy): Eukaryota > Metazoa > Chordata > Actinopteri > Acipenseriformes > Acipenseridae > Acipenser > Acipenser oxyrinchus. The sequence goes on from CM060257.1 coordinate 12,717,152, forward strand.
ATAATTACATTCTGTCCCCCCTTTTGGTAACTCTAGATCTTTTCCTGTCCCAGTGGAGCTACAGAACTCTTCCTTACCTAAAGGGTTACGTGTTGACTCATTTCCTCTACCAATATGTCAATTTCCTGCACACATGGATGCATGTTTAGCCCCCCTCGGCAATGATACAATACATTACATCTGAAACACAAGAAACTACGTTACACTGTTAAGTCTGTACAAAATAACAAAAAACTTTGAAGTCTTCTTATGTCATAACCATACTACTAAATGATGGGGAAAGGGCCATTGGGTATTTTAATTAAGATCACATTACATTATATATATTTAAGATTTTAGGGATTAGCGCTAACCTATTTGCTCCACATAAGCAAATGACATTGAGATGACATCAGCGATTTCACTTTTTTGATTTAAATCTATATAATAAAGCAATATGATCCTGGTGTGATCACCTTTAGTTTAATTTGATTTGATTCAGTTGCATGCTGTACTCAGTTATGTAGTGATATTACCAGCAACACATATTTCAGTTATGCATGTCACAAATCATGACAAAATTATCTTAATAAGAAAAGCAACAGAATGATTAGCAATTGAAAATATCAATTTAACTAATGATTTATGGTTAGGCCTAGAACTATATGCAAAGTACGTAGGATTTATATCCTTTGTCTATTTTATTAAACTATGTTTGATGAGGTATAGGGGTATATTCAATTGATTTAAGCAGCAATATACTACTACCCAGTGCCACTGTTTAAATATAATCAGGAGCATTTATATTTATTTAAATGTATGTCTGTATAAAGATGTGTCACTGTTTAGGTCAGTTGAATAGATAGTGTTTTTATTAGAGCTAAGAAAGTGTTTTGAAAATGCCCTTTTCACTAATACTGGCCTTTTTTGCTAATGCGGCACGGTTGCTGTGCAACCAATCAGGACACTTCACTGGGACACTGATCCATCAGTTCTACAACTTCACTCTGATCTGGGGTATTGAAACACTTTACTATCTTCTTTCTTCCTTTAACACAGTTCAGGTGTCTTTTAAAGTATTCCTTTTTTCCATAATCCGTAGGAATATGTACTATTGTATGCTTTCTTTACTGTTAGGACAAATATTCCTATAATATAAGCCATATACTACACTATATATATATATATATATATATATATATATATATATATATATATATATATATATATATATATATATATATATATATATATATATATATATAGTACTGTGCAAAAGTTTTAGGCAGGTGTGAAAAAATGCTGTAAAAGTAAGAATGCTTTCAAAAATAGACATGTTAATAGATTATATTTATCAATTAACTAAATGCAAAGTGAGTGAACAGAAGAAAAATCTAAATCAAATCCATATTTGGTGTGACCACCCTTTGCCTTCAAAACAGCATCAATTCTTCTAGGTACATTTGCACAAAGTCAGGGATTTTGTAGGCATATAGTCAGGTGATTAAACAATTATACCAAACAGGTGCTAATGATCATCAATTCAATATGTAGGTTGAAACACAATCATTAACTGAAACAGAAACAGCTGTGTAGGAGGAATAAAACTGGGTGAGGAACAGCCAAACTCAGCTAACAAGGTGAGGTTGCTGAAGACAGTTTACTGTCAAAAGTCTTACACCATGGCAAGACTGAGCACAGCAACAAGACACAAGGTAGTTATACTGCATCAGCAAGGTCTCTCCCAGGCAGAAATTTCAAGGCAGACAGGGGTTTCCAGATGTGCTGTCCAAGCTCTTTTGAAGAAGCACAAAGAAACGGGCAACGTTGAGGACCGTAGAGCGCGGTGGTCGGCCAAGGAAACTTACTGCAGCAGATGAAAGACACATCATGCTTACTTCCCTTCGCAATCGGAAGATGTCCAGCAGTGCCATCAGCTCAGAACTGGCAGAAAACAGTGGGACCCTGGTACACCCATCTACTGTCCGGAGAAGTCTGGTCAGAAGTGGCCTTCATGGAAGACTTGCGGCCAAAAAGCCATACCTCCGACATGGAAACAAGGCCAAGCGACTCAACTATGCGAAAACACAGGAACTGGGGTGCAGAAAAATGACAGCAGGTGCTCTGGACTGATGAGTCAAAATTTGAAATATTTGGCTGTAGCAGAAGGCAGTTTGTTCGCGAAGGGCTGGAGAGCGTGCACGAATGAGTGTCTGCAGGCAACAGTGAAGCATGGTGGAGGTTCCTTGCAAGTTTGGGGCTGCATTTCTGCAAATGGAGTTGGGGATTTGGTCAGAATTAATGGTCTCCTCAATGCTGAGAAGTACAGGCAGATACTTATCCATCATGCAATACCATCAGGAGGCATCTGATTGGCCCCAAATTTATTCTGCAGCATGACAACGACCCCAAACATACAGCGAAAGTCATTAAGAACTATCTTCAGCGTAAAGAAGAACAAGGAGTCCTGGAAGTGATGGTATGGCCCCCACAGAGCCCTGATCTCAACATCATCGAGTCTGTCTGGGATTACATGAAGAGAGAGAAGCAACTGAGGCTGCCTAAATCCACAGAAGAACTGTGGTTAGTTCTCCAAGATGTTTGGGCCAACCTACCTGTCGAGTTCCTTCAAAAACTGGGTGCAAGTGTACCTAGAAGAACTGATGCTTGATGCTGTTTTGAAGGCAAAGGGTGGTCACACCAAATATGGATTTGATTTAGATTTTTCTTCTGTTCACTCACTTTGCATTTAGTTAATTGATAAATATAATCTATTAACATGTCTATTTTTGAAAGCATTCTTACTTTACAGCATTTTTTCACACCTGCCTAAAACTTTTGCACAGTACTATATATATATATATATATATATATATATATATATATATATATATATATATAATATAGATACACACACATTTGTGAAGTGACAGAATAGATCAGTAACATATGCAAGAAGCAAAATCTGTTTGTGTTAACTGCATTCTTATTATAATGTTATGGCTTTAAAATGTTGTGTTGACAACAATCGTTTGAATCAATGGATTAGAATTGTAACTTGTTGCTGTTTTGTTTGTTTTTGTCTAGACGAGGCCCCCTTAAACTTGGAATGGCCAAAATGACACATGTGGATTTCCCCCCACGTGAAGTTGTATCCTACACAAAGGAAACCCAGACCCCAGTTGTGACGCAGCAGAAAGAAGGTAAATATGCAATTTGAAGTCTACATCTGGTAAAAATATACTTTTCTCATCCGTTTTCATTCAAGATTACAGATTTTAGGATGCTTTGAAAACCACACAGCTAATACAAAAGATACGCTGATGATAATGAGCCAAGGGAAACAACTCACAGACGTGCATTTTGAACTGAATGTTTATATTCCATTTGGTTCTGTTGTGGCTGCCCATGTTTTTATGATCATACAGATGGAAGCAGGAAGCATACGTTGAGTGGAAATTATCAGCCTTCTCTATTGAGGAAGATGAAAGCAAAGAAAATTGCAGAGACAGTGAGATGTAGGAAGGGCAAGAAAAGATTAATTCAGGCTTGGGTCCACAATTATCAGCCACCCCCGAAAAGGAATTGGGTCCGATGGTTTACTGTGCAGTTAGGTTTATCATAGAAAAAAAGATACGAGGAAGAGGGGTTGTCAGACTTTAAGTAATGATGCTTATAGTCTGTGTTCATGGTACTGATTATGTCCATATGTCCGGTGATGAGGAGTAGGGTCATTCTAACCCCGTTAAAAGGCTCTTTTTTTGTAGCAAGGTGGCGTCTTTTACATCTGATAAAAAAGATATTGTACCATTTATAATCCACATTTCAAAGTGGTGCTATAGCTTACATGATACCAATTTATATGTGTCATTATGTAATTATAGTCATTTTGATGATGCATTTGGGCTTAAAGGTCTGATTACATTGGGAGCAGTAAACCGTGCGGTTTTTCATATTAAGGTCTGATTACACTGGGTGTGGTAGCGGAAAACGGTAAACCGTGCCGCAAAAAAAATTGAATCTATTGTTTTGAATGGGTGCAATTATACTGAGTGCGGAATGGAAAAGCGGCACGGCGGAAAACCACTCAAGATAGAAACCAGAGCATTTTTTTGATAATACCGCACAGCAAATTTCCATGTAGACCAATCAACTGAAGTTGAGTGACGTTATCTGCACTGTGTACAGTGAGAGATGGCGAACAAAAGTTTTTGAGGGTGCAAAAATGCCCTCAACTGTATGATGCGTCCCGTCCAGATTATAAGGATTTGCTAAAGAAGCAAGACACCCCGCGACACCACAGCAGCCAAACTGGACATGTTAAGTAAAAATATTTGCATTTGAAGAGCAACAGAAAACATACACTATGTAACGTACTGTATGCCATAGACCTCCAAGCAAAACACTTCAAAGTTGAAAAAAAAAAAGGTCTCAATAATGACAGGCATCTTGCAGTATTTCATGGAGGTTTTTTCTACAGGTTTTTAAATTATATTGTCTTAAAACCTCTTGGATTTGCCTTGCCAGGTAAACAATTCAGTCCTGCTATGCACGGTTGCAGGACATAACCGGTAGTCCAAAACCGCATCGACATAACGGCGACGGCCATTACAGTGCCAGCCATTACAGCGCTACGACATCACCGCGCTGAACTACAATTCCCAGAAGACACTGCGAAGTTCACAAAAGCGTCACTTACCAGGTGATGTCGTAGTGCTGTTATGGGCAGTCACTGTAATGGTCAGCGCTGTAATGTCCGTTGCGGTGATGTCGTAGCGCTGTAATGGCCCACAGGGTCTTGGACTCACAGTGATGTCGTGATACGACAATGCATGCTGTCTTTATATGCAAAAAAACCTCCGATTGACAACTGACTTGCTGTCAGTGTAGGCTACACTCTGCACTATTTTTATGCTTAAAAAAAATCTGTAAGGGTATCCCTGTTAAACTAGTGTGGAAAATAACAAAAGCACAATGTTAAATTAGGCGACTGCAAAAATGAAATGCGAGTTAAAAGTAGGATCGGGGATGAACAATTCGCATAATTTGAGCTCTGTTTGAAATAAAATTAAAGGGACCAGAATTAGGTTCAGACAAGATATGAAGGTAAAAGCAAATATTATTTTGTAATAAACAGCTTTTTCTGAGTTTAATTATGTCACCTGATTAAAAATATTAATTTCATATTAATTTCCAATGTTCATTGAGCTGCTAGGAACTGTAACCAAACTATTCTAATAGCATTAGTGTGCGTACGCATTACGCTTGACTAAACATGAAACGGTACTTCAGCGTGGAGCTGGATTAATTAAAACGTTTTTGAGTACGGTTCTCGCGATCGGTTATGTAGTGTGGACAGGGCCTAAAAGTAAATATTCATTATATTGCTGGCAAAGCCAGATATGATGCTTATTGTTGCCACCTACAGGACTGGAGTGTACCTTAATGCTGTTATATTGCAGAACAGTTTTTTTAAACAAGCAAGTATTTTACGGTCATTGCTGCAGGAATTTAATCAGCTGTCTAGCCACCTGACCATATTGGCACTTCTAGCGCAGCCTTTGTCTCTTCTATAGGGCTGATGCATTATATTCCTGTCTGTTCTGCTTGACAATATGGTGAATCTCTCAATCAGTTGATATTTGTAGTGCCATACAGAATTCAAAACAGGGGCACAGAGGAGGGGAGGGGGGGGGGGGGGGCAGGGTTTAGGTCGGCCAGGGTGTCCTCGGCTCACTGCGCACCAGCGACCCCTGTAGTCTGGCCGGGCGCCTGCAGGCTTGCCTGTAAGCTGCCCGGAGCTGTGTTGCCCTCCAACACTGTAGCTCTGAGGTGGCTGTATGGCGGTTCTGCAGAGTGAAAAGAAGCGGTCGGCTGACGGCACGTGCTTTGGAGGACAGCATGTGTTCGACTTTGCCGCTCCCGAGTCAGCGCAGGGGTGGTAGTGGTGGGCTGAGCCTAAATATAATTGCCCATTTCAGATTGGGAGAGTATTGACCGGTGATGTAAAGATGTTGGGGCAATAGTTCAATCTATTTTTCCTCCTCCTATGATCAGGTTTTAATCAATCACAGGCCAGGATTTGCAATATATATATATATATATATATATATATGAGCATCAAAAGAAACTTATCACTAATATTTGGCTAAAATTCACTAGATGTGATTGAAAAATGACAAACTCTGTTTAAGAGAAGGTGCAGTGACTTTTTATTGTGCTGATTAACAATTGACATCACGAAGGTGCTGCAAAGTGATTTGTCGCTCTTGGGCAGGTGTTGGTCTCCCAGTTTGTGGCCTGTCATTCTGACAGTGTGTCTGGTTATACCGTCTCGCCAGGTTTGAAATTGCTGGCTGTGAGCAGCACCCAAGACAGCGATCCACAGTACGCTGCCCTAGTCCAGCCTCCAACATGCCGATTACACGAAGGCGCTGCTCTCTTGATAGACGTGGCATATTGTTTTTTTCTGTGATTTTCTTTATTGCTTTTATTCAGGTTTGCAGTTCAACAGCTGAAATCACTCCATAGCCAGCGTCCAATCAACTGTATCACTAATTAGGTGATTAAGTGCATATACTTCAGTCATAGTCACTCAAGCGTGTCATGGTCAAGGATGAATGATTGAGTGATTAAAAAGTAACCAAAAACATTTTGTCAATGTCATTTTTGTACATCCATCATTTTTATACCTTTTTTTTGAAAATAAATGTGTTATAGTAAAAAAAATAAATGTGTTATATATATATATAGTAGGAGATGACATTCTGCATTAAGTATTAATTATGTATTTGATTATAAGTTTCTTTACTTATGTTATTTTCATATTTTGATATAGCTTAAAGCATGTGCAACTAGCTAAGCGAGACATTTGCAGTTTCTCGTATCTTGGCGTCTGGGCAGATAGCCAAAGTTAGCAGGAGTCTAATCAAGATGTGTGGACACAGTGTGAAAACAGAACACCTCAAACAAAGAACAGATTAGGTTAAGACAGTCTGTAAAATGCTTAAATGTGACGCACTATAGAATGTTATAGATTTGGGTGAGTTCCCCCCCTTACCAGATGTGTTGAAGGTGTGTGATAGTAGGGTGGATCCATACTATTTGGAACAAATGGGGGTGGAAATGCTAATATTCATACTATTTAATGTAATGTTTTTGTTTGAATCGTCAGTCACTTCCTTGAATTGACTCCACATACATATATATATATATATATATATATATATATATATATATATATATATATATATATATATGTGTGTGTGTGTGTGTATATATATATATATATGTAATACCGTATTACTTCAATTTGGTGCCACAGAGTTTATTTTATTAGTAGGCCTTTATTAGTAATGCTATGCTTTACAAACGCTGCAATATTTTATTAAATGATTTAAGGCATTTTAGAAACTGCGCCATGAGAGGTTCTGATCTGCAGCACTATACTCTTGTGTTTTTGGGGCTTGAATACAGTACATTTACTGACAGTTAACAAGAGCCTATTAGGTGGGAGTTGGGAGGTCAGTGGAGTACTGTACCAGCAAATCAGTAAGCAAGTTTTTTTTTTAAATATAATTGTACAGGACTGAGTAAAATTCCAATTGAATAAAAAACAAAACAACTAAACCCCCTACAAGAAGATATCTTTAGCCAGCTTTCGGATAGCGCTTAGAGTGACAGGCAAAGCTTTAAGTTCCTCTGAGTTTAAGTTGTCACCATCCAAGCTGACGACGTGTAAACAGACAGCCCTTGTTTTATCCCCTGCTGTGTTGGCACTGAACTCTGCTGGAAAAAAGGGACGTGAAGGACTGCTGTGCTGTAAGTAGTTCATCTTGGGTTGTCTGTCGGGACTGTACTATAAAATAACATTTGCTTGCTAAGGTGGTGTACACTAGTTTGTATTACATTGAGGATTCAGGTTGCAGTCTCTTCGGGGATGTCATGTACATAGGCAGAGTTGCGCGTTTCTTTCTTTATTTTTTGAGCAGGGTAGAAAAAATACCTTAACGTTTCTTTATTGAGAACGGTGTTTATTAAAAAGCTGATATCTGAGTGAGGCATTAATTCAAAGTAATACGATATATATATATGTATACACTACCGGTCAAAAGTTTTAGAACACCTCCATTTTTCCAGTTTTTATTGAAATTTACGCAGTTTAATGTCTCAATGTACTCTGAAATTAAAGCATAGAACAAATAAACAATTGGAGATAAAAAAGAAATCATGGAATCGTTTTGTTTAACAAAATTTAATCTAAATTTTTGACTCCTCAAAGTAGCCACCTTTTGCAGATATAACAGCCGAACACACTCGTGGCATTCTTTCTACAATGGAAATCAAATATTGTTGGAAAGTTCTTCCCAACACTGTTGCAGAAGTTCCCACAAATGTGCTGCACTTGTAGGTTGCTTTGCTTTCACCCTTCTGTCCAGTTCATCCCAAACCAGCTCGATGGGGTTTAAGTCTGGAGACTGTGCTGGCCATTCCATGATTTGAAGCCTACCGTCTTGTTCTTTTCTTCTAAGGTAGTTCTGACATAGCCTGGAGGTATGTTTTGGGTCATTATCTTGCTGTAGGATGAACCCCTGACCAACTAGGCGTATACCAGAGGGTATTGCATGGCGCTGCAAAATGCTGTGGTAGCCGTTTTGGTTCAGGGTGCCACTCACTCTGTGCAAGTCGCCGACTCTGGATCCAGCAAAACAGCCCCAGACCATCACGCATCCTCCTCCATGTTTGACAGTTGGTGTCACACACCGAGGAACCATCCTTTAAGCCTACTCGACGGCGTGCAAAAACCCTGCATGATGAACCGAAGATTTCAAATTTTGATTCATCGGTCCATAAGACCTTCTTCCAGTCTTCAGTAGTCCACTGGCGGTGCTTCATGGCCCAGGCAAGCCTCTTTTTCTTATTTTGCCATCTTAGCAATGGCTTTCTTACTGCCACTCGACCTGTCAAACCTGCAGCTCAAGTCTTCTCTTCACAGTTGAAACTGAGACTTGCTTACTTCAACCAGTGTTAAGCTGTGCTTGAAGCTGTTGTCCTGTGAGCGCCTATCACGCAAGCTATTGACTCTCAGAAACTTGTCTTCTGATTCTGTTGTGGCTTTGGGTCTGCCAGACCTCTTCCTGTCAGAGTTTCCTCCAGTTTCCAAGTGCCTTTTGATGGTGTAGGAAACTGTACTCACTGACACCTTGGCTTTCTTTGCAATTTCTCTAAAGGAAAGACCTACACTTTTAAGGGTTATAATGGTCTGTCTGTCTTCCTTTGTTAATTGCCTTTTTCTCACCATTATGATAGCAATATACTACTTCCTGCAGTACAATACTGTCCAAATAATGCTTAAGAGGGTGTAGTAACACAGTCTGTTCCAACACTGCTTTTATACAGACAGAGGGTTTGTAAGTAATCAACAAAAGTTGGGACACCTGTAGGAATTGTTAGCATCAACTTTCAAGGCTTAATTTACTTCCATTGCTGCAGAACAGCTGTAAGTTGTTAACCCATTACTTGTTCCCTGAAAAAGACCTTTTTGTATAACTCTGAAATGTACATTATTTTTCAGTTTTTGGTAACCTAAACTTTTTTTTTAACCTCTGGCAGTTTACCGCTTGCTTACCTTTGTACCATTTCAGGTTATTCACTGGACTTGAACTGCTTAAATTTCAATAAAAACTGGAAAAATGGGGGTGTTCTAAAAGTTTTGACCGGTAGTGTATATATATATACACTACCGTTCAAAAGTTTGGGGTCACTTAGAAATTTCCTTGTTTTCGAAAGAAAAGCAAATTTTTTGTCCATTTAAAATAACATCAAATTGATCAGAAATACAGTGTAGACATTGTTAATGTTGTAAATGACTATTGTAGCTGGAAACGGCTGATTTGTAATGGAATATCTACATAGGCGTACAGAGGCCCATTATCAGCAACCATCAGTCCTGTGTTCCAATGGCACGTAGTGTTTGCTAATCCAAGTTTATCATTTTAAAAGGCTAATTGATCATTAGAAAACCCTTTTGCAATTATGTTAGCACAGCTGAAAACTGTTGTGCTTATTAAAGAAGCAATAAAACTGGCCTTCTTTAGACTAATTGAGTATCTGGAGCATCAGCAATTGTGGGTTCGATTACAGGCTCAAAATGGCCAGAAACAAAGAACTTTCTTCTGAAACTCGTCAGTCTATTCTTGTTCTGAGAAATGAAGGCTATTCCATGCGAGAAATTGCCAAGAAACTGAAGATCTCGTACAACGCTGTGTACTACTCCTTCACAGAACAAGCGCAAACTGGCTCTAACCAGAATAGAAAGAGGTGGGAGGCCCGGTGCACAACTGAGCAAGAGGACAAATACATTAGAGTGTCTAGTTTGAGAAACAGACGCCTCACAGGTCCTCAACTGGCAGCTTCATTAAATAGTACCCGCAAAACACCAGTCTCAATGTCAACAGTGAAGAGGTGACTCCGGGATGCTGGCCGCCTAGGCAGAGTTGCAAAGAAAAAGCCATATCTCAGACTGGCCAATAAAAAGAAAAGATTAAGATGGGCAAAAGAACACAGACATTGGACAGAGGAAGATTGGAAAAAAGTGTTATGGACAGACGATTCTAAGTTTGAGGTGTTTGGATCACAAAGAAGAACATTCGTGAGACGCAGACCAAATGAAAAGATGCTGGAGGAGTGCTTGACGCCATCTGTCAAGCATGGTGGAGGCAATGTGATGGTCTGGGGGTGCTTTGGTGGTGGTAAAGTGGGAGATTTGTACAGGGTAAAGGGATCTTGAAGAAGGAAGGCTATCACTCCATTTTGCAACGCCATGCCATACCCTGTGGGCGCGCTTGATTGGAGCCAATTTCCTCCTACAACAGGACAATGACCCAAAGCACAGCTCCAAACTATGCAAGAACTATTTAGGGAAGAAGCAGTCAGCTGGTATTCTGTCTATAATGGAGTGGCCAGCACAGTCACCGGATCTCAACCCTATGAGCTGTTGTGGGAGCAGCTTGACTGTATGGTACGTAAGAAGTGCCCATCAAGCCAATCCAACTTGTGGGAGGTGCTTCAGGAAGCATGGGGTGAAATCTTTTCAGATTACCTCAACAAATTGACTCAACTAGAATGCCAAAGGTCTGCAAGGCTGTAATTGCTGCAAATGGAGGATTCTTTGATGAAAGCAAAGTTTGAAGGACACAATTATTATTTCAATTAAAAATCATTATTTCTAACCTTGTCAATGACTATATTTCCTATTCATTTTGCTATATTTCCTATTCAAACTCATTTCATGTGTTTTCATGGAAAACAAGGAAATTTCTAAGTGACCCCAAACTTTTGAACGGTAGTGTGTGTGATATATATATATATATATATATATACAGTACTGTGCAAAAGTTTTAGGCAGGTGTGAAAAAATGCTGTAAAGTAAGAATGCTTTCAAAAATAGACATGTTAATAGTTTATATTTATCAATTAACAAAATGCAAAGTGAGTGAACAGAAGAAAAATCTACATCAAATCCATATTTGGTGTGACCACCCTTTGCCTTCAAAACAGCATCAATTCTTTTAGGTACACTTGCACACAGTTTTTGAAGGAACTTCGGCAGGTAGGTTGGCCCAAACATTTTGGAGAACTAACCACAGTTCTTCTGTGGAATTAGGCAGCCTCAGTTGCTTCTCCCTCTTCATGTAATCCCAGACAGACTCGATGATGTTGAGATCAGGGCTCTGTGGGGCCATACCATAATTTCCAGGACTCCTTGTTCTTCTTTACGCTGAAGATAGTTCTTAATGACTTTAGCTGTATGTTTGGGGTCGTTGTCATGCTGCAGAATAAATTTGGGGCCAATCAGATGCCTCCCTGATGGTATTGCATGATGGATAAGTATCTGCCTGTACTTCTCAGCATTGAGGAGACCATTAATTCTGACCAAATCCCCAACTCCATTTGCAGAAATGCAGCCCCAAACTTGCAAGGAACCTCCACCATGCTTCACTGTTGCCTGCAGACACTCATTCGTGTACGCTCTCCAGCCCTTCGACAAACAAACTGCCTTCTGCTACAGCCAAATATTTCAAATTTTGACTCATCAGTCCAGAGCACCTGCTGCCATTTTTCTGCACCCCAGTTCCTGTGTTTTCGTGCATAGTTGAGTCGCTTGGCCTTGTTTCCACGTCGGAGGTATGGCTTTTTGGCGCATAAGTCTTCCATGAAGGCCACTTCTGACCAGACTTCTCCGGACAGTAGATGGGTGTACCAGGGTCCCACTGTTTTCTGCCAATTCTGAGCTGATGGCACTGCTGGACATCTTCCGATTGTGAAGGGAAGTAAGCATGATGTGTCTTTCATCTGCTGCAGTAAGTTTCCTTGGCCGACCACTGCGTCTACGGTCCTCAACGTTGCCCGTTTCTTTGTGCTTCTTCAAAGAGCTTGGACAGCACATCTGGAAACCCTGTCTGCCTTGAAATTTCTGCCTGGGAGAGACCTTGCTGATGCAGTATAACTACCTTGTGTCTTGTTGCTGTGCTCAGTCTTGCCATGGTCTATGACTTTTGACAGTAAACTGTCTTCAGCAACCTCACCTTGTTAGCTGAGTTTGGCTGTTCCTCACCCAGTTTTATTCCTCCTACACAGCTGTTTCTGTTTCAGTTAATGATTGTGTTTCAACCTACATATTGAATTGATGATCATTAGCACCTGTTTGGTATAATTGTTTAATCATACATCTGACTATATGCCTACAAAATCCTGACTTTGTGCAAGTGTACCTAGAAGAATTGATGCTGTTTTGAAGGCAAAGGGTGGTCACACCAAATATGGATTTGATTTAGATTTTTCTTTTTGTTCACTCACTTTGCATTTAGTTAATTGATAAATATAATCTATTAACATGTCTATTTTTGAAAGCATTCTTACTTTACAGCATTTTTTCACACCTGTCTAAATCTTTTGCACAGTACTGTATATATATATATATATATATATATATATATATATATATATATATATATATATATATTCACATTTTTCTTCTCTGGGAGAGCTCCAATAATTCCTACTGACAGAGAATTTGTGTTAAGTGAATTCTTATTATAAGAAGTAATTTACAATAAGCGACTGCTAAATTTGTGAAATTATATGTATATATACACACACTGTTTTTCTTTATTATTTTTGGCCTGGTTCTTTTAAGTCTCCACAAAAAAAAAAAAAAGAACGCTGGAAGTGTGGAGTCTCAGCTTAACAAAAGCCTCCCGTTTCACAGATGATTTAACTTTGATTAACCTGCTTCACTGAAGCACATTACTCGGACAACTGGAACTTCACTCTACAGCGTTATTGCTAGGTACGTCCTAATTTACAACTATGCTTTTCTTTCCATCTCGCCAAAATGCATCACAATTTTGACATTGTAACACAGTTAAAAGAAAACCTCAGTGGTTCATTAACCTTGTCATTGGCGTTCATTGACAAAGAGGTTAGACACACAGCGAAATGGTAACCACTACTTTCACTGTGGTTCTTCAGAGTTTAACTCCCATGACAGAAAATGCATAGTGTTAAGTACATAACATACTGTAGTCCTGTTGAAGAAGGGTGTGTCATGCAGTGCAGCTGACAGATTCACAAGTTATGCTGTTAGTTTTTGTTATTAATGCTGAAGTTGTTTTTTTTTTAAATTTTTTTAAACCAGGAACAAAATAAACCAGCTGTCAACCCAGGGTTTAAGATATTTCTAGTATAGGCCTGTGCAAAACTATTGTTTTTTTTATACCAAGGACAAATACAATGCGTAAGAGCTATGCAGTACATATTCTTCTGTTTTGCATATAGCAGTTCATTTATATTAAATTAATCAATACTTTAAATGTCTTTTCATGTATTGACAAGGTGATGGCATAAGGTACAGTTTATAAGAAAAACCTAAGTAGGCAAACCATTCGGCTAGTGCTTTTGTCAGCGTATTGAAGCGACATTGCAAAAAATGACAATGTTGGTAATTGAGTCAAGCCCTTAGCATTGTGCTGTCCACTTACTACTACTGTCCACAGTAGTATTTCTGATGTGTACAAGGTATTGTTGTTTTCAGATCAGTCAGCAATGGTTTAAGGCCTGTAATGTTAAATATGTTTTGGAGATTGTTATTTTGAAATGTTGGTAGAGAATTTTATTTCTAGAATAGAAAAATAGATGTGCACATGTCAAAATATATTTGTTTAGTGACCGTTTTGCTGTCAGAAATGCACTATTACCATATTACTTGTAAACCTTCATTAGCGTGTGGGTATACCACTCAAAGTAGTGTTGGCTGTTGTGATCATTATTATACGTTTCATACAATAGTTGAGAGGGTTCAAATAACAGTAAATCATTCAATGCACTTATTTGAATCAATATAAGAAATAGTTTAAAGGAAGAATTGGTCCTGTTTTGATTATTGAATAGTACAAGATTAACTCCACCTGCTTCCTAACATGTGAATTGGATTTTGGTGTACTGGAAGTGGCGATCCTGTACAGTGTTTTGTTGCAGTGAACCAAGATGTTTAGATAAAGCAGCACAGAGGAATAGGAAACGGGGGGTTAGAATAATATTCCTATTTAACTTTTTTTTTTTTTTTTTTTTTTTTAAATACCATCTTTTCAGAACTCCTTTCCTGTTTTGAGCAATGGGGTTTTCTTAAAATATTTTTTATAACAAAACTATTGTATTGAAAATAAATGTAAAAAATTGTAAGTCACCTTTTTCTTCTGGCCTTTTGTCTTTCCCCAGTACAGTATTTTTTGTGGGTGCATACACACCTGCAGAGTTGGGTGTAAAGGGCATTCGTTTTCTACTTGAACAACACTGGACCCCTGCTAGCTAAGGCTGCGTTTGCATTAATATATTGTCCAGTCATAAAGAACGAATGTCTTTCGCTTGCTCTGTGTGATTATTTCCCCTCAAAAAAGCTTTCATTTCTTAAGTGGCACAAAAGCTATAATTGGCATACTTTGTGAGGAAGTGTCAGCGTGCAAGAGATCGGAGATCACTGTGAATTCTTTTAAGCGTTCCTTCCCCTTTGCACCACCGCCTCCCCAGCAGGGTCACCAAGATCACTAGCTTTTCTTGAAATGGCCATTTTCACTGGCAGGTGCATTATACCCTTTATTTTCAGATTGTCTTTCCGTTCTGAATGCTTGGCAGGTTGATTGCACTGGCTGCATTGACAGGCAAGAGCTGACAAATGCGACTGGGCTAGCTGAAAGACAGTGATTACTGTTTTCCTTTAAGGCTGATTGAGGCCCTTGAAAGGAAAGATTTTAACCTTATCCATTTGGTTTGAAAGTATGAGCATATATTGAAATCGCTGATGCCATTAACCCAGTTCTGTAAACTTGTCAGAATGCAGCCCCCCCCCCCCCCCCACACCCTCCCTTTACAAAATTGCCCAATTCCATTTAATACTGAATTGGCAGATGACATTATCATTTTGATTAAGTCAATTTGAACGCCACAGTGTGCTCCATGCAGTAAGCTTTTAAGTTTCTTTACCTGCAGTTTATGTACACTTTTTTTATTATTATTTGCTGGGATATCTGGTTGTTTGAAAGCTCGTCTGTGTGTGTGTGGTTTGGCAGCTGGTAAGGCCTGCAAGCTGTATTTTGTTATGAGTCCTCCAGCTGAATACTTGTCATGAGACCCCCTGGTGGGTCGGTAATTGCACATGCTTGCCGTTGGAGAGAGACGTGATTGGAAGCAGTCAGGCAGAAAACCTATGTGCCATCCCAATGCCACCTCGTAGCGGAAAAAGACAATCCCAGCTGTACCATCTGTTCTGCGCTGTCTCATCAGCTGGCCTAGTTGCTGGGACCCTGTCTAGGCAGCTGGTGAGCATCCCTTCTCCGATCACTTCTCATGTGGAAGGGCAACTTGTTACATTGACATGGGAGTACTAACAAGTGAACTACTCCCTGTCGAATACCTGGTGTCCCATTGAGGAGAGAGAAGCAGTTGTCTGCAGGGATCCTGCTGCTTGTAAACAGATGACATCTTGGCCTATTTTAGCTAGTTAAAGAAAATGATTATTTCGTAAGAGTCATTTTGTAACCCAGTATAACAAATGCACAGCAAGGTCATCTAGAATACATGTTACATAAATATATAGTTTGGGTAGATTAATAACTTTGGGAATGCACTTTGAAAAAACAGCAACAGCTTCTTGAGTAATGGATTGCGGTTCCTGATGACAGCCACCTGAAGTTTTAATGCATTTTTTCTGATATTACTCACCTTGTTACACAATCCCTATGAATTTTTTGTTTTTCGACTTCCATGCTTTATTGACACTGAAAATGCTTTAGTGACACTGAAAAATAGTGGTGTGCTTTTATTCACTTAATTGATTGTGGTAATGAATGGAACAAAGTAATGCTTTAATTGCAAAATTATGTTTTGTTTTTAAATACAAGATACTGAATTACAAAATACTTTGTAATTTAGAGATTTGTATGTAAAATGCATTAAAAGGCTAATCTACAGAAAGTACAAGTATTGGCCATTCTAGGTTTTACTCTGTGTGTAATCTGGCCTGCCTGAGCCATTTTTCTATACATGAATTAGGTTTAACTTATTAAAGTTCAAGCAAAATCTGGAACTGCAGTGCAACAAGAATCTTTTTTTACCAGTCCTGAGATTACTCTAGGTCAGAATTGTAAGTGTAAATGCACTATGGGTGCTCTGTGGTTTGGATTCAAATGTTTGTTTTGCGTTTCAGCCAGGGTCTTCAACAGACGCCTGTGCACATGCTGGTTTCCTGTAAGTGTAGCAGGAAAAAAAGATACATTGCTGTGGTCAGGTGTTCTCACTCTGCATGGTATCCCATAGCTCCTTATTCAGTGATGTGACTTTGGCATACGAGGGTCAAACACATTCAGCAACACTCTGGACCCATATCCTGAATAACATGTTATATATGCAAACCATAACACACACGAAGGCCTGCGGTTCTACTGAGACAACCCATGCCTCAGGTGTGTTATGAGGCACGAGAGGCAGCGAAGTGCCCTTCAGCCACCTGATAAGGGGGCTGTCTCACTACTGTGCTACTGTGCAAACAGCTCTGCAAAATAGACAATATTCTTTCAAACAGCTCATAGAAAAAAGACAAATCTGATAGTGTTTTGTTTTTGAAAATAGCTGCTTGCAAAGGCACAGTAAAAGGAAGACGATTTAATAATAATGGTTAATATTCAAACACGGCCTTGTCAGTATGTCCTGTCATAGTGATCTTGTTTGTATTCTTAAGAAGAAGATGAGGAAGAGGAGACTGCCCCACTGAAACCGGTGATAGAACCCGAGGAGGAGAAGGCAGTGCAAAAGGAGGAGGAAGAAGGTAACAATATTGAGATGTATGAGTATGTGTCTGAATGTAGATTATTTTATAGACTTTGCCTTTTAGTTGATGAAAAGATAAAGTTCTGGGCATTTGCACTATGAACTTGGCATAAAGAATTTCTTCTTATTGCCTTCTTGCCAAGACTCCCTGAAACAATCCATGTGATTTGTTACGTAATTGCCATGAATGGTATTAAAATTGGGGACTCACTCCCCTATTGTTCATTAAATGCATCTTCAGAAAGTAAAAAAAAATGAAAATAATTCAGCTCTATTTTGAGGACAGTGCTATAGGAGATTTGCAAAAAATTAATTTAAAAAAATGCTATAGTGTAATATTGAATACAGCGCTCCAGACCACCACATGTTTGCATAAGGAAGCAATCTGATAGTATGTAGGTTGACCTTAAACAACAATGAATATTCAAAAGTAAAAAATCGTGTTTTATTGCATCTTTCAGCTTCTCCTCATGAACTGACCGAAGAGGAAAAGCTGCAGGTTCTCCACTCGGAGGAGTTTTTGTCTTTCTTTGATCACAGCACCCGCATCGTGGAGCGGGCCCTCTCTGAACACGTGGATGTGTTCTTCGACTACAGCGGCAGGGATTTAGAAGAGAAGGAAGGGTAACACTGAGTACACATTCAAGAATTACAGGCTATTTTTTCAGTTTTCATTTGAGTGGTAAATATCAAGGGTTAATTGGGGGAGGGAATCCTGATCGTTTTAAGTTGACCATTTTCCCTTTCAGTAATCATTTCAGCAATAAAACAAGCAAATGTTGAATTCTCTAATTCCAATCAAAACAATTGTATATGTGTAATTCAATCACACGTGTTGTTTTTTTTTTTTTTGTATCAATCTCAACTGTTCAGACAAAACTAATAATTAACAAATGGGGGGAAATATTTTAATGTAGGGGTTAACCATGAGATGGTGGTGGTTGTTGTTTGTGCAGAAAGGTAACATCTGTGTTTATAGTTTAAATTTATTCTGGACCTAATATAGTGGGGTTGTTTACTTGAAATACAATTAACATCACTGTATTTCTTTTGAAGAGAGATCCAGGCTGGAGCTAAACTGTCTTTAAACAGACAGTTCATAGATGAACGCTGGTCAAAGCATCGTGTTGTTACCTGCCTGGATTGGTCACTTCAGGTAAAAAAAATAAATTAATAATAATATAGATAGATAGATATACATACATAGATAATGTATTTTATTTTAGTATATACCATTTTAACTAAAGTATCATTGTCATTTTAAATCCTTGCAGTGATATATTATTTTGTTTAATTTATTCTGAAGGTTTCAACTCTAATTGTGGCCATTGTGGCAAGTTGAAAAACCTAAATGGAGCTATTCATTAACCTGCATTAGTCTGCTAGTCACCCCCTCCCCCCTTCCATCTTCCATATTCAGTTAGAGACCACAGGTCTTCCATACAGCCACAGTCATTTCCATTTAGTCTGTAGGAAGACATTTATGTTTCCTTGATAAATATCCTTGAGAAATACTGTAAAATATTCATGAAAATATAAAATATATTTATTCAGAGAAAGCTAAAAACAGGATGAACAACATTAAATTCAAATGTGGAGAATGTATTGAAATATTTAGATGACACTCCAGTCCTCCAGCCCAGTGCTAATAATGTTTTTTGCTGAATAAACTGGTGCACCATGCAGTGGCCTGAAACCTAGTCTCCTGAAACCAAGTTCCAAGTGACAAAGTGACTCTGTGTTCTGTGTTCCTCAGGAAGCTTGGTTTGTTTTTTCTCAGCAGTGTCACGTTGCTGCTTGTGTATTCGGGCAGACACCTTTGTTGTATTTTCTCGGCAGTCAGTCGCGTTGCTGTTTGTGTACTCGGGTAGTCGCGTCTTTTGTTTGGCGATTTTTTTAATACACGCATCACTATACTGTACTCTAATTTAAGACACAGGTTATTTTTGAGAAGCAACAAATGGTAAAAAAGCGTGTCTTAAATATATATACACACAGTATATATACAGTACACACACACATACTTTTTAAATGGCTAGAGCTTAACTCGGTAGAATATACTCGCTAGATTAGCGAGCAAGTAAAAAGAAATGTGTGGAAAATCATCTAGCGAGGTATATTTCTTGCGAATAACCTGAAAATGTAGCGACACATGCAAATTAGGCTATGACATCATGAAACATCACAGGGAATTTCCTTTGACTCGCTTGAATTTGCAGTGGATGGAAAACCATTTTTTCGCCCTTGTTGCTACTATTTTTGTAGCAGTTTTACCGAGTAACTTATTAACTCGCTCGAAAAATGGATGGAAAGCGCACTATTTATGAATACAAAATAAGCCTTAAAAAAATAAATGATCAATTATAACCAATTCACCATAAACAAGGAAGCTGAAAATACTGAGTGTTATATCCGCTGCATGTATCACTCAGCCATATACTGTAATATAGCCTAACACTTAAACTTAAGTTAAACCTTAAATGATAAGCATTAAGAAATATTACACTATGTGGTAATGCTGTAAAGAGGGAGTTTTGTTTCACGATATCCTAAAAAAGTATCCCTGATATTATGGTTTCTGCACAATAAACAAAATGGCATAAGACACATTTTCATAAAATAATATCATCACTGTGGTTTATGCCTTTTTTAAAAAAAATTTTTTAGATGTACACGCAAGTGAAAACTCATGTTTAACTTAAATAAACTCTTCAAAATGTTTTAGAAAAGGGGGCATTGTACAAAGAAAAAACACCTCACTGTTTTAGTTTGTGTTTATTACAGTCCTCATAACAGAAAATACTAGGATCACAACAAAACAAAACATTGATCACTATGCTTAACATGTACCTTGCAAGTTGGGCCAGTGTTTGAAAAGTGTGAAGCACACCTCCATCTGTATAAGGAAACAGAATGCAAACAGCACGAACTGTGCTGAATGACAGCGCATTTGAAAAACGTTGCATTAGTGGACAGTGTGAGTGGATGGAATGCATCCGTGTTGGATGTAAAGCAGATTAAATAAGTCCTGGTACCCTGTACGGCATCAAAAAATGTACCGGTACGGAGTACTGGCAGAATTTCACCCCTGGATGCATCAAATTAGAACCCAGTTTAAAGTCTCCTGTTGCCAGTTTGCATTAAAACCTTGAGTGTGTGAGAGTGCGCTTCATTTAGTGCTAGTACGGTAGGTTAGTGCGTTGCTAGGATACACACTTTAGGCCTCTACATTCGAGTTGGACAAGCCAAATCAGAAGTCGGCCTATTGTGTTCACGCTTTCTTGATTTGAAAATTAAGGCAATACGTTTTTTTTGTTTTGTTTTTTGTTTTAAATCTGTGAAATCTACCGATTTTTACCTTATTTTGTTTCTATGCATGTTGTGTTTGGATTACATGGAAATATTATATAAAAAGAATCTGAATTTAGTATGTTAGTTAAATTAGTCCGGATTTGTGAGATTAATTAAAATGTTTTGCTTTGCTGTGTGCATAAAATGTTAACAGTAATGAACAACCATAGTTCAGATAGAAATTACTTCTGTTAAAATATGGTATTTTTTATTATTATTACAATGTTAAAGGGTCATCTGATGCGGACACATGCATATTCTTTTCAGCTGTTAAACTCAAGTCCTTTTATTTCTTTTTTTATAATCGGAAATGTTCTAATTTGAATGTAAGTTGTGCCTTTTTGTTTAACTAGTATGCACAACAGTGTTTTTAGTTATTGGATCTTCTGTTAAAAAAAAAAAAATCTATATGTTTATTTTGAAAATAAAACATCAATGCATCGATTATCGTTGATAAATGCCTGTACGATAATCGTATACGAAATTAGGGTGCCTATTGCACCACTATTTTATAGTAATATAACCCCTCTCTGCATGTCTGAGAATATTTCAGATGTCTCTTATCAAGAGTAGATGTAGTCTGGGTTTCAAACTTTTGTACAGTGACATGAAGTGAATTGCTTGAGCAAAAAATCTGTGCTGAGAAAAGAAAAAAAAAAAAAACTGGTGTTTGTAACATTTTCAGTAATAAATCTTTGTGCCGAGATGGCTGACGCACACAGTGAAACATTCACTACCACCACAAAGGGCAGTGTTGGGCCTTTAGGCAATCTTGACTTCCTTTTGACATTTATTTTTACTGATTTCTCTGTCAACAGTATCCTGAACTGCTTGTTGCCTCATACAACAACAACGAGGATGCCCCCCATGAGCCAGATGGCGTGGCCCTTGTGTGGAACATGAAATACAAAAAAACCACACCAGAGTATGTCTTTCATTGCCAGGTATGATGCGAGATCCTGTCGCTCCAAATGGGTGGTTTTAGCTGATGAGTTTGGCCCTCTGCCAGTCGTTTCCTTCTGCTTTTCAACATCATGATTTCATTGAGCTGGCATGTGCCTGAACCACATCTATTTGCAAACACATGTTGATTGAGGACATGAAGACTAGCAGTTAAAAAGGAATCCTCTATAGCTGCATTTCTCACAGCGTTTAGAATGTTTAAACATGTTACAAAGTTCTGAGGTGTTTTTTTTAAAATTTGTATTCATATACAATTTAAATAAAAAATAAAAAAATATATTAAAAAATTGACAGAAAACACAGAGCTCCTCTGTTGTCATGCTGTTTAAAGTATATGCCCTAAGGTACATGGAACAAGACAGATAAAGTAGAAACACATGGGCTGCCTCAAACGGATACAGTTTGAAAAGGATTGTGCAGACAAATA
This sequence comes from Acipenser oxyrinchus oxyrinchus, assembly GCA_030684275.1. Lineage (NCBI taxonomy): Eukaryota > Metazoa > Chordata > Actinopteri > Acipenseriformes > Acipenseridae > Acipenser > Acipenser oxyrinchus. Next base: position 12,739,254 of record CM060257.1, read on the forward strand.
AAAATGCGTGAACCATTCTTCCAACCATTTAGCTCAAGTGGAAAAGGATTTTTTGTTTTTGAAATGACAGATTTTTGAAAAATCACTTGGATAAATTAAAACTAGCATTAAGATCAGATGCTGTCAGATTACTATCAAGATTATGTTTGTCACTGTAATGACTCCAAACAGTCTATCAAAAATAATTTTATAAACAGTGAACTAGAACTAATAATGTAATTATGTACCACATTTTACAGCCCCATACCCCCCCCCCCCCCTTCTTGAATGAAATGGGCAGCTTTTAGTCATGGAAATGTCAGTAGTGCAAGGTAAAGTAAAAACAAGCAGCATGCCAGATGCAATTTTAAAGCACAGTGTTACTTTGAATTGGAGCACTTGTATATTGTTTTTAGCAAGTTATCATATGTATTTAGCATTACCCTTGGATTGAAGGTGACATTTCTGTGTACTGCCTAACTGATGTCATTTCCATAAACCTGACAGTTTTTCATTCTACAATCATCAATTTAAAAAATATATAACACTGTGTATTTTTTTCCTTGCAGTCAGCAGTGATGTCAGCTGCCTTTGCAAAATTTCATCCAAACCTAGTTGTTGGTGGCACATATTCTGGCCAGATAGTTCTGTGGGATAACCGCAGCAATAAGAGGACTCCAGTGCAGAGGACTCCACTCTCCGCTGCTGCACACACGGTATGATGAAAAGGAGATTCTTCATGGTTGAGTTATACAGATACTAACCATAATGCTTTCCATTAGTTCCTACTTAAACAAAACTGTCCTTTGTAAAAGTAAATAACATTGGCCTAAAGCAAAGCCGTTTTTCAACGGTAGAAAATTGAAAGGAAAAAATGAAACCAGACCCATTTGAATGAGAAATGGGTTATTGGTTAGAAATACCTTATTTCTTTAATACTGGTTGTCTTGTAAATCATAAAAATGCTGAACATTTTAATTTAATACGGATACATTTGTAGCTTTAGTTGTATTTATTAATAAGCATCTATTTATTTTCTTTCTGCGATCGATGCAGCATCCAGTGTACTGTGTGAACGTGGTGGGTACTCCGAATGCTCACAACCTGATCAGCATCTCAACTGATGGGAAAATGTGTTCCTGGAGTTTGGACATGCTGTCTCAGCCACAGGTACTGTATGGGTAATTAGAGTGTGCATTTCACTCTTTTCAAAGCATTTAGGTGCAGAAAAATGTACAGTATGTTTATTAAGACAGCGTGACTTAACTGAGCAAAACAGAAAAGTAATGTTAAGGACTGTAGACCCTTTCTTAAATGTGATTTTCTGTGTTATTCTTCAGTTAAAAAAATAACTTTGATCACTTTTGGTCTTCAGTAAGACAAGTGGCACTTTTATATTTGGCTAACTGCATAGGAAATTGACTGGGATTTCATTACAGGTATCTTACAAAACCCAGTTGTCAAATGTTAAATCTTTATGAAGTGTTACTGAATGTAAAATGTGACTTCACTGAATCCTTTCAGTAAAATGAGAATTTTTTTTAGAACAGCAGTATAAAGCAGCTAATGTCCTCAAGCACCTGTCTGTTAACAGGACAGTATGGAATTGGTCCACAAGCAGTCCAAGGCTGTAGCTGTTACTTGCATGTCCTTCCCCCTGGGCGATGTCAACAACTTTGTGGTGGGAAGTGAAGAGGGCTCTGTGTACACTGCATGTCGTCATGGAAGGTACAGCTAAAAAAAACAACAAAAAAAATGAACTAAAGGTTTTTATTCTATTGCAATAATTCTGAATAAACATATGTACCTGATGCATATAATATTTTACAACAAGCTAAAATATTAAAAAAGAAGTGACTGCAACTGATTACAAGTAGAAATGCCCCCTTTCTGATTTGTAACCATCCTTTTGATTGGAATGATATGTTAAGTACTGCGCAGGACTTCAGGATAACCAATCAGAATACATTTTTAGTTGTTTAGCAATTATTAATAGCAAAAATGCTGTATTGTGTTTGATTGATTCACATTATGATGCCTGGTGATGTGTGATAATTGAACTTTACGTACTATTATATAATAGGGATCCTGATAATGATGACAGAGTTGCTTGTTTCTTTCACCGAACATACTTGAGAGGGCTGGGGAGAGGTCATGGACTTTTACTTCCTTTTTACTTCAGAGTAGGTCAGTTAAGGACATGCAAAAATAAGCTGCCAAGTACCCAAAGTCGAGTGCTTTAAATGCTGGGCTCCACAAGTAGCAGACTAATGAAAGCCCCAGAACATGCATCGATTTGCATTTACTTTCTAAATACTGCTTGAATAACTCTGCTGCTGCTAAGAGGGTTAAATGTTTCATGTTTTAGCAAAGCTGGAATCAGTGAGATGTTTGAAGGGCACCAGGGGCCGATTACAGGTATCCACTGTCACACAGCAGCAGGACCAGTCGATTTCTCCCACCTGTTTGTCACCTCATCCTTTGACTGGACAGTGAAACTGTGGACAACCAAGGTACATAAACTGTAGTTATTGAACCTTTGTAAATCGGACATTACTGTAAGTGGTATTTGGTTATACAGACATGAGTCACAAGCCGAGGATATGAGTTACCGTTTTATCATACATATTCATTTATGAGGAGTGAATTGATTTGCCTGAAATGTGTTAACTTTTCCCAGTAGACTATGGCACATTATCACTTAAGAAATGAAATGAACTGACAAGTAACTTTTTTTTTTCTCTCCATACTACCCTTTTCTATTAAGATTCAGTGCAGTATGACATGAATGTAATTCTTGTGTATGTGTGGTGGGTTGGGTGTAGGAGTAACAGTTCAGTGTAATGCATTTCTTGTCTCTGTGGTGCTTGTTTACAGCTAAGCTGTATTTTTACCTTTCAGAATAACAAGCCACTTTACTCATTTGAGGATAACTCAGACTATGTTTATGATATCATGTGGTCCCCCACCCACCCAGCCCTGTTTGCTTGTGTTGATGGAGTAGGCCGGCTTGATCTGTGGAATCTCAACAATGACACAGAGGTAAGTAGAGTTAGGTGACGGCTTCTTAGAGCAGTGCTGCAGACTGAGAGACTAATGATGTGCTTCTAACATTTACCTGCCTTGTTGAAAAATTACCAAATTCGAGTCATAAAGATTCATTCACACCTTATGGAGAGCAGCTTACATAGCAATATTTTAAAGTAAACACAGGACAGTTGCTAGGCAATTTTATGCACCTTGTGTATTTTATTTTTGGATACTTGTACATGGTTTTTAAATGTAGTTAAGTGATACTAGCTTACTATTACATACTATTTATGTGAACACTTGAAATATTCAATATAGCAGGTAGCATAACATACAATCTAAGCGAATAACTTTCCCAGGCAATTTCATAGAATCATAACAGATAGATAAGCTTTAAGATAATAACACATTGACCTCAATTTACATGTTCACCTCCCTGCTAAGCTTGCTTTTTCCAAGTCCCAAATCCTATGATGTGTTTGTGTCAGCAAGTCTTTAAAACTTGTAATGCAAGGTTAATACATTTAAAGGGTTTGGGTAGAATCCTAGAATACAGCTGTCATCTGTAAACCAACAACTCATACAACCACAATATTGTAGGAATCTTAGGTCACAGGTCAGAAGTGAAAAATCAGATATATGGGCATTTTGAAATCAGCTGTTTATATTACAGATATACATTATTTTATTAATGACACAAAGTTTAACATTGCCCACAAATATATGTTTAAAAAATGAACTGAATGAAAATGTTTGTTTTAGGTACCTACAGCAAGTATAACAGTGGAAGGAAATCCAGCCTTGAATCGTGTGAGATGGGCACATTCTGGCAGAGAAATTGCTGTTGGAGACTCAGATGGGCAGATACTCATTTATGATGTTGGAGAGGTTAGTGATTCTTGCATTGTAATTTACAGAAAGGAATTTGTTAATTTTTAATGCACATTTTGTAGCATCTTATTTCTTTATAACTTTAAAGTATGTTTCAAAGCTCTTTTCAAAATGGCCTCTGCACTGCACTGGGGTTTGAGATCTGTCCTCTAAATCACTGCAGGATTTAAAAAAAAACATAACAAGTGCTCTGGCTTTTCTGTTCCGTACCACATCATCATGGATCGTTATTGCTGTGCTACCTGTTTGACAAATGTGGGCAATAATCCTAACACTGTCAGTGCACTAGAGCGGACATTTTAAAAAGGGCTTTGAAACAGACTTAAGTATATAAGTGTAAAAATTTGTCGATGTTAACAATGAAAATAAAAATTACAGGTATGATATTTATACACTATTTTTAAGTCTATCTAGAGGCTGAACAAATAAAGTACATCAACAAAGTGCAATAAAAATCCTGTAATATTAGTATCTCAGGCTTCTGGTGACATTGACCTTCGGTCTCGTCATTTATCTTGCCCACTTTGGTGTAGTTTATTCCTTATTGTTAATAAATACAACTGAGTTCTATACAGTGACCTACCTTTTGATGATTTCGTCGTGCTAAACGATGATGCCGGCCTTTGCTGTGTGACGTTTTCTTCTTCTTGTGGGCAAATATTGTTGGCATTGCATCAGGTTTTGGCCTTGTCTTGCCTGCATGTTCCTTTCGTAACATTCAGGTTCAAAGTGGTCCTGACACAACAGAATTTCGACCGAATGGGCATACACTGAAAACCTTTCCATTCTCAAATTATGTAGTAATTATTATTTTTTTTGCTATGATCACCCGTTCTGAATTAATAGGCTTTGGCACACAAAATAACGTTTTTGTCTTGTTTTTACATTTATTATTCAAGCACCCGAAAGCTTTGCACTCCCCATGTCGCACACTATGGGTTTTCGCCACTGTATCCCATAAACCCATGCACGCATCTTTTGGCCCGTCAGACTTGACGTCATTTTGCTGCCTCAAAGGCTCCAATATGTCAGCTCCCTCAAGTGTTACTTGACCCAGAAAGTTGACAAAGAAATTGAAAACATTGCTGAACATGCAACTTGTTTACCAAATCAGTGCAGCAAGAAGCATTTATTGGGTATGTGGAACATTTAGAGAGCTTTGTTATTTTTGGGTACAGGTACCCTTTAAGGTGGACATAATTGTGTATCCTGATCTTGCACTGAGCCCAGGATGTTATTTATTTTTAGCACTTTGTATTTTTATTGTTTATTGGTGTAAATGTGAAATACTGGACTCTTAACTTAGTTGCATCTTAATGGAGTAATAACCAAAGCTTTATAGTAATATTCTTACTGAACAATGTGCATTTTATTTGTTCAGGGCGTGGCTCTACAATGTATTGGCAATCAGAATCATTGTAGGGACTAGTGAGAAAGTTTAAAGCTTTTATTGTTAGCCATTTTAAATAATATCAATTCCAATATACATTTTAATGTTCTATTTTTAAATTGTCTTTCCAACAGCAAATCTCAGTTCCACGCAATGATGAATGGACACGTTTTGCCCGCACACTTGCAGAAATCAACGCGAACAGAGCGGATGCAGAAGAGGAAGCTGCTGCACGTTTAACAGCCTGATTTACTGGATAAGAAGCATAGATAGAGTAGGGATCAGTAGCAGGTTTTTGTACAACAAAACAGTTTGTGCGGTTAGGTGTACTAGCTACTATATCAAAGAAATACACACAATTGTGTACTTCAAACTTGTTTTTCTTTTTAAATCTTTCAGCAAGAATGGTCATTTTGCTAAGACAAAAGACACATTGTATACTTTACTGGGTATTTATAAACTTCTAGCTGAACTGATACTGTACACAGGTTTCTGTTTAAAAACAGTTTAATAGGGCTATCAAACTAAAAACTAAAATGCTGTACAACAATTTATCATATTGGCTTTTGCATTAAATTAACAAAAACTCTTATATCAGTGATTCTGCTAATTCTACCAAAAGCCTTAAAGTTCAACATATATTATCTTGGAGAACTCCAATTAAAATGGTAGGTTTTGCATCCTGGCACTTGAGGTTAGCTGCATATATCACTGTATTGGTACATACTCTCCTCATGCTTTGCATTCCCAGTTTGAGGCTCACTTAAACTATAGCCAAGACCATAATTGCTGTCATGATTGATAAGTGTGCTCACTACCTTTGCTGCTATGTCCCTATGAAAATATAGTAATTTAGTCATTTATTCATTATATGCAACATTGTAGTACGCTCTTGTCAAATAACCTAAACTGTTAACCTTCATAAAGTATGTATTTTACAGAGAACCAGACCTACTTTGTTAAAGTGTTCCACTTCAGAAATGCAGCTCCAATTTGCCGATAAAGGCACGTAATGAACAAGATGTAAACCACCAGGGGTAATAACCTTAGAGCATGAAAGATGATGTAAACATTTCCCTAGAATGATTAAAAGTGCTTAAGGTAAATGTTTTGGGTAGTTCATATTGGCATGGTGTGAAACAATATTGCTAAAAGAAACAGTTCACCCTAAAAAATGATATATTAATTATAACATGAAGAAAAAGAGAAATTTGATTAGGAAATGTAGTTTTAATGTTTTTTTGTCTGTTTCATGTTGTGGCCATTGATATGTGACATTATTTATAACGTGATTTTGTTTTGTTCCAAATACCATTTACTTGCCCTGTTAATTGATTTGAATTACAGAATATTCCAAATTAGAAATTTCTGTTTAAGTAAGAAACACAATTTAGACATTAAATATGAATGATTTACTTCAATAAAATACATTACAAGAAAATGATACATGATTTAAAATTATTTACTAACACGTCTGTCGTGATTTTTTATTTTAATAAAACAATTTTAAAACATCTGTACATCATTTTAAGCAACTACTAACTGCAGCAATGCTAAATAAATTCTTTAATGCCATGATGTTTCTGTACAAAGATGTACAATATGTACAGTTACACTGAAAGCAAATCGTAAAGCACTATGCATGCTAATATTAAAAAGTTAAATGCAGAAATTAGGTCTTGAATTAACAGTTTCTTAAAGCAAACCACTTGTTTCAGACAAGATATATGGAGAAAATTTAAAAAAAAGTTTTATGGTGACATCTCGGCTCAACCAACATGCAGCCAATCAGTTCAATACAGTACAGTACATAAAAAAACTGCCTCATTTTATATTGCACATTGATCCATTTAAGACCCTTGGGATTCCTTCGATGCTGGTGGATGGATTGTAACAACACCAGAAGACTTAAACTTTGGCAGATAAAGACCAAACTTGTTTTCTATTCCTGCAAATGTGGCAGCAGCAAGTTTATATCCACCAACATGGTCAGGGCTAGCTGGAGGAAGTTCATGAATCCTGGATTTTGGAGTAGGCTCAGAACCAGCAGGCCGGCTGTAAAGACAGAAAAACAAACAAACATGGGAGTACAAAAAAACCCACATCCCTAACAGTAAACTAGTTGGATAAGTGTTACTGTTCTAGTAAAATTTGAATGACTTGTGCACTTACCTTCCTCCAAAATCAACGTATAACCACCGCTGTAAAAGTTCATAGGTCACCAGTGTAACACCAAACTGGGGAGATGATCGGAAGACTCGAGCTACAATAACAGGGATAAAATTACGGCTGTATATTGGAATTCAGATTCTCAAATTATTGTACCAAACAATTACATTTCTGATAGCATGTTCTCGTATCCCGTAATGAAACCTCTCATTTGCAAGTCATCACATACCTCCTGCTCCTTTCCAAAGGGCTCTGAATCCCTCTTCTTGAAGGATTTTTCTGAAGCAGTCAATAACACCGCTGTATGTTGTCTGGCCAGCCCGAGCAGCCACCTGAAGTCTTGTCTTAATGACATCAGCAGGGGTTACCAGAGAGGCAGCGGGTACACCTGAAAGTATAGGTTTGAAACACCATCATGAAAACTGGACTTTCACACTATATAAAATCGTGTTTTGTTAAGTTCTACAGGATCTTGCAGATAAACTGTTATACTGCAAATCAGTCACAGTATTAAACAGTTCAGTACTCTATATAGAAAAGGTGCATTTTAAATCAAATGAGACTGTTAATTTGAATTAAGACATCACTATTGTATCTGTAAAAAAAAAAAATATATATACACATTAATCTTACATCAGGTGTATTTTCAATTATATTAAAACATTTATACTTTAGCTTGAAACATTCAGCAAAAACAGCCTTTAGGTAGAGAATTAGGTCCCTTAAGATTTAATTCTTCTTGTTGATAGCATTTTGTTTGAGGTTGTGGCAATTCATTGGATTGGTACAAAATTTGACTTGTTAAAAGATCTTAAATGGATGAAAAAAAAAAGAGTCCTTATTCTTCAAATGGCAATTCAGTGCTTTTATATCGGTATTGAGGTATTCGGTATTACCTGCAATAGCACCGGCAGTGAGCAGCTGTAGCGCACCCAAGCGACCATGCTCATCAGTTAGCTGTGTCTTTGTGTGTGCATATACTGGAAAGTAAATAGCAGAGAATGGGATGTCACGTAGAAAACAGGCTTTTGCACCCTGTCATAAGAAATAAGAGATTGGAGGTAAAAATACATTAGTATATTTTCATAAAAATCATGCATTTGTAATACAAAATATACATTTTATATAAAACATTGAAAGCAATGATTGCAGAACTGCTGCTTTGTTCTTACATAAATATATGTACAGTATGAATGTCTGCCTTTGTTTTTATACTGTGTAAATATTTATATAAGTGAGAACAGCAATAAAGTAGGGCTAGAACATTTGTAATTTTGTAGGTGCCCTACTACAATAAAACATCTAATTCTAAATCAACATAGATACTATATTTCCAATTGAGTGCAAAAATCAAACTTCAAGCAATCCACTCACAAATTTAAAAAGTACCCCAACATTCATTCCTACTCTACAACTACAATAAATAAATGTTTGCATTTCAATAAATAAATGATATGTATTTTTTGTATACAACTGTAAGTCACCCTGGGTAAGGGTGTCTGCTAAAGAAAGAAAGAAAGAAAGAAATAATAATAGGAAGCAATTAGCAGAGGAAGCTCATTCTTGGAAAGTCTGCTATGTATTCTGACTATTACGTTTAGATAAAGCCTTGCTGGGAAGACAGTATTTGATGTAACACTGCGTCAAAACAATCGCTAGCATAAATCTTCAGCATGTACGAAGGAACAGTCCAAAGTTGCTTTTCATAAACCAACATAATGTGGCCTATACCAGGTCTGTTAGAATACAACTCCCTGTGGCTTGGCACAAAAAGGCCTTGAGTTCTCAGGGTACAGCAGTGAGCATTTTTCAATATATCACTGTGACTCAATAATGTGGTTCAGTTGTCTATTGTAGGACTTCACTGTAGTGGAAAGCATTTTGAAAACAAGGACTGACTTTCGTCTGCTCTTCATTAAAATGTATATTTAGAAAAAAAGCTGTTTTAGTAAAATCACAAAAAAAAAATATGCTTGTAATCGTGAATTCAAGCAAACTGTCAAACCATAGTCTCTTGAATCCAGAACTTTTGCAAAGGCTTGTCTGCACACTGAAAAAACAGTTCATCTTTTTTTGGAACAGTAAATGAGTCAGTGGCACCACCAGCAAGGTACCATTCCACCTACACTAGGTGGAGTACAATGACCTCAAATCTATCGATGCCAACTAGAACAAACAGCCTCCTCAAGTTTCAAAATACATTGTAAACTACAAATACAATTACTTCAATATTTTAAAAATAATATTCCATAAATGACAATTTTCTATACAACACACAAAACATTTGCTATTTAAATAACTAATTAAATAAAATCTATAAAAAAGAGGCTAATTTAAATACATACAATAAAGAATGTGAATGAGGCACAATATTTATTTTGATTTGGTTAAATCAATTTTATTAATATAACAAATTATCTGTTGTGGTGGTAGTATAATTTATTATAATGCCACCTTAAAATAAAAGGAAACATGTCAATCCTGTAATGCAACCTACCTTATAGAGACCAAAGAAACCAAGGTCCCTCACAACATTGAGGGCACTGACTCTGGGGCCAGTGGTGATCTCTCCAGCAACCTGCAATCGGATCTTAACAATCTCCAGGGGGTTTGTGAAGATCACCTGGGAACCTCCAGCCTGGGTGGTTGTAAAAAAGGTTAGATTAGCGCATTTACAAAAAAATAAAAAATAAAAAAAGGAGGGCAGGAAAACTCAGGACAGCAGACTGTATTTAAATAAGAATCTGACAAGAGTCAAAAGGTAATTTTCAAAAGGTCGTTCTAATGGCACTTTGCATAAAATGTTTGACAGAGAAACTGTTCGATAAAATCCTTAGACAAATGCAACTATGCTCCATTGCACAACATCAAATTGTCACCAAACTGTGAAAAACACAGAATGTAATACTTTTCTGCTAATTGCCAAACTTACTAAGGGATTATTTCCACATGAAAACATACAATTCTCATAACGCACTAGTAAATGTCTTATTTTTGTGCAAGTTGCAGGTGGCACAGGTTATGCATTTATTTTTTTTCAGTCAAACCCAAGATGATACATTGGACATGACAGTTCAGTGCAAGGAACCTGTACATTTAGTTGTCAGGTGGCATGTTTAGACATTGCTCTGGAATGGTGAGGTAAACTCCCTTTTATTCTGGCAGAGTTTATACATGTGAACATTTTTTGTGTTCTATATATGCTTACATTTAAATGAATTTGGAGCAGGACATATTTTCCCCTTCACATTATTTGAATAAGGCTAAATGACTGCTGATAAAATAAGATAGATTGTCAATATATCTTATTTATTTAAACAATGTCAAATACAATCAGTAAACAACGAGCACAAATAGGCATTGACTGCAAAGGTCAAGCAGAACAGACCTCATTACTTGCTATTGACCTGCCCATTCCCACCATGTGCCATTGACAAGGGTGCAGGGCTCTGACCCCACTTGGCTCAGCCTTCTGCCCTTTCCAGTTCCACCCCAGGCGTCTCCTGTGGAAGGGTGAAGGCCCCACCCTAGCCCTGTCTGTTTGCTTCCTACTGGGAGCCGCCACATCCTCTACCAAGCTATTTTCTGCCAACCACTTAACTCCCCAATAGACACACTGAATCATGGTTATCTTTCTGCAACAGACGTACAGCCCGAGGGTCTAGGCAATCCTTACAGTATGTTCTGTATGACTAAGCCATCTTGCATGGCTATGATTAATCAAACCAGTTCCACTGTTTTCACTCTAATGGAGAAAATCAAGCCTAGGTCAGAAATACTTTGGTTGTTGCATACAGGCATTTCCATTATATACATTTGTTTAAAAACATTCCACTGTTTCACAACACATGTGGGATTCCTCTGTGGCAGATTACTTGCATGCTTCCCTCAAGTATCATTTGAATTAACTTTTAACTAAGAATAGACAGTATTATTCCCAGAAGTCTTACAAAAGGGAAAGATTTCACAAGTTCTACTTGTTTCTGAGAACTGCACTCTGGGTAGTTATATTCTGGTTTGACCTTATTCTTTGCATGTGAAAGTAATCAAAATCAGCAAAAGCTTACCTGTCAACCCTTTAATTCAAAGCAAACTTTTTTTTTTTCTTAAAGCAAGAGTACTGTAAACAGGAAATGTTGAAGCAACTTTTAATATTTTTACAGTACCACTGAATATTACACAGGGAAATAGTATGATAAACTGTGGAAGATCTAAATATCGCCGGCCTTTATTTGTACTGGTGTTTTCCCCCAGGGTTTATTAATTAAGAAAAAATGTAATTGGACTAGAGTGACGTGAGAGCTTACAAGTTTAAGGGCAGTGGTGTGCCGTAGTTCAGACCACTGAAACAGACCCCAGGGTGTCACGTAAAACAAATTGAACAAGGTTTTTTAAAAAAACAACAAAACTAGAGGTACACTCTTGTAATTCTTTCTGATAGCTGCCCTCATTACGGATTACTGCTCCTTTCTCAAGTCGCTCTTGAAATACAATCTCTGTATTGACGGGTGAAGGCTCAGGTATGTGCCACACTGTCAAACTCAATCAGAATGAACTGGAAGCAACTTCATCCATGATCCTCCAGGGCTTCTTCCCTAAATTAAGGCTCAGCAGAGGTCACAACCTCATGGCCCTGAGGTGCTGTAAACTTCTCTATTGCAGCCTGTGAGCTTCACTCAACTGGGAGTTATTAAAACTCTCAGGTGTAACAGGAATGTAGACTCGGCCTAATTTTACAATGTTGTGACCAAATGTTAAGCAAGATATAGGCTGCATCCCAAATTAGTTATAGTACAAATAGGCAGCTAACAGGTGTGCTGCTATTCTTTCATAATTACTGAGTACTCCAAGACCAACACAGAAATCTAGTAAATCCGACTTGTCCAATTTGTTTTTGAGTTTGTTGGCATTTTCTTGTGTGCGAGACTGCAGTGCACACCAGTAAAACTAGTTTTATCATTTTTAATTTTAAAAGCTGGTTTACAGTCATACTGTGCATAGAAATAAAAATAATTCCCTTCTCTGTTTGAATTTTTTTTTTTAATGAAAATATTACAAGTATAGTTTTTTTTTCTACGGAGACCCGCTGAGAGGAGGCACTGGGATTGGTCTGGCAGGAATGGTTCCCTTGACGTAAATAAAAAACAATATAAAACAAGCAGTTGTGTTTCAGATTAAATTTGCAACAATACAAAACCTATTATACAGAGGTCTGCCACGGTAGTAGTGAGGATGGTTTTAAAGTCACAGCATGTTTGCCACTGCCTTTAATTGCTTTACAGTGCAATCATGAAATAGATCATCATAGATCATTCAAATTAAGCTATCACTCAGGCCAATACTTACACATCCACCAGCCATAACTTCTGCAAAAAGAGGAATGGAACCATCTTTCTTGCTGAACTTATCTCTCACAAAGTCATTGACCTACAAAACAGAAAAAAAAATACAATAAGTGTTTTTCTTAAAAAAGGGGGCTTGGCACACATGATATTTACAAATTAGAATGTTAATAAAAAATAAATTAAAAAAGATACTACTTACAGTTAGCTTTATGGCTTTTTCAGGAGCAACACCCACAAGCTGTGGCAAGAGACCTACATAGAAATACAAAATCAAATGCCTTGACTGAAGCACAGGTGCTGTTGACCTTGTGTGCTGAAGTGAAAGGCTAGTGTTATTGCATGGCTTTAAATAGCCATCGGATACAGAAAAAGCAGGAGAGAAGAAACACCATTGGTAACTTTTCCAAGTTTAAAGTGTTAGCCAAGCAATAAACTTGTAGAATGTTAAATACATCAAAACATGTAATTTGTAGCATTACGTATATTGTTATATATTGTAGAAGTCACTAATGTACCATATAACTAAAGTTCTTTTCAATATATATTTTTTTACCTGCAATAAAATAAAAAGGGGAGGCTTGTTTTGAATGCCATTTTATTTCCCAATTTTATCAGCTTTTAGTTATTCTACAGTATTATGTCATTTAGAAACAGGGTTTAAGTATCGCCGGTCTAGTTATGATATAAAAACGTCCTTCCCTGGGGGATAGAAGGTGCTCACAGACTGTTTAAACTTCTGTATACATTTTAGAGGCAATGTTGAATGCTGTCTGGCCTCTGCATCTGTATAAATGTCCAGCAACGAATCCGATATACTTTCCAAGGGGACTGCTGAGTGAATGTTGGTGGTAAGCAGCCAAAAATCAGTCAGGTGTACATGTTTCTGTCAACCACATCTCCTTATCAGCAAACGCCCGTTTCTGTGAACATCCTTCTCTGACAGAACAGGCTATGGGATCAGTAGGTGGCAGTCTTGACTTCTTTGATTTCATTTTTTTTTCATGTAACTCCCTTTTCTATTCATAAGTCGAGGATTTTGTAACAAGATGCATCTTTTCATCCGTTTCCATGTCATTTTATGGTGACAACTGTTACAGCTTGCCTTCCAGAATATTACACTCAAGTACAACTTACACGGATTTTAGTTTTGTAGAATATCTATTTCATTTACCACAAAAAAAGCATACAAAAACACAACATATACCAGTATTTTAAAGTTTAATAAAGCTGTGGTGTTTAAAATCTCGAATATGAATCCCGTTTTGCACTGTTGCATATTTTAATGTGACATTTTGAAGTAAAAGCCAAGGAAATTTATATAAACATGTCCCCACATGATTATTATAATTCAACTAGACAGATTTAAAAAAAAAAAAAAAAAAATGTTGAAGAGATATTTACCCAAAAAGAAAACAAAGAAATCTATTTTCTGTGAAAACAGAATCTAACTAATGCAAGCCCAGTTTTCACAGGTCATGTCAAATAGGTATTTAACCCACATAAATAAACAAAGCATCCCTTGATAATTTCACTTTACCTCTATACAGTCCAAAGAACCCTTCGTATCTCACAACCTTCTTGGCGCAGTCGAAGCTGCTTTTGTACATCAGTTCACCTACAAATGAGCCAGTGGAGCGCTGGTTCTGCATACGTGTTTTCACCAAATCAATGGGATACACAGCTGTAGCTCCCACAGCTAGGAAACAAGATACAGCATATAATTAATTTATATATAGATATATAGGATATAGATATATAATATAGATGTAAAACAATTAGTGCTGGGACGAACACAGGATTTTCATGTTCGGATATTCACTCAATATTTATTCGGATATTCGTTTGTTTTTCAAAAAGTAATAAAAGTCATTATATTGCTCTGAAGGCAGGCAGAGACAGCATAGCAGCAGAGGACAGAGGACATTTGCCATTTTTTTGAAACTGTCGCGCAAATTCTGGTGAGAAAGTAAATAATTGCATAGTATTTTTGTCATTTGTAGCGAATACGAACATCTGATTTTTGTATCTGAATACATGTCAAAAAGTATTCATTTGAATACTCATATTTGTCCCAGCACTAATATATATATATATATATATATATATATATATATATATATATATATATATATATATATATATATATATAGGTTAACTTCCTATAATGAACACCCGTTTTTAATGATTCCAACAGCAAGAACCGATTTTTATTAGAACGATCACGTACAGGATCAACCCGGATACAACGACCTCAGTACTGACTGACACTGAACTTTCTCCAGTGTCAAGTGTGTTATTCTCTCAGTGAAAACAAACACCATGGTTGACTGATTCAAAGATACCGCTAATTCAAAGATGACCTATTGTAGTACGAATCATGCATGACGAATGCGATCGTTGCCTGTCCGTCATCTTCACACAAAGTGCAACC
The DNA here is from genome assembly GCA_030684275.1 of Acipenser oxyrinchus oxyrinchus. Lineage (NCBI taxonomy): Eukaryota > Metazoa > Chordata > Actinopteri > Acipenseriformes > Acipenseridae > Acipenser > Acipenser oxyrinchus. Next base: position 12,754,489 of record CM060257.1, read on the forward strand.
AGGCAACGGGCATGAGGAGCAATCTACGCGGGATAGGTTTTTCAAGAGAAATAACCTATAATTACTGTATTCAGCATGTAAGTGGACATTATTTCCTGTTTTATTTCTTTACTGTTTTAACATACCTGTAGCAGGATGACTGCCCTGCACAGGGGGAAATTAGTGTTGGTGTAATTACTATGTGGAAACTGGTTTGTTTTGTGTGCTTTTTGGAGTTGTTATGTTTGATCAAATGATTGTTTACAAACGGGCGCTCGACTGAGACTTGCTGCCTGCTTGTCTTGTATGTGTCCTCTGTGCGTTACCATTGTTGGTAGCATCACAACCCATTTGTTTGCTTTCTGTTTTGTGTTTAATAAATCCTGCATGCCTGTGCTGGCGTTTCAACTCCAATGCGGCCTCTGTCTTGCAATGCGGTTACCCACACATGTGACACGAGTACCTTGTCACAGTACCGTTTAAATGTTGATCAATGTGAAAGAATCTTCATAAGTACTATATATTGATGTTCAATTCAAATTTGCCGTTTTGCCATTATTCTGATACAGTGACATGCCAAACCCTATTATAGTGAACACCCTCATAAAACAAACATTTCTCCAGGTCCCATGGGGGTTCATTATAGTGACGTTAGCGTGCATATATATATTATATATATATATATATATATTATACACAGCTCTGGAAAAAATTAAGAGACCACTGCAAAATTATCAGTTTCTCTGGTTTTACTATTTATAGGTATGTGTTTGGGTAAAATGAACATTTTTGTTTTATTCTATAAACTACTGACAACATTTCTCCCAAATTCCAAATAAAAATATTGTCATTTAGAGCATTTATTTGCAGAAAATGACAACTGGTCAAAATAACAAAAAAGATGCAGTGTTGTCAGACCTCGAATAATGCAAAGAAAATAAGTTCATATTCATTTTTAAACAACACAATACTAATGTTTTAACTTAGGAAGAGTTCACAAATCAATATTTGGTGGAATAACCCTGATTTTCAAGCACAGCTTTCATGCGTCTTGGCATGCTCTCCACCAGTCTTTCACATTGATGTTGGGTGACTTTATGCCACTCCTGGCGCAAAAATTCAAGCAGTTCGGCTTTGTTTGATGGCTTGTGACCATTCATCTTCCTCTTGATCGCATTCCAGAGGTTTTCAATGGGGTTCAGGTCTGGAGATTGGGCTGGCCATGACAGGGTCTTGATCTGGTGGTCCTCCATCCACACCTTGATTGACCTGGCTGTGTGGCATGGAGCATTGTCCTGCTGGAAAAAACAATCCTCAGAGTTGGGGAACATTGTAAGAGCAGAAGGAAGCAAGTTTTCTTCCAGGACAACCTTGTACTTGGCTTGATTCATGCGTCCTTCACAAAGACAAATCTGCCCGATTCAGCCTTGCTGAAGCACCCCAGATGAGTCAATTTTCAGCTTTGCCCAACACCTGGTCGTCTAATGGTTAGGCGGAGACCTGGAGAGCCTACAAGCCACAGTGTCTCGCACCCACTGTGAAATGTGGTGGAGTATCGGTGATGATCTGGGAGTGCTTCAGCAAGGCTGGAATCGGGCCAGCTGGCATGAATCAAGCCAAGTACAAGGTTGTCCTGGAAGAAAACTTGCTTCCTTCTGCTCTGACAATGTTCCCCAACTCTGAGGATTGGTTTTTCCAGCAGGACAATGCTCCATGCCATACAGCCAGGTCAATCAAGGTGTGGATGGAGGACCACCAGATCAAGACCCTGTCATGGCCAGCCCAATCTCCAGACCTGAACCCCATTGAAAACCTCTGGAATGTGATCAAGAGGAAGATGAATGGTCACAAGCCATCAAACAAAGCCGAACTGCTTGAATTTTTGCCCCAGGAGTGGCATAAAGTCACCCAACATCAATGTGAAAGACTGGTGGAGAGCATGCCAAGACGCATGAAAGCTGTGCTTGAAAATCAGGGTTATTCCACCAAATATTGATTTGTGAACTCTTCCTAAGTTAAAACATTAGTATTGTGTTGTTTAAAAATGAATATGAACTTATTTTCTTTGCATTATTCGAGGTCTGACAACACTGCATCTTTTTTGTTATTTTGACCAGTTGTCATTTTCTGCAAATAAATGCTCTAAATGACAATATTTTTATTTGGAATTTGGGAGAAATGTTGTCAGTAGTTTATAGAATAAAACAAAAATGTTCACTTTACCCAAACACATATCTATAAATAGTAAAACCAGAGAAACTGATAATTTTGCAGTGGTCTCTTAATTTTTTCCAGAGCTATATATATATATATATATATATATATAGTATATATATATATATATATATATATATATATATATATATATATACACATATATAAACACAAAATATAAAAATGCACATTATGTCCTGCAATCTGTATAAGCATATAAGCATACCTTATACTTAATTTAAATATGACTGTCCTTTAACTATTCACAATGGCAGTATGCTGTTCATGCTGGGAATTTAGATATGTGCCATTCTACAGACAGAAGTTAATGACTTTCAATGTATTGTACTATTACTGCCACACACATTACACCGTTCTGGTGCCATGAACACATATTGCAGCCCCAGTGGTTTGTCAGATCTTGCCCGACATCAAAGGTCTTTATTTTAGGCTACTTTTCAAACAAGCTGCAGGAAGCCAAGCTCCAGTTTTTCTTCACATGAATACATTTATTTTCTGTAAAGAAAATCTGTGATACTATATAGATCTTTTTCATTTATTTATTTCGGTCTTCTTAATTAAAAATTTTGTGACTCTTGTAAAATTCTACCAAAAACCACTTTAACAAACCACAAACCAGGGAGAAATGTCCACAATCTCAACACATGTTCAGCAATGTTAGCTTTTATGTTATTAATATATACCACACTTTAATCTTAACATATATTTTTTTCCAATGGTACACGTGGCATTACAAAAAATATTTTATAACCCAACATTTGTAAATATGCATACTGTGTACATTATATATATATATATATATATATATATATTATATATATATATATATATATATATATATATATATATATATAGCAGCAGCTCAAGCTAAAGCTTCAGGAAGCCTTGTCCATTTCAAGCATAACCCCTCTGTTTTTTTGGTATCATTTTCATCAAGTATAATTAGCATGAACTTCTGTATGGATCCGGAAGATCTATGTCACTGCTGAGCTTTAGCCCTGAAGACTGTCTGGAGCCAGAGGTGCCACTGTAGCACAATGTCGGATCTTCTCATCACAGACGCAAATAAAGAGCAACTCACAGAGTCTTCCACCTCAGAACCTGCAGCACAATGGACTGCAACTTAGCTGATCTGCACTACTCTGCCAGTATAATATTACATGAACCTGGGCCTGTGAACAGTGCACAGACATGTCACTCACCTCCAGCAATTGCGCCCAAACTGAACCTGTAAGCAGACTCGGCTGCCTGGAGCCAGATAGGTCGACCAGTTTCACCGTAAGATTGCTAGGAAAAAGGAAAACAAAATGGATTTGGAGAAAGATGTGGGAGCATTCCGAGTGCAAGAGGAATCTGGAACCGTTACAACTTGGAACCCTTTCGTACAAACGTATCATTGACATGCTGCTTGAGCCGAGAGGAAGAATTTCAAAATGGTCATAGATATTTAATACTGAAATTCATTACATTTTCATATTTCTATATAATAGGTTTAATTTGTTGAACTTCATACAGTAGCTAACCCTTCTTTACTAATATAATGTACAAAAATCGCTTTTAGGTATGTTCTGCAAGTTTTAATACATATCCTTCCAATTCTGTCTGCCTCTGAATATACTTTGTTAATTCAAAACAACAACCATAAACCACTCTGTTTCCTTAAGAAATTTGTATCACAAGTTTAGTTAAATGGCGATATCGATATCTCAAGATCGCCTCCAAAATGACAGTGCTACTCTCCAAAGGCAGTCTGCCACATTGTATGAATGGAATCTTCCACAAGACACAGCTGTACTGTGGGGACAGTGCCTATGGGAGTTTAGGCATCACAGTGTTTTTCATTTATTACTACAATGAGAAACTTCTGTTAAGATTTCCGAGAAGCCTGAAATGTTGGATTTTTATTCTCATGCTCTTGTGCACACGCACATAATGGAAATAACTTGCACAATTTTGTCCACTAAACTGGATAAGTATCACACATCCTTTCACTCTGCAAGAGAGACAACAACCAACAGCACACCCGATTTACTTTGTCTTAGCATAGGAAGTAACTACAGGAACTTTGAAAGCTCCACAAATCCTCCCCAAATCCAAAGCATTAAATGTGCTTTTATACAAAGTTTAATCTTGCCAAAAGCTACCCCAACTGAAGATGTCAAAGTTTCTTTTGAAATAACATCACTTTGATCGGATAGAATATCTTTTCTTAGGTACCAGATTATATTTCAAAGTTTTCTATGGCCTTTTAAGGCCAATAACTGACATTCCATAGCACACTCAAAATGTTTACATAACTTAAGACTTTGATAAATGTTTCATGATTGACTTTACCTTACCTGTTACCTCCAGCTAAGCTATGCGTTTATACTGAATGTGTATTCATTATTTATTGTGAAAAGTTTCACACTTGTGTTGCCATGAGTCATTGGTAGTATCAAATAAAAAGTAGAGTTACTCATTTAGATTATACCTTGAACTTCAATCTTTTAGTTCTTTGCTAAAAAAATATAATTAGTTAATAATTATGTTCCTCAATATACAGGCATTTGAAGATTAAGTAAAAGTAACAAAATGAGAAGATAACCAATATGTACAGTCTTGTCATAAGTAATTAAGAAGGGGTGTCTGTTTACTTATGTCAAGTGTCTATTTAGTCCTGCTCTTTGTTCGATTCAACACATTTCTTAGCCCCAAGCCAACTACACACCTGTCTGTCATCATCTATACTACAGCAGCAGTCTAGCCCAAGTAAAAATATGTAAAAGTAGTCATACAGGACAGCCCACTCAGACTGCAGTGTGTCTCAGTGAAGATTAAAATATTACATTCATACAGTATTTAAATCTTTATCCTTTCCTTGTATTTTGTTCATCTGTTTCACATAGGCACAATACAGCTATATAAAATATTAAAACATCTTAAAAGAAATCTTACTTTTTTTGTTTATACTTTGACATTTTTTTTCTTTTTAAAGTATTATTTAAGCTCATTTTGATATCCACCTTGTTCTGATACAGAAAGGCAAAAGCAGAGTTTAGCCTGCTGTATCAAAAATAACAAAGGTAGCTGAAGATCTTAATTAAAACAGATTATTTTGGCATAAGGTTTCTTATTTTAAAAGAGAGATATTAGATTTACTACGGTACTTCAAAAGTGCTATTAATTACATTGTGACTTGTATCCTGCTAAATTACTATCACTAAATAAACATACGTGTTTCATCAGGCAGTTGACAGGGTTTGGTATATGTACTATATATTTATATTTAAAAAAATTTTTAAAAAAGAGGACAAAAGAAACATGTTTTTCTGAAATGCTTGTCCTACCTGCCGCTGCACTTCTGCCAGGTTGTAGGGCAGGGCGCCCTCCTCCAGTGGTGCTATTCTTTCGATATCTGCCAACGCGAGCCGCCTCCAGGCAAAAACCATGGGGGAGAAACATTAGATAAATAAAACCTAATCCTCGGCTATTTCTTCACTATATTTAGAGAGAATGAAGTAAGATTTTCCACACAATTTATTGATTTTTTTTTTTTGCTGCTGCATTTAACATCAGCAATATACATAGCTAGCCAAGGCAGTCCAAAAATACCACCCTATGCATACAACCCACACTGTATATACGAGCCAAATGTGATCAAGCAAACAAATATGCCTATTAGGAAAAGACCCGTAGGAGACAAAATATTCTGCCTCTTTCTTGGTTTTCAATATACGAGATGAAGATGTATGAACACACTAAACAAAAGAATAGCTTTATGTCTTCGGCTTTATTCATTTTTTTCAATTTCTCTTTTCTAATCTGCTCAATTTATAAGATTTATTAGGTTTGTAAAATCTAGAAGAAAAAGGTTCAATTAAAATATTTACCCAGTATGAACGTAAAGGTCACAAAGCTGGAAAAGGATGTCGATCTCCAATGGTGTAATCTGACCAAATTTATTGGCAGAATGAACAAATTCCTCTGTTATTTTTTATAAGTTGAGGGGGGGGAGGGGGGTGACAAGATATGAAGATGTTATTTTAACACAGGCATAGACATTAGGTTTAAACTGTAGTATGTACAGGCACTGGACAAAAGGGCAACCATTTTTTTTTGGTCCAATGCCTGTACTTTAAATGGTATCTTCAAAAAAGTTGTATCTATTTACTTTCCCCTTTTATTTTTTTACAAAATTTACAATCCTCACCTTATTATACTATTACTACAGACTAGGTGGGGGCAACAGAGCTGAATGGTCACTGCATCATGTGATTTTTGGGGAAAAGAGCTGACAACTAGGATTCTACAAGCACAGTAATGCCAGATGATACAGAGAAAACATATTTAAAGAAAGCAATACTGAAGCAACAGAACCACTCAGAATGGTGTAAACACCATACAAAAAGGTAAGGTATATAAAGCTACTTATCTTTTAAAAAAACTTTTTTCAAGTCATTGTCTATCTTTACAGGTTTCTTTCCATTTTAAAGCAAATCTAGTTCTGAACTGCTAACACATGTTGTGCTCTGTGCAGCACCAACAGACTTGTGTGTTAACACAAGATACAATAATTATTTTTCACAGAATATGTAGACAATGCAAAACTCATTCTTAAATGTCTCCTAATTTGAGCTTAGCTGTCTTATGATTTTTTTTTATTTTTTTAATGCATATGCCAACTATTTTTCAGTTGCGTTTCATTTTCTGGTTGTCACACATCGCTACATGACAGGGTTTTCAACTACAGTAGATGTACGAAGCCTGAGTCGTTCAGGGAGACAGGTGACGACAAACAGGAAGCCACAAAAATGAACTAAGCATGAAATCAACAAGACAGCAAAATAAGAAACTGTCAATATGCCAAAAGGAAATATATTATGGAGTTACTGCAAATTAAAAACTGGCATTTAGTCAGTTACCTCTGAATGTCAGCTGGTAAGAACAACTGTATGCTAAAATGTGCATGTTACTGCTGAAGAATGAATCATTTTATCATGTACAAATATATTGCCCATCGGAATTGTGTTAACTAGAAGATAATACAGCTCTTAAGGTTTTGTTTGCCTGAATCGTATAAAATACATTTCACCTTATCCTGAGTAACCTATGTTTTCTGCATGTAAAGTTTACTTTCATAAACATTAATAACATTTTACCTTTAGTAACCAGTATATCTTTCCGTGATCCTGCTAAAGTGCTGTATATTTTTCGAATGAGCTCCATGTTGTTCAGCAAGGAGTTAAACGCATTGAAGTATGAGAAGCTGACTTGATGAGAGATGCTTCCACCTGCCACCTGCAAGAGAAAACAGACCAACAGTGATTCACTGGCACTGTTAAAATAACGGACCATTACATTCACCTCAAACATACTGGGAGATCATAAAGTGCAGTTAATATGTAAAAAAAACACATTTACTGCAAAGCTATGGGGCAGCAGTGTGGAGTAGTGGTTAGGGCTCTGGACTCTGGACTCTTGACCGGAGGGTTGTGGGTTCAAACCCTGGTGGAGGTTCGTGGGTTCAACCCCAACTGTATAAATGGGTAACTGTATGTAAAATAATGTGTAAAAAATAATGTGATATCTTGTAAAAATTGTAAGTCGCCCTGGATAAGGGCATCTGCTAAGAAATTAATAATAATAATAATAATAATAATAATAATAATAATAATAATAATAATAATAATAATAATAATATGAAAACCAGCAGGTTCATACACCAAATCGATGGGACCACCAGTTTGGGTCACAGAGGACCCTGTAATGGTGCCCCAAGTGTTGTCTAATTCATCCATCATTCGCATCAAGGAGGGCTTCCATCATTGCAGAAAACAGAATGCGTAACACTTAGATGAACACAAAACACCTTTTGGAAGAGGATGTCATTCCTCTTCTACCCCTGCTATTTAAATCCACCACCAATCCAAATGAAAACCTACAAATAAAATGTACTAAAAATGTTCTTTACTTACTGAAACCAGGTTCTCTTCAACAAAAGGTGTGAGCATGTAGGAGCGGATGGTCACCATGATATCACTGAAATCTATGGCTGTAATGGCGCCACTCTTGGTTTTATCCTTCTGAGCAAAAGCTTGCCTTGCATGTTCCAATTGTAACTCCTAGAAATTTGTCAAGAAGAAAGATGATTATGACGAGATACTTCATATTAAAACAGGCTTTTGAAAACCAAGACCCTGGATTAGGTAAAGAAGCAGAATTTAAGCCAAATATTTATTTATTTTATTTTTTATAATAATTGGGGGATGGGACACTATATAATCTAAGTTTGGCTAGGCTACACAGCGGTACTATACCGACATGCTTTAAAAGAATAAAACCGTGCAGCCAACATAATGTCGACAAGTGCTCATTTAGTTTAAATAAGCTGTAAACGCAGTGATAACATTTACTTTTACAAGTTAGTCATTCCCTTTAAACCCCCTTTCTACCGCACACCTTGTGAAGGACAGAATAGATTGCTTAATAATGAAGTTGGGTTGTACCTCTGGCAAGAGTCCTTAGGGGTAATGAGAACACTTGCAGTATATTCAAACATTATAGGATTTCTGACAAGTTCAAGTAACACTGTTGTGTAAACACCTTGGCTAGACCCCCTCCTCCTCCCAGCTTCTACCAAGCAGGTCTTGTTTCGGGACACCCCACACATCAAATGAATCCAAGTGCTACAGAACAGATTCTAACTACAGAGGATTACCACACACTTTCTCATGATGTGTTGGGCTCTTAAGTTTAAAGAGTACAGTGTAGGTGGTCCTCCTGACTTGCACCAAGTTTTTAAACTTCTCATTCATTTTAAAATTAGGCACACTACTTTGTGGTTCACCCCTGGGGTCTTATCCATCAACAGCAATGCCTATAAGGTTCCCATGAATAATAACTGTATTTACAAAATATAAAAACATTGTCTGTTCCAAAGAAAAATCCAGTCACATACTGAAATGAAGTGTATGTAAAATATTGATATACTAAAATACAGTGAATAAAGATGTACTGCATATGGCTATAGTTTTATATCTTTGGATGCATCATCAAATGCTGTAATATTTAGTTTCTACCTTTAAAACCTTAATGCTCTAAGCAAAATATTAAAATAAAAGTTCCTATCCTAAGTCTGGTGGCTGACGCATGAACCCAATTTCTGACAGTTTTGAAAAGACCACAAAGAAACCATAAACTTTACCAATACAATACCTATTTGCAATTTTTTTTTTTTTTTATAGCAACATGACCAGTACTGAAGGCGAGATAATATCTACAAATCAGAACTCTTACCTGCAAAAACTGAGTGAACTCAGAATAGCTTAGGGGTTTCTTTCTGTCATGGCCAAAGTGAAGTCTAATGAATTCACAGTCCCAATTGAAAGGGATATGATGGTGACTAACTGTCTGTCCAAATATATCTTTGACATTTTCTATGAAAATGAAAAGACAAAAAAAGAAATATTGAATCATACAATACTTTGACACATCTTTAAAAAATAAATAAATAAAATATGTATATAACCAGGTAGTGAGACAAAGAAGGAAAATATAAATAAGTTCTTAGGAAAGCATTAACCAAGACAAAAAAAGAAATATTGAATCATACAATACTTTGACACATCTTTAAAAAATAAATAAATAAAATATGTATATAACCAGGTAGTGAGACAAAGAAGGAAAATATAAATAAGTTCTTAGGAAAGCATTAACCATGGCAAAAAGGAAAATGCCACTTAAAATGAACAGCCTACAGTAGGTGTCTGCAATACCACACAGGATTACCGATAGTCTGCAGGAGGGACCATGACGTGAAACGTATCATAAACTACACAAAAACCAACGGACGCCTTAGGGATTAGAACAATTAAGAAGAAATACTAAAATTTAAAATGTCAAAGAACTCCCACGGTAATTTCAATACCCTATTATTTGAGATTAAAAAAAACAACAACTTTATAATATACTTTATAAACACTTTTTCTAAAACCCTCCACACTGGTAAATGTTTGCTTTCTAGATTACAAACAAAGCACTCCCAGATATTTTCTATTTTGGGGTTAGTCTTTGCATTTACCTTATGGTCATGCAGATGTTTTGAGATCATTCCTCTGTTTTTATTCATCTTAGGCCACTTTCACACTGGCATGCTCTACCCGGGCTTGATAAAGCAGGTCTGACCTGGGTGACAATATGTAAACAATATGCGTATCAATGCCTTGGAAGCAGCTTGTTACTGACATTTCCATCCAAGCTTCTCTGGATTGAACCGTCGGCCCAAATGTTGATTGTCACTGTGTCGGTTCACGAATAGCCGTCAAGCATTTTGTGCCTCTCAACCCAGGTCAAAGTGTGTCAACCCACATCCTGAGGTCGGGTCACTGGGACCCGGGTTAATCCGGGTACGACCCAGGTACGTGGTTTCACACTACACGGGATTGTGACCCAGGTCTGGAACTGGGTAGGAGTGCCAGTGTGAAAGGGGCTTTATACTTTTTTCTTGTACACACAGCATCCTAATAGATACTGTAACCCTTTAGTATCTTACTTACTTGGCCTCCTATTGCTTCACAGCTACCCATTTTGTTGCTGTTGATACAGGTTACAGTCTGATTGTTCCCCTGCCAAGTCTGACTCAAGATCATTTTGTTTTACTAGAAATGAAATAAATCGGAGGGCGGGGGGAGGGGAATGTAAACCCTAACCCTGCAGCTAATCCTAACCCTAATATCACAACAAACAATCTGTGAGTCCCACAGTGGGGAGTTTATGTAGTGACTTCTATAATATACTGCTAATGACCACTTAATAAATAAATAAATAAAAGTTCCCCAGTCAAATAAAGGACAAACAAGCAATTTTCTACATAAACGGATCAGTAACACAGAACCCGAAAGCTCACAAATGCTCTCAACATGCCCAGACAACAAAGAAATAATAAAAGTTGCTTAGTGTGATCATAGGTCCACCAAAACCAATACCAAATTAGTGTGCAAGCTGAAATGAATTGTGAGTAAACGCTACATTTATAACAGTGCTTTTACAAGTTTTCACACTTACAATTGATATACAGTAAGCACTGCATACTTCTCACAACTATCTAATCTATGAATACAAAAGCACAGATGTTATTTGACCTTGCATATTGAAACATTCATAGAAGTTTTCCATTCCCCCCCCCCGTGATAGCAAATCCCTTTAAAAACTGAAAGATTATGGTATTTAACTTATAAAGTACATTTTGCTTGTTCTGTTCATGCATGTTTTGCACCACCTCTAACAGGAATGTAAAAAGTGATAATTCACCGATTTACAATAATTATGATGAAACGCTCCTTTAATACCTGGTGACTGCCAATGCTTTCCAGCAAACTAAACACATGTGATGTCTAACCCATAACCCCTGAAGGCTGACCTGGTGGGCATGCTACCTGGAGCAGCTACAGCATGTTTAAAACAAAAAAAAGAAAGCAAACATGGTTTTATGTTTAATATTTTTGAAAAACATTTGTCAATGTAGCTATAACTATTAATATTGTAAGATTTCAAGATCCACTATTTTTTTTTGTTTGTTTTTTTTGCTTAGTAACCAGATTAAAGAGATACTTTTATATCCACTTACCAAAAGATATATCTCCAGTTCCGTTCTTGTCAAATAACTGAAAGGCTACGATAAACATGGCATCGGGGGCACACAGAACCGACTCAAAGGCCAGAAACTCTTGGAAGGAGATGAGCCTATTTTGGGAAAGAGCAGACATTGCTTAGAAAGGCAGAACCCAGAACCTGAAGAAAATAATGGTAATTAAAAACCCTTAGAGTTAACGCAACAGTTAGAAATACAATAAAGCTGTGTTTACACATTTAAAAAAAAACACACACACAACAATGATTTATTGGACTGATTACCATGGATACCAGTATGTATATAACAAGACTTTTAAAAAGTACAAAAGAACGGATACACTCAGGACCCTGAACGATTCATTTTATTCATTACTATAAAGCGAAGGCGGAATAGTCATAGAGAGCCAGCATGGTGCATTATTTAAAAATAGAACATGGAGGGATTGTATTTTGAAAAGACATTCTGAACAAAACAAACAAAAAAAATCTACATTTTAAATCTGTGAAGCAAGATATAATTTATGATTATAAAAATGCAAGGGATAATGTATGTACGTCTGATAAAAGTCAAAATTTAAACTATGTTGAGTAAAACACCACAGATCACTTCCTGTGCTGTGCATCACCATTGGTTACTGGACAGCGATTACGTAACAGGAAGCAACAGCAAACTTGTCACAGTTGTATTTAAATTACTAAAAAAAGTATGCATGTTACTCCACAAATACAAATTCCTGACCATGCACTCAGCTGACAAACAAATGTTACATAATGCCAAACAGCAAAAGATTGAGGTAAATCTTTCAGAATCATAAATGCAATTATTTAAAAAAGGAAAACTAGTACAACATTTATTCAAGAAACATTTCACTTGACTAAAAGGGTCTGGTTTGCGATGCTTTTACTTCAATAATAGAAACTTGGTGCATATAGAATTCAAATATATATATATTTTTTTTTACTTTTAGAATTCATTGGTGTAATCTTTGCACATTTTTAAATAAATAAATAAATCCAAGTCACCTTGCAAAGAACCATTTAAATAAAAAATGATTTAACTGGTCTTTCAATCATTTCTTGGTTTGCTCAAATAAGAAGTTATTTGAAGTGAACATATTGTGTATTGTAGTGTGTGTGGGCAGACACTCACCCATCTTTAGTCGTGTCTGCCACACCAGCGATCAGTTGCACTGTCTTAGGGTTGTGAAGTGGTTCTGTGTGCAGTCCAAGGTATTTCTGCACAAAATCTGCAGGGGTCATGTAACGCTCCCCATCCTTCTCCACACTCGAGTACTACAAAAAGAAAATATTAAAAAGAAGGAGTCAAATAATCATAGTGAAAGCAAGCATAACACATATACTGTTATTATACTTATTTGTGTTCAAGCAACAACTACAGACCTGGTGTTTTAAAGCTGCAGCGCCCCAGTGATTATCAGTGTTATACAGTACTAAAGTGTGAAATGAACTACATTCTTCTAAAACAAGCATCTTCCTGTGTCTGTATACAGGAGGTTAGAATACAGCTCTGGAAAACACAGTAAACAAAAGGTGGTCCCCCACCCCTCCCCCACCACACCACCCCCACACCACCCACACCAATCACTGCTTGATGAGCTTCTGGGATCAATAAGCTACTAACAAACAAACGAGCAAAGATGGGTCGAATGGCCTCCTCTCGTTTGTGCCAGTAGTTTTCTGAAAGGGCAATCTCTGGGTAGTGTAGGATACCCTACAGTACCATATCACACTTTCAAAACAGTGTAATAGCACAGCCATGACTTAATATGCCGTAAATTCAAATATAAAATTAAGCTATTGTGTATGATTTGACTGACAATATAGGGCTGAAGTACTTAATTGGATCATTAAAACTAAGCAAATAACCAAATTGAAATTGTCATGACCAACCTAAATGGGGCTCTTGCTTTCTCTTACTTTCTACATTAAACCACAATAATGCAACCAAAGGCACAATGATATGTTTAATCATCATTTTCATATTTAACTAGCTTTTGACATAAAACTACAGGGATCTCACAATAGGTTGCATGCAAAGTAACTTACAAATGGGTGTCTGATTTTCAATTAATAGTAATATTTCAAATGACTTTTTACAAAAATGTCATCAGACAACGGAGGCACTGTAGTCGATTTGGTTACGAATACATTTTCAAGAAACTTTCTCTGAAAAAAATTGGAGATTGTTTAAAAAAGAAGGTATATACCACAAATACACAAACTGACAGATGAAGGGTAGGGATATACTCACCACTTCTAAAATGTTAATTATTAAAAAGGTATCTGTGACTTACAGAAAAAAAAAAAAATGCTGGAACTGTCTTTTGTTCAGTACAGAAAAGGTGATATGGAACAGCACTGGCTACAGCAATCTAGGATGACTATCGAAGTTAGCACAAAAACACGAGCGTTTCCAAAGTCACTTGCGAGACACTAATGCTCAAAACTTTTGGACAAACTCAGATTGATGTTCAGCTGGATAAGCAGAAGCATAGGGATACAACACATCACAATGAGCAAGGAAGAATTGGCTTTCAGAGGGCAAGATGAAGGCACCAATTCCTCAAATAGAGGTAATTATGTGGAATTACTTTCTCTGACACTTTCTACAACAGCATGTTAAGCAATCACTTGTCAATAGCACAGTATTCTCAAGTACCTCTAACAAGATTCAGAATGACTTAATCTCTTCGGTGTCTCAGATTTTGTTAGATGCAATAAAAAGGAGAAGTACAGAAAGCCAAGTACAAAGCTGTAATGGGAAACGCAGCTCCGCTGTCTTGTGTTTTTAGGTATGTGACTAACAAGTGGCCCAAATGAGCAGTTGTTCTGTGAATTTGTTATATTTATAAAAAAGCCTTTTTTTTTTTTTTAGATTCTATTGATTTAGAAGTATTACTATGCAGGACAGATGCAAGAAGAAGAAGAAGAAGAAGAAGAAGAAGAATTGTTACCTTTATTAAAAATGTGGACAGATTAATCAACTAATGCCCATAATCTAACCGATCAAAAATTAATCGAGTAAAAGCCCTAATATATTTATGTGTGCAAATTAACTTTCACAGCTGTATTTATTTTTACTAACTAGTCATTTAGCAGACGCTTCTGCTTGTTATTGCAATAAGTGACAGTATATAATAATCACAACAAATACTTTTCCTTACATGTAAATCATATACAGTTTGTAGAATCATCATTGATTTGTACAATAATGTCTATCAACAGAATGTTGTTGATCTAAATGTGCTAGAATTCAACTAGAGATATTCTATGTTCAAGGAGATCCAAATTTAGTCCAGGAATGTGTGTGACCTTTTCTTGGGTCACTCTAAACACAGTATGCTACTGTTGGATTTTTACTAATGATAAATTAGTCCTTATTCTCTGTAATAAATCTTCCATTTTGATATATGGGGGTAAAAATAGTGAGGACAGAAATAGAGACAGAGAGCAAGAAGATGGCACAAGGGACACCAGTTCAGAAATAAGACTCCCTACATGTACTAGTTTGACATTTAAATGTTTACTACGAGCTATGTCGCTATGCCTTAACATCCACTGAAGGAGTCACAAGCAACTAAATGTTCATTTAAAAAACTTCCACCATGTTAAAAACAGCAACACAATGGTAGTCTTATTTCCAAAGCATGTAACTTAGAGTTATAATACGAACAGAACTGAGGGTGAAAACAGTGGTCCTTATAATACAGCCCACAGGCAAGTGTTGCCCCCAAGGAAACAAAGGCACTGACCCACACCTATCTTAAGGTAAATTACACACTTGTTGCTATGTCTAGTTTGTAACTCCCCCCACATTTGACATTAGCACGAACTGGCTGGGCTTAAATGCTCCCGTAAACTACTGTACATATCTAATGCAGCACGCCCCATTTTTTTTGTGAACTAACCACTGATGTAGAATTAAAAACACAAACGTATTAAGTGTATCCCCATTATTAGTCTGCCTTATTAATCAAGATGTAAAGGCTGCATGTACAGCATCCTGGCTATTACTCAAGACTATTAAGTCTGGCTGCGTTTCATTTACACTGTCACATGACCTGAGCATGTCGGTTAAACCTGATAACCAAGGTCAAAATGCCACCAGTTAACTAAAACTAAATACCAACTGAAAAAAATTGGTTTTATAAAAGGATTGCTGTGGAGTATTTGAGTATCTGTTGCAGCACTGACTACCAAGTCATTTGTGACTTTCAAGTACCTTTCACATTTGAATGCTACTTTCATAAAGACTGTCTGCTTAATTTCACAATTTAGTTTGTAGATGCCATATACATTACATACAGTCCCTATTTTCTGTTTTATATAAACAAGCAAGGCAAATGGAATCGCATTATTTCTT
Source organism: Acipenser oxyrinchus oxyrinchus (assembly GCA_030684275.1). Lineage (NCBI taxonomy): Eukaryota > Metazoa > Chordata > Actinopteri > Acipenseriformes > Acipenseridae > Acipenser > Acipenser oxyrinchus. The sequence goes on from CM060257.1 coordinate 12,770,699, forward strand.
GCTGAAATCAACAAGTAAATTTGAGTTTTACAGTCATAAATAACATGAATAGTCTTACCTTTGAAAATACTGCTTTTAGTTCATTTGTATCAGCCCTCTTTGTTGACTGCACCTGTAATACATACATGTTTCCTATAGTAATTAAAAGCTATAAGTGAAACAGAATTACACTCACATCAGAGCAGTACTGGGTAGGAAAAAAAATGTAACAATAAACAACTTGGTCTTGAACTGCTTTTATCCAGGTTGCTGCTATTACTACACACACTGTACTCAGGACTGCGGCTTTTTTTTTTTTTTTTTTTTTGTAGTAGTATCTAACAAAAACAAAGGGCTTGCTGACAATGTTTCCATTAATGGCAGACAAAAAACATTAATTATCTTTTTTTTTACTGTATAACGTTTTATAGGTTTTGAAAAAAATGCTTAATAAAGTAGCATGTAGTGTTTAGTAATTTAACATATTTTAACACCACAAATAAATTATCAACGAGTTTTTTTTTTTTTTTGTTTGTTTGTTTTTCTAATCGAATCTTCCGATTGTTCTGCAGGAGTGACACAGAAAATGAAATGGTACGGTAACTAGGCACCGGTAGTATACACAAGGATCATACAGTTAGAAAAACAGTACTTTGTAGGCAATGTCAACAATAGATTCTATAGTATCAGAAATCCTGCACAATAATATCAATACACAGCTGTCACACAGCAGAACTCGACCACAACATGCACATACAACATTACAGCATTTAACGAAACCCCTTACCACTCCTGGCGCAATTGGAAATACAACTGATAGCAAACAACGTGCCCTAGATAGCTAAATAACTGATTAACTCAGTAACTATCGGAAACGCCAAAGCTGTATTCTGCAATGCAAGAAAATAAACAGAGCTCAGTTCAGGCCGATCCCTGAATCCCTAAATCAATGCAAACGAGTGCCTTTGTTTTTTTTTACAAAAAAAGAATAAATTGCATTAACTACAATTTCACTCCTAAGTGCATATACTTTAGACTGTAATACGGTAAATTACACACATAAAAGCAATTAAGACAATCTACTAAGTTTTATACTAGTAACCAGTGTCACCTTGACCGCCATGCTGCGTATGATGTCACGATAACTGGCGCAGGCGCTTGTCTGTCCTCCTATGTAAATACATTTCGGGTGTGGGAGTACCAAGCAGACTCACCCCACGGCATACCGGTCAACCTCTCTCAAAGAAGCCTTTCAGGTAGTAGGCTGCTACTGTCATTTCTGTCTCTATGACTGCATTAAAACGAAATAGAGCCGGTTTGACAACAATACATTCTTATACTGTGTCTGTTACGTTAACTCTGCAAGCACAGACACATATGTAAGTTACGGATAGTTTTGTACAGCACATTAATTTTGAACACTACTGCCTAGATACTTGATGGAGGGGCGGACTGATTTAGGAAAGACCCTTACAATTAAACGTCACACACACACACAGACTCAGACACATCATACACATTTCGTTTTTAAAAAATAAATTAAATAAATTAACTGTATCAACCCAAGTGTATATGTAAGTATACAAAGAATATGTAAGACTGTCTCTAAATGCACTCGTTAAATGGAAACCTTTAACTCTGGTAATGCGATTAGACTATACGTGTGAGCTTTTTTTTTAAATGCACTATTTTAAAATTAAATATATTTTGGCCCCTTTGACAGCCCATTTACAGTCAAATAGTTACATTAGCCAATGTCACTTATTGTGGTGTGTTCCTAATAAAGTGACCAAACCTTTAATATACTGTATATATTTTATATACACATTTTAAATACACAAATCAACATTATTATAGTTCTGCATTGTTGGACATGCACCTTAAAAACATACCACTCTGCCTGGAATAGCCTTAAACTCACACTGCAGATTTAGAGTGGCTATCAGCTTTATTTGAAGTCTGCCAATTCACGAAAAAGCCTCTCATACTCAAAATTTGACTTGGGGTCAGTTTTATTTAGAAAACATTTTGAATATTACTTAAAGTCAAAATGTCACAGATCAGAATGCATGAATATCAAAGAGAAATGCATTACCCTATTATGAAAACAGAAAAAGCTGCATCCTTAGGGACATGGAAAATCACTTCCATTTTGAGTGAAACTGCTAAAATTATTCCCCTGTAAGTTTTCTTTTTCTTGGATTTGCATAATAACAACATCACAGTACAAAAATAAGGTCTGAATCTTATTTCTGCTTAGCATGTGACACATACCAGCCACATACTACAAGGAAGACCAGTTCAGAGGCCCTTCTGTGGGTGTTGCCTTCTACACAGTCAAATAACCAATAAACACTGTACGTTACTTTTTCATATAAAATGTACTTGAATTTCATCAGTGGTTAAGTCTTCTTTCTACCACCTTCGAAACATTTCTAGAGTTCGCTCTTACCTTTTACAGAAGGATGCTGAGATTTTGATCCATGCTTTTGTTACATCGCATATTAATTAATGTAATGCATTGCTGGTTGGGCTGCCTTCTCACCTGGTGAATCGGTTACAACTGGTCCAAAATGCAGCTGAACGAATACTGACCGATACAAAAAGGACTGACATTTAAGATCTTACTCTTACTCTTGTAAGGCTGTTTCAGGGAATAGGGCCTACATATGTATCTGAATTGCTGCATCCTTATATCTCAACAGTGCTTTTCAAGTTTTAAGTTGCTGACCATTCCCTTATTCAGGTATGCCACTCTGGAAGGTTGACTTGTGCTCCCACCCTCTGGAATTCCATGCCTCTGGTTGTCAGAATCTCTGAAACCCTACTGTTTTTTCCAAGCTTATGGAAAATGGACATTTTATATTTATAGCACTTTGTGGTGGCTTGCCATGAAATGTGCTATGTAAACACACTAACACACAGACTATGTAAAAATAAATTGTGAATGTATATGAAATATCATCACAAAAGCATTTATGGCAGTGTTATGCATTTCATAGATGATAGCCATGTTACCGTTTTATTGTGCACTAAACTGAACTGAGCTAATAAGTTTTAAAAGGGTTACTTTTATATTAGATGACAGATTATTTGAAAGCATGCCACTGTCCCTGGAATCATCTATGTGTCATACTGACCTTGTTATCTTATCTCAGCTATTCAAGATAAGATTGAACTGCAATATAAGTCCCTCATTAGGTAGTAATATATTAAAGTTATTGGAAAGTTATTCCAAAAAGAAATTAGGCACTCCATTTCAACAGTTTTAAAAATATCTTGACAATATGGCTCAATTTACTGAACAGCTGTTAGTCAGACTTTTTAGATGATATCCATGTTTGTAAAAAAGACTGAGGTAAATAATAATAGTTTAATTAGGGCATTTTTAGTAACTTGTAGGCTACTGGATCTCATTATAAGGAAGCGGTGCTAATGTGAAGCACCATCTTATTGTGAAGCTGTTTGCTCAATGTTTACATTCTTTTTACTCGCCAGTATAAACATAATCACAGATGTAACATCTATTGTAAATACATGTAATACAATGCAACTGATACAGTGTGTATAGCAGGCATTAGTAGGATTATCACATTAGTAGGATTACTTCCATTACATGAGAGTAGGTGTTAAAACGTCATGCTGATATTGGACTCAGCTCTCGCCAAGATCAGCACCAACTAAGACATAGCTTTTTTTACTGTAAACTAATGTGATCCATCTGTGTTTCCTTCCATATGATGATGTAGATATCCTTCTGCCTGGTGTTGATGGCTGAAGTGTAATGCTGGTTCTAGGGATCAGCCTATTTTGCCTCCCTGGCACATCAGCACACACAACGGCTGCAGTGCGGCCTCCGTAGCGCATCAGCATGATGAGTAGGGTACTACTCTGGGGTCTTCAAATGGGCACCTTCCATCCTTGGTGTTTCGTCGACTAGCCCACGACACCTTAAGAGGGCTCAGCAGTGATTCTGGCATCCCAGCATCACCCCCCTCCATCCCCCACTCAACCAAGCCCAGCGTACTTACCTTCCTTTACATTGACGTTGCTTTCTTTCTTCTGTGCTTGAGGTCCCCAACCAGAATCTTTTGTCTCAAACAGAGCCAGCTGCTGCTCCTCTCTGCTGTTTCAGATCAGTTCTTCACTATGCGTCACAACTGTTGACCACTGAATCCGATGTCTCTGAGAAACTGGGTTGTGGAGTGTGCCACAAATTCTCGACAACCCACCTCTACTGGGCAAACCTGGACTCTCCATCCTAGCTGTTCTGCTTCAGCAGCTAGTTGAGCACACAAGTTCCTTCATTTCATACGCCTCATCCACAGCATCCTCCCATTGCACTGTTAGCTCTACCAGGTGAACAAGGTGTGCTGATCCAGACCACAATATCAGGTCGAGGGTTAGTGGTGGCAATCTCAGGTGGGAAAATAACCTGTTGTCCAACATCTGCCAGCATTTTCCAGTCTCTAGCAGCTTCCAGTTGTCCTAGACACGTTTTGGTTTTAATACCTTTTCTTGGCAGTTGCTCCCCTGGATGGAGGAAGTTGTTCGTTGTGTGTCATAGATTGCTGGCATTGGTGGCAACTTGTTGGTCATGCTGCACATGTCTTCCAATGCTAAGGCCAAACATCGCAGCATCTGGTCATGACTCCAAGTAAACCGTCCTTGGCTAAGACGCACCTTACCATCCTGTCAAAATATGTCTTAATTTAGCTGGCGTTGAACACAAAGGACACCACAGACCCTCTCCTACCCATAGATTAAGGTTCTGTGGTGATGGGAGATCATATGTTGACCTGATGAGGAAACTGATCCTGCTCTGTTCCATTGTCCATAGACATTGTCCATTGTCCACACTCTCCCATCTCGTCCATTCTCCATGCTTGGCCTGTGAAACTGCCTTTACGCACCTCATCCTCTCTTCCTGCTTTTACACCTTGTTGACTGCCAGCTTCCTCTGTTGAGCTGGGGTTGCTTTGTGCCATGTAGGAGGAGTTGAACTGCGACCAAGGCCTCCTCTTCCGTGCTGTACTTGCCCCATGATATCACTGATACGAAGGACAGCCTTTGCATCTTCCATGCATATATAATGCTACAAGTGATTATTGAAGTGCTTGTAGCTAACAAAATATCTTTACTCAGCTGCTGTGTACTATTCACTATTCACTATTTATTATTGTTATTATTATTATTATTATTATTATTATTATTATTATTATTATTATTATTATTATTTATTTCTTAGCAGACGCCCTTATCCAGGGCGACTTACAGTCGTCAACAATTACATTTCAAGAATCATATTTTGGTCTCAAATGTGCTATTTTGAAAGAAATATTGATCGCAAACATTAATTTTCATTTTAAAACACCTAACTAATAAAAAGAAAGCTCTGAGTTTGCTTGTATTGCTTTCCAGGGAAGTTGTTACATTTACATTTCCTAGGTCATTTAACCTCAGAAGTGTCTCTGGAGGCAAGAATCTTACTGGTTGACAAGCATGTCAGTCATTAAGGGAAGAAGCTGGTTAATCACTGACAGGAAAGATGGCCCTGAAGGGGTGGGGATAATTTCACTCTCCAGTGCAAGACTATCTGAAAGCAAATAGAGATGTATTTAACCTACTGTAGTGTAGTACAAGATACCATGATTTAAAATAAAAACATGTTTGCTAAAACTTTTTTTCAAAAGCTCGCATTTTAGATCTTTAGTGAATGGATGTGCATGGCATGCAAAAGTTATGGAATTATTTTGTTAGCTAAAATCCTTTGAAGACTTTGCATTGGAATATAAAGGAACTTGCATTTCTTTAGTGCTTTTCATTCACACAGGACCTCAGCTGAATCATTGAGTAGATGCAGCCACATCCTGGGTCGAATGTGGCAGTTACATTGTGCCTGTACAACACCAGCAGCTTTTATTAAATGGAGTGAAAACCCATCAACCAAACACTGAAGGAGGGCTGAGACCACGAGAACTCATTTAACATGGTTCCAAGAGGCGAGAAGCAGATGCTTTCACCAAAACATTTGTTGCCAGGCAGAATTCAATTTGATGAATATTTTGTTGTCTGAATTCAATTAAAACAAACAAAAAACACTTCCTGGGTCAGCTGCCTGCAGCAAACCACTAACAGCAGACAAAAATACAACTCTTTCTGGGGACTAAAAGTGTTCAGGGCATGCACTACTATTTTAACCCACTGCAGGTGATATAAACAACAGATTGACTGCTAACCTCTTCACAGCCGACTCCGGTGTAATGGCACGAACAGCGAGTTAAGTTTAAACTGCCCCCCCATCATTTTGCTGAGAACACCAAATCATGATACAATTGTTGCCATTTGTCGTTGCTGTGGATCCCAGTGGCATCAAAAATGACGTGAGACCGGCTTCATGATCCACCTAGAACATCATCATCATCAGAATAAAATGGCAGTAGTATGTCACAACAATTACAGTTACGTTTTGTTGCTTCACAGAAACCACAAGTGTATAACCTCAGAGCGACTGGTGTTTGCTACAATGGTCTGGATTGTCCACTTCCCCTTATTGAGTTGTGTTGTATATACCTCTTCATTTAAGTTTTTAATGCCAGTTTGGTGCATGCAATATGAAAATGAATGTACCTTACTAAGTTAAATAAACCTTATCATTACAGCACAGTGGAAAATAGGGCCAAATATACCTAGAGTTGTCAAGGGTATACATGTATTTGCCTAAATGGGGCACTATCCATAAATCCTTTACTCATTAAACTAAGTCTTTTAATACAGTTTGACATTCATGAAACTGTTCTAGGCTGGCTTGTAAAAAAGGACTTTGAGTATTGTTTCTGTTTAATGTAATCTTTTAATGGCTGCTTTGATGTCATTTTGAGATTGACAGTGTGAACTCCCAGTGTGAAGACTGCTGACTCTCGGAACCCAGCGAGTAGTTTCTGTAGTTTCATAGACATTATCACCATTGAAACTAGCTCATACAAAATGAACTTATCAAAACTTATATATTTTGCTAAATATTTTGCTTCTTTTACCAAAAACTCTGTAGTTTTTAGTTTTATATTACCGTGTGTATTATTAATCTCTATGAAACCAATTTCAGGGAGATAACTGTGCCTACAATGTTTATGCTGGGTAAGAGAACACATTTTTAATCAATTTCACCACCTGGGCATAAGATTGTCTCAGAAAACACTAGCAATTTTACCTGTGTTACACCGAACTAGCAATAGCAAGAATAAAATAGATTTAACACTGGTAATTTAAGCTATGGTTGCATATTTATGTTGGCTTTCAAAAGTTAAGCTATATATTACCATAGATCAGACAGATCGCACAATAGGTATGTGTGACACACTCGTCATAAGATTAAAATTTTCCCCCAAATGCAGTGAATGTGCTTACAGTACAGTATTTAAAAAGTTATGTTTAAGACGTATGCTGTGAATGTAAAGAATAAGTCTCCCAAAAACTTTAACCTGCCGAAATTCAGAGTCAACATTGGTTGCATGTTGTTAAACATGTTTTAAATGTTTAAATCCAACAAATCTATATTTTAATATTTTTTTTCATACGATATACTCACTATTTTTGCGAAATATTAGCAGTGGACCAGCAGTGTGATAAGGCTGAAAAAAATAATTCCCTAGTAAAAATGGCAGCTTTACTACCAGTACTGTACTTTGTGTCAGAAAAGTAATGCAAGTAATTAACTCGTGTTCTTCTTTCCTGTTAAAATTCTGGTTGGACTTCATCAAGGTGGCAGCATAAATCGAATTAATTACAAGTATCAACGGGTACACTGGTTACAACTTTATGTAATGCCATCCTTTAGATAGCTAAAATCACTGGATACAGAGGCCTATGCTAGCTCCCTCCCTGTTTCTCTCTCTTTTTTTTTTTTACAGTCAGATGGAGCGGAAACACGTGGGTAAATAGGAAGGAACGTCAGGTGCGCGGGTTTATGGCGTCTGTCTGACTGCAGTCTTTAGAAATGGCGGGTAAGTTATGTATTTAATAAAAACACTTCTTCTGCAATATATTTACACATTTAGTTAAACTGCCAGGTTTTGTTGGGTATGTAATAAATCTGTATGTTTCACAGTGTTACATTTTAGTATCCACAGAAAGTTAACAGCGACTTAACTGACAGTTTAGACTGCAGGTTTGCATCAGCAGCATTAGCAACTGGGCAAGAAAACAATGTGTTGTCATACCATATGAAACAGCACCAAGTATGCACGTGTCTATAGTGAGGAATTTAAAACAAAAAAACTTTTTTTTTCTTTTTTTTTTTTTTTTTAAACATATAACTACGTAAACTTTCCGTTTAATTACATTTGTTTTGGTACAGGCTTTTTAGTAATTTCTGCATGGAAATGTAGATTAAAAATGCGTGCAGATAAATAAACGTTTTATAGTGTCCATATAGTTTATTTAATATTGTTCAAATTTGGATTATTGTGTGATATTGTGTTCAAGTACTACGTTTGCTTGCAACTCCTGTGCACTTAACTTAGTTGGACACTGGCAGGTGCAAAACAATTCCACAAACGACAACTACGGCATGTAGCTTAACAAATACTTCCAGGCTTACCAGACTTCCAGAGTGAAAAAACTGTATTTTTTTCCATCAATACATTGAAGCTGTATAAACTATGAAGCAGTTAAATAAGTATGTAATAACAATCATAATTTCAAAAGTCAACGTGGTGTGTATATTATACAAACGTCTGTGTTTATCAAAACACAATAGGGACTTACTGAATAAAAGGCTAACTTGGCTCGTGGCATTTGAAAGATTTAAATAATAATAATACGTATCCATATTTCAGGAAGTTAAACAAAATATTAAACAGTCAGAATTATTAAACAAGTAATCTATACGTTTATTTTATTTTTGTATAATTACTGTGCTGTCAACCTTCGGAGCACACTCCTACAGTTTCTGACTGGGACAAGAAATTAAGACTGACATACGGGACGTCAGGTAACCCTGTAAATGGTGTACTGTGTATTAGTATCAGTTGTTGAAGGAAAAACAAAACAAAAGCAGTATTGAGAGAATAAGGCTGCAGTGATTTAAAAAAAATAATTAAAAAACAAACAAACAGTGATTACATTTCTAATAGTAGCACATTACAGTGATAGTGTGATATTAAGCTTTGTACTGTCATGCGTTTGTCTGTGTCACGTTACCACATTACCACATTACCTTCACTCTAAACAACCTGACATTTCATGTTAAGATGACTTCCTCTATAGTACCCGAGGCTAGGTCTGCTTTTATCAGACAAAGTGGTGGATTAGCCCCACGTTACCCACTGTCGCTACAGGTATGGTAAGAGTGCATAACAATGACAATGAAATGAAACACGAGGCAACTGAAAGTAGTTGCTGCAACCTCTAGTATTTGAACAGTTTTGCTGCTTGAATGCTTGATCACAGTTTGCATGTAATACCTTTTTACATTACTCTCTCTCTCTCTCTCTCTCTCTCTCTCTCTCTCTCTCTCTCTCTCTCTCTCTCTCTATATATATATATATATATATATATATATATATATATATATATATATATATATACACACACACAGTACTGTGCAAAAGTTTTAGGCAGGTGTGAAAAAATGCTGTAAAGTAAGAATGCTTTCAAAATAGACATGTTAATAGATTATATTTATCAATTAACTAAATGCAAAGTGAGTGAACAGAAGAAAAATCTAAGTCAAATCCATATTTGGTGTGACCACCCTTTGCCTTCAAAACAGCATCAAGCATCAGTTCTTCTAGGTACACTTGCACACAGTTTTTGAAGGAACTTCGGCAGGTAGGTTGGCCCAAACATCTTGGAGAACTAACCACAGTTCTTCTGTGGATTTAGGCAGCCTCAGTTGCTTCTCTCTCTTCATGTAATCCCAGACAGACTTCGATGATGTTGAGATCAGGGGCTCTGTGGGGGCCATACCATCACTTCCAGGACTGCTTGTTCTTCTTTACGCTGAAGATAGTTCTTAATGACTTTAAGCTGTATGTTTGGGGTCGTTGTCATGCTGCAGAATAAATTTGGGGCCAATCAGATGCCTCCCTGATGGTATTGCATGATGGATAAGTATCTGCCTGTACTTCTCAGCATTGAGGAGACCATTAATTCTGACCAAATCCCCAACTCCATTTGCAGAAATGCAGCCCCAAACTTGCAAGGAACCTCCACCATGCTTCACTGTTGCCTGCAGACACTCATTCGTGTATGCTCTCCAGCCCTTCGGCGAACAAACTGCCTTCTGCTACAGCCAAATATTTCAAATTTTGACTCATCAGTCCAGAGCACCTGCTGCCATTTTTCTGCACCCCAGTTCCTGTGTTTTCGTGCATAGTTGAGTCGCTTGGCCTTGTTTCCGCGTCGGAGGTATGGCTTTTTGGCGCAAGTCTTCCATGAAGGCCACTTCTGACCAGACTTCTCCGGACAGTAGATGGGTGTACCAGGGTCCCACTGTTTTCTGCCAGTTCTGAGCTGATGGCACTGCTGTACATCTTCCGATTGCGAAGGGAAGTAAGCATGATGTGTCTTTCATCTGCTGCAGTAAGTTTCCTTGGCCGACCACTGCGTCTCGGTCCTCAGCGTTGCCTGTTTCTTTGTGCTTCTTCAAAAGAGCTTGGACAGCACATCTGGAAACCCCTGTCTGCCTTGAAATTTCTGCCTGGGAGAGACCTTGCTGATGCAGTATAAGTACCTTGTGTCTTGTTGCTGTGCTCAGTCTTGCCATGGTGTATGACTTTTGACAGTAAACTGTCTTCAGCAACCTCACCTTGTTAGCTGAGTTTGGCTGTTCCTCACCCAGTTTATTCCTCCTACACAGCTGTTTCTGTTTCAGTTAATGATTGTGTTTCAACCTACATATTGAATTGATGATCATTAGCACCTGTTTGGTATAATTGTTTAATCATACACCTGACTATATGCCTACAAAATCCCTGACTTTGTGCAAGTGTACCTAGAAGGATTGATGCTGTTTTGAAGGCAAAGGGTGGTCACACCAAATATGGATTTGATTTAGATTTTTCTTCTGTTCACTCACTTTGCATTTAGTTAATTGATAAATATAATCTATTAACATGTCTATTTTTGAAAGCATTCTTACTTTACAGCATTTTTTCACACCTGCCTAAAACTTTTGCACAGTACTGTATATATATATAGAATCTCAATAAAAAATGTTCAGTCTTTCTACCTGCTTTTACCCAGGAGACCTCTTTAGTAAGATTGTTTTGTCCCTGGGCTTTCTGTGAATCTCTGCTTGAACACAATAGTGTTTTAACTTTCCTATAATCTTGACTTTTTTCATGCCTTCTGATGAGATGCTGAGACATGTTCTGACAATATAAAAGTATTAGGAGTATTTGACAGGTACTGTCTTTGTAGGTACATTTCTGACATGTAGGTTGATGCTTTAAAAGCTCTTAAAATATTTAGTAAATCCACTCGGCTCCAGTAATTCCTGTTGCTATGGGGACACATATTTTACACCCTGTTTTGGGGGGTAAAAATAATTTGTAATGCACAACGTTGTGTACAAGTAAGCCATTGTAATGACAATATTATGAAAAAGTGGCTTGGCTAAGCTGTCTAGCACTACATCACATCCTTCTGTGGAGTTGAATAGTATTTAAAATAAAGTAACCACTCTGCTTGTTCCTAAACTAATAATCAATTTAACATTTATACTACTTTCTAGCAATTAATGCAATGGAGAAGAAACTGGCAGAGTACAAATGTGATACCAATGAAGCCATCTGTCTGAAACTAGGTAAGTTGGAATTATGTAGGACTATGTGATATGTTATGATACATTTTTCAATTAACTAAGGGGTTGTACAAAATTATCATCAATTACAAAACAAAAAAAGCACAGATAAAAATGCAGACACCAGAAACAGACTGTAGGTTTTAAAATGTAATTACTCCATAGTGAAAATGGGCAAACTGGTTTACTGTTTCCTTCATTGTACACAAACAGGTAGGCATGGATTTCCAAAGCGGTAAAAACATTGTTTCCTATATCTAAAAAAAACCCAAAATAAACCAAAAAAACCGACTGTTTTTCACTCCTCTGTTGATCACTGTCCATGTGTGGAAAGCAGGTAGTACATATTTTTCATAGCATTCCAGCTAACGATAGTTGCAGCTTAAGACATTTTAAGGTAAATTATATTTTATACGTGTTATAGAAATGCGTTTTTGTGTTAAAAGGGATTGTATTCTTCTAGGCTTAGTTCATGAAGTTATATTTTAGCAACTACAAATAAATTACAAGAAATGTGCCACGTTTTCTAATCTGCGACAGGCAGGATGTGCCCATTTATCTGTATATATTTTTTGTTTAAAGAAGCTTTTTTGTATGGTAGTGTACTGTTCAGTCGACTTTTTGAAGATGTCGTGCATCTATTTGTACAAACATTTAGACATATTAGTGTCTGTATTTGAATAGATTTTTCATCTATTTGCAAGTGGAACAACTGTAACAAATAAAAGAAAACATTCTACCATTGAACAATTCATTGTATTATAATTGAATTGGGTGGTGCTGTCTTTCTGTCCCATTTGCCATTCAAAGGATTACCCGTGATATATACTGATATTGCAAACCACATTACATCAGAAAGGAACTTGATAGACCCAGGAAAACTTTAAAACCTATACGCTGAGAATTAACCTGAGCTTGCTGACACGCTAGTGTCCATTGCCTTCTATACTCTCTCGTGCTGAAAGGATCCTTTTTCTCAACCAAAAGTGCAGTGTCATGAAAATAGTGCAAATAGTACTAAACTACAATATGAAATAGGATGCAACAAGTTAGGATTATCAAAGGTTATATCTACAACTACATATTAGTAGTGCAAGGATAGTGCATCAGCTGAGGATCCAGTAATGTTTCCTAGACTATTTGTATGTCGTGGTCTATGGAATATGGTTACTGCTATACTTGAACCCCTTATAACATACATCCACATTTTAACATTTTGTGCAATCAAAAACACATATTTTGTTTTTACAGGACATTAAATAATCCAGCATCTTATATATTGGTGACTTGTTTGTGATGCTGACACGCTGTCAGGTGTCATGTTTCATACCAGCTACCTTTTTGGCAAATACCCCTGTAATTTCAGTCTTTTATAAAAGAGAGAAAAATACAGGCTGACATAACGGGATTGATTTGCAGGCTCCAGCTGCCAAGTGAGATGTATTTTCCCAGTGTAGATGTTAGGAATTCTAGGTTGAGATATATAAGGCTTTCTTGCTTTTGCTTTGGTTTTCATTAGGCTGATGATGCTGTTAAATCTATTAGACATGCTTATTAAAGTTGTCTCATTTAAAAACAAAGAAATAAATAATATGTTGGATTCGTCTGCAGGTGTAGTTGCTGTTACCAGTTCAGTCGCACGGTAAAGAGGATGTTTGTTTTACTTGTCACACGTCCAACCTACACTACCGGTCAAAAGTTTCAGAACACCTCCATTTTTCCAGTTTTTATTGAAATTTATGCAGTGTAATGTCTCAATGTACTCTGAAATTAAAGCATAGAACAAATAAACAATTGGAGATAAAAAAGAAATCATGGAATTGTTTTGTTTAACAAAATTTAATCTAAATTTTTGACTCATCAAAGTAGCCACCTTTTGCAGATATAACAGCCGAACACACTCGTGGCATTCTTTCAATGGAAATCAAATATTGTTCGGAAAGTTCTTCCCAACACTGTTGCAGAAGTTCCCACAAATGTGTTGCACTTGTAGGTTGCTTTGCTTTCACCCTTCTGTCCAGTTCATCCCAAACCAGCTCGATGGGGTTTAAGTCTGGAGACTGTGCTGGCTATTCCATGATTTGAAGCCTACCGTCTTGTTCTTTTCTTCTAAGGTAGTTCTGACATAGCATGGAGGTATGTTTTGGGTCATTATCTTGCTGTAGGATGAACCCCTGACCAACTAGTATACCAGAGGGTATTGCATGGCTGCAAAATGCTGTGGTAGCCGTTTTGGTTCAGGGTGCCACTCACTCTGTGCAAGTCGCCGACTCTGGATCCAGCAAAAGAGCTCCAGACCATCACGCTTCCTCCTCCATTTTTGACAGTTGGTGTCACACACTGAGGAACCATCCTTTAAGCCTACTGACGGCGTACAAAAACCCTGCGTGATGAACCGAAGATTTCAAATTTTGATTCATCGGTCCATAAGACCTTCTTCCAGTCTTCAGTAGTCCACTGGCGGTGCTTCATGGCCCAGGCAAGCCTCTTTTCTTATTTTGCCATCTTAGCAATGGCTTTCTTACTGCCACTCGACCTGTCAAACCTGCAGCTCGAAGTCTTCTCTTCACAGTTGAAACTGAGACTTGCTTACTTCGACCAGTGTTAAGCTGTGCTTGAAGCTGTTGTCCTGTGAGCCGCCTATCACGCAAGCTGTTGACTCTCAGAAACTTGTCTTCTGATTCTGTTGTGGCTTTGGGTCTGCCAGACCTCTTCCTGTCAGAGTTTCCTCCAGTTTCCAAGTGCCTTTTGATGGTGTAGCAAACTGTACTCACTGACACCTTGGCTTTCTTTGCAATTTCTCTAAAGGAAAAACCTACACTTTTAAGGGTTATAATGGTCTGTCGTCCTTTGTTAATTGCCTTTTTCTCGCCATTATGATAGCAATATCCTACTTCCTGCAGTACAATACTGTCCAAATAATGCTTGAGGGTGTAGTAACACAGTCTGTTCCAACACTGCTTTTATACAGACAGAAGGTTTGTAAGTAATCAACAAAAGTTGGGACACCTGTAGGAATTGTTAGCATCAACTTTCAAGGCTTAATTTACTTCCATTGCTGCAGAACAGCTGTAAGTTGTTAACCCATTACTTGTTCCCTGAAAAAGGCCTTTTTGTATAACTCTGAAATGTATATTATTTTTCAGTTTTTGGTAACCTAAACTTTTTTTTTAACCTCTGGCAGTTTACCGCTTACCTTTGTACCATTTCAGGTTATTCACTGGACTTGAACTGCTTAAATTTCAATAAAAACTGGAAAAATGGGGGTGTTCTAAAACTTTTGACCGGTAGTGTATGTGCTTATTTATGCAAATGATTTCTACTTGGTAGTTCCACTTTAATAAAGATGCAGTCAGAACTTTGTGTTGCATGTATCGTGGATGTAATACCCACTGCAACCACCAGCAAAATAGGTTTAAAAACTGCACTGTGTGCATTTCCCAGGTAGTTTAGTAGTGGACAATAGGGCTTCCATGTTTACAAACTACAGTAAACTGCTGTTTAATTAGAAACTTCATGATTTTCCATAGTCACAAAGAAGCTGAGTTTAGGGACCAGCATTGCTAACTTAGTAATCAACACAGAAGGTACTAAATAAATAAACTGTTCAATTACCAAACATAGCAATTGAAATGTCCTGAATGAATTTAGTGGTGGTATTTATTTTAAATGACTAGTGAGTAGTTAAAAGATTGTTTGTAAGCTACTGTAGACTGAAGCATATACACTCCTGAACTTGACACCCAGAGTGTGCAGTTTGTGAATACCTAGGCAACAGGTTGTGCGGGAACAAGCTTACACCTTTGTGAATTGTGAAGGTGCATGTGCAGCTGGTCCTGAAGAAGTCACTACCGGATAAAAAGAGTTAACAGATATGTACATAAAATGTATAAAACTGCAGAATAACACATAAAATAACCACAGGAGATTTATCTACAACCGTCTTTTTGTTTAGATTGATAAAAAAATAAAATTAAATCGCAATTGAATTTATTTACAGAATCCTAATGCCTGCAATGCTATCCTTCTGGCGTGGGTGGGGTGGCAGCATCTCATTCACATTTCTCATATGATTTACTGTTTTCTGTATAATGTGCAGTACTAGTTGAGACATTGAGAGAATTGTTCTCTGTTTAAGAGAAGTGCTTATTGCTAGATAGTGTGACTATTAATGATGTCATGTTGTTGCCTGATTGTAATTTAGAGCGAGGTAGATTATGTCATAGCTTTGCAAGCCTATTGATCTGTAAAATGTATGGTAAGTGTAGTGGGAAATTGTCATGTGAAATGTTTCAATGGCATGTTTTTGGAGCTTCCCTGCTGTGAGAAAGCACTGTCATCCTGATCTTATCAGAACAACCATTTTTCTTTTTAAAGAACTTAACCCTTTGACTCCTGACAGCGGTATATCCTGAGATCGAGACATTTTAAAACTATGCTTCCTTTCTACTACAGCAGCATAGCATGAATTTTCTTCCTTAGAAAGTGTGCCTTTGTACTTGGTTAGCTCTGCGACCAAAAGAAAAGCAATGGGAATAGTATGTGCTAAAGTAAATTGTCCCTACCTAATGCTTGGGTGTTAAGCTACATTTCAAGACGGCAATACAAATATGTATGGAACCATCCTGGCAGTCAAATGGTTAATTATCATGATGTATGAAACAAAGCAGTAAATATTGCAAGCTTTGTGAGGCTGTGTGGTCCAGTGGTTAAAGAAAAGGGCTTGTAACCAGGAGGTCCCCGGTTCAAATCCCACCTCAGCCACTGACTCATTGTCTGACCCTGAGCAAGTCACTTCACCTCCTGGTGCTCCGTCTTTCGGGTGAGACGTAGTTGTAAGTGACTCTGCAGCTGATGCATAGTTCACACACCCTAGTCTCTGTAAGTCGCCTTGGATAAAGGCGTCTGCTAAATAAATAAATAAAAAGTAAAAAAGTGATGTGGTTAATGGTGCCTTGTGCTTTTAACAGTGCGTTTTCCAGAAGATCTGGAGGATGATAGCACAACATTCCACCCAGAATACAGTCACCAACTATTTGGGGATGAGTAAGTATTTATAGCTGCTGCTGTTTGTTTGTTTTTATTTATTTTATTTTTTAACATCTTTAACTTAAGAATCTTGCATACAGACTATGGTGTCCAGTCTACTGTATTCTTGTTTTACTGTTTCTGAAGACATGAGGTTGTGTGATGCATCTTCCATGTAATGAATCTGACATTAGACAGCAGCCAGCACTCCCATGCTTATCCTAAAATAATGATGGATATGGTGGACAGACTAGAGGGGGGTATTGTGATCTGCATTACCCATAACAATGTTGATGGGTAATGACGTCATTATGTTTTGGCACACTGCAGTGATGAGTGTAATTTGAACTGGCTGCTCTATTTGGCTTCTCAGACTTCTGGGAAGTTTTGTATTCACTGCTTGTAGATGTTCATAATTAAAATGTGCTTTCAGCCGTGCCATGTATTCTTTTAAAATGACTAAATGGTGTTTAAAATTTTCTTTTAGGTCTGATGCATTGTGTTAGGTGTTTTGTAGCTGCATGAAGTACACAATAATGGTCATTGCACACTGAAGTCATTTTTCTTCCCTCACCAGATTCAAGTGTCCTTACAATAAATATCTGCATTACACTTGTACAACAGTTACACACTTAGCGTAAATTGTACGTGTTTGTTAAGTAATATTGGTACAATAACATGGGTGGATCCGATGTGGGGTCCTCGGGGTCCGGATCAACCCCCATTAAAAATGTCAAAATATTGTTTACTTTAACTTTGTTTCGTATCAGGTATCCCCTTAGACAATCTTGATCCCCACCACCTTAATGAAAGTCTGGATCTGCCCCTGAATAATTGTATCTGTTGAATTTAGATAAAGGTGCGCCTGGCCTCACTGCTTTATGCCAAGGCAAGAATGACATAAACTGAAATAAATAGGCCTATATAGTTATATTTGAGATTGATAAAGGAAGTCTGTGTAGCCCACCAGGATTCACTCACTGGTTTGCAATACACTGATTCGTGTGGTTTAATCCAAGCGGTCTTTGGTTTCTTCTCTTTTCAGTGAAGTAGCATTTGGATACAAAGGCCTCCAAATCCAGCTGTTTTGCAGTGCTGGGAACCTGACTACACTCCTTAATGTCAAGTATACTTCGAAAGTGACTGATACCATTGACTGTGTGGAGGTAATTATTTTGGGTAGAGAAGTTTAGGGGTTAAACATTTAGGGGATATACTTAAATATTTTTACATGCCCATAGTTTGGGTCCTACAGTAGACATACAATTCATGTTGATACAAGAATTGTTTTGAGATATTTTCCAAATGAATTACACGAAAAAAAAAAATGCCAAGCTGTTTCTAGTAAACATCTGCCATCAATATAGAATGCATTGTTTATCCACAAGGATCTTTATTTTTATTTCAGTAGAGTATTATTTATCATTATTTGTTGGTATGAAACCTGTTTAAGGATCAACCAACCCCCCCCCCCCCAAAAAAAAAAAATCGACTGAATTATTGAACTGATAATTACTTCATGTTTAATGCCACTAGTATCCTCACCTCAAGTGCAGCTGTGTATGTGACATGGACTGTCGAGGGTTAGTCCTGAATTACTCTGCAACTTCAGAGATTCTTATGCAACAAAGCACCATAATGTATAACAGTCTAATCCCAGTCTGGTTTCTCTTTTGAAGCAAATATTAATCATCACACTCAAAGGGAGGTGCTTTTCACAATGCAGACAGGGGGTCCAAGACTAAACTTTGAATTGAGTGGATCTGCAAAGCTCTCTGCAGGAACTTGTATACTTTACTGTGTGTCAAAAGGGACCACCAATGTTTTCTGCTGGAGTATCTATCCAGTGTTTCTTGTGGTTAAAAAAAAGAGAAAAAATGTGTCTAGACTTGTGCCCATTGAAACCTTGTGTCTCCTTTTCATTCTCATTTGTTTTGGGTTCCTGAAACTGATTGACTGAAGATATTTTGCAACGCGTTTACATTTGTACTATTTCTGCTGTTTGGGTATGGAGTTAACATTGGTTTACTTCTGTGCAATATTGAATGCATATTTAAATTATTATATTTGTGCTTATAGAGTGTTTTATTTTTTGACAATGCTATAGTAGTCCATTTATGGTCAACTTTATTTTCTGGTCTGTAAAATGTAGTTTGTTGTGGGGGAAACTAAATGATATAAATCCTTGTTGACTCTATGGAAAGAAAAAGCAGATAATTTATGCATCCTCCAAGAAATGACCATTGTCTCCTACAAAAATGGAGAGACTAAAGATTTGAGCACTGGAGTATAGAGTGGATGTTTCAAACTGTGATTATACAATACAATAATATATAGCAGCTTTCATTGAACCACTTCAATGCACAGTAAACACCAAAATAAATACTTACAAACCAAACTTAAGCTAGAAAAGTCTTGATTTTAAGGATCATCAGAGATCTCCGTCCCTGATTTGCTTAGGGAGAGAGTTTGACAAGTAAGGAGTACAGTGGCTAAAGGCACTTCCTTTGCCCATATTTAGGTTGATAAAATAAGCTGTTACTTTTTTATAATCTTAATCCAAAATACCATGCACAGTGTGACAACAATGATGGCATGAATGTGACTATCATTATGGAAGTGATGGTTTTTCCTTTCTAATCAAATTATTATGGGGGTACAAAATGTGCGCTGGGTGCAGGGCACCCCAGTATACTTCAGGCAGCCAGAACAGTAAAAGGGATCAGGAAATGTACAAATTATTAAATTATCGAATTACGGGCATGACTATTTGGAAGCAAAGACAGAAGTATGCATATACAACTAACATAAATTATGCATTATGCACAGTCACCTTTTTGGTGGATATTATGGTATATTCAATAAATAGCCATTTAAATCATTAAGCTAGAGCCTTCTGTGGTGGTTCATGAACACTTGCATGCATATATCATAATCGTGGTACACAAAGGGCCCATTTTTAATACCCAAATGATTATTATATTTAGATCAATTGAATTGAATGTTAAAATGATATAATTCCCTGGTGAAGAAGTGATCTCTATAGAGTACATTCAAACACAGGAGCTAATGATACCAGCATCAAGTAAAATTAATTCTTTGATGGATAGGGCTTTACTGGGTCTGAGATATTACAGAGTAATACAGCTAACGCAATGTGCAATATAGATGGAAGTCTATGGGGCAGAGTTCATTGTGCAGCTGTCTGAAATAGAAGGGGGGATGTGAGTAATTGTCATAGTTAAAGTTCACCTTTCCTAAAACATCAAATATTTCCGTGATTGGAGTTGATGTCTTTCTTAATTGCAGCTTATTGTTTACTATAGGGATGGTTACAAACAAACCAGAATATTGGGACGTTGAAGGCATCAGAAGTCATTTTATGGCTTGTGATCCTGCTATTGTACAAAAATAATTATTTTTTTTTTTTCACTGCTTATTTTGGTCAGTAAAGTGGGAAACAGATGTGAAACAGATGCTAATGAAATTAGAGATCAGTGTTTCTTCAAAGTCATACCTTTCAGTCTCCTTGTATCAAAAAATTACCCAAATAAAAAATAAAAAAAGTATGCAGAAGTAAGCAAAGTAAAAAACAAACATGTGCTTCAATTCGCATGAGTCAAATGTGTTCTTAACAAAGGTTAGCCAAAGTGTATGAGCTCTTTGTATTTGCAAGGTCAAAGAAAAACAAAGAACAAAGCAAGGGCATAACAAAAACCTTTGGTGTTGGGTTGATTTGCAAGTTCTTATTTTTAATTGATAAGTTTTGATACATTACGGTATTTTTCAGTAGGTATTTGTTATAATTAGGTTTTAACCGATAAAACACCCCTGATACAAAAAAAATTAAATTGGTGGATAGCCAATAAACACCGGAAATCACTGTAAAAACTGTGGAAATGGTTAGTGTATTCACGTTGACTTTACCCTTTTCACATTTAAAAAAATAAAACCTACTACAAAAATAATAATAAATGCATTTTCCTGTACTGCTGGGCAATGTCCCGCCTTCCTGAATTGTATCTATCATTGATTAGTTCTGAATACTTTAAACCCGCCCCAACTACTGAGTGACAGAACTTTCCTATATTTCTATTGGAGTCTCTGCTTGCGAGATTTAAAACGAGATTACAATCAGGATGGAGGCTTGTTAGCAGGATTTAAAGCTGTATTACAGTTAAGACATGGAGGATTTAAAACAGAATTGTGGCGAAATGTACAAAAATGCGTACACCCAAAAACCCCAGAAGAATGTGCCTTTGACCATAGGGATTTTGTTGTGGAAGACAGCAAAGGAAAGAAGGTACAACTTAAGTGTGCAAGTACTGTCGAGTTATTATACGTATTTTGACACACGCACACCTAAAAAAAAACAAAAAAAAACGCTCAAGCATTTTGGGAAGGAACCGAAAACTCTAATTTCATACAGTATATCAAAAACGAAAGCCCCGAAAAAAACAATTTACATAAAACTCGAAAATAGCTAAAAATAAGCACCGAAAAATATAATAAATAAAACCCGAAAAACAGAAGCCCTAGTTATAATATAGCTGGTATCCTTAAGAGTTCCTTGAAATTGCAGCTTACATTTTAATACAATAAAAAAAAATTTAAAAAAATTAGCGTGCTTTTATTTATTCACTTTCATTTTATACATGCATTCTTCTATTATAAACAATATCCCCTTCAGTCACGGTGTGCACAATTGTTCCATTTGTTTCCTATATATTTATATTTTATAATGCATGTGCCCAAAGTTATGGCAGGGCAACTTCGAACTCCATAGAGTTCACACAAACTTTTTTTTTTTTATTTCTAAAAATTAAATTAAAAAAAGAGACGGAAGGGGATATAATAGAAAAACAATTGCTAAATATCTAGATACTTGTCTATCTTGCAGGTGCTGTTATAAATGTATTCTAATGCTTATTGTTTAGATAAATTTATATGGGAACAGACACAAAAAGCAGCAGAAACGCATTGCAATATCTAAACTAGGTAAAAGCTTGAGTTCTACAGTAAGTGGTACATGGACTGAACATTGACAATATAACTTGTTTATCCTTGGCCCCTGTTTATAGCCCCTATTTCTCAAAAATGTAGTTCAAAAGATAATACTGGTAAAGTGCTATTCATCTGCAGGTGCATTACATCCACTTAGAAATGAGGTGATGGCTGAAAAGAGAGGAATTAGTAGCATGTTGTATTAGCCTTTTGTACTGCATTTTGTCTGGAGCTTCTTAATTTCCCTGTTTTGAATGCAGAGCAGCAAGGGTCTTGGTATAGAACTAATGGCCATCATGCATGTAAATGGTGTGAAAGAGCTGCTTAGCAAGTTAATACAAAGTGTTCTTATGGCAATCCTTGTGGAAATGGATACAATACAAACATTACAGCTGAACTCACTGCAAATTCTACTGAGTAAAATCCAGGGCTTATTGTCCCTAAATCTTTGGAATTGAGGGCAAGTTAATTTTATTGAATTCACTGGCAGGCTTGGAGAAGGGCTCATATTGATGTACAGGGTTTTGTTAAGGTGAGATCAATTCACTACATTTTATTGCCCGGTGAGAAGCAGAAATACATTATTGTGGAACTTCATCAAATATTCATGGTTTTGGATAAGTAGTAAATGTATTCAATTAAGTGGTCTTTCACTCAACGAAGAAAGGGAATTTCAGCTCTGCTCAGCTGACAGCCTTGATTGCCTAATGGTTTACTTTTTTGTAATACTTTGCTTTTCATTCCTTATATCCGGGGTTAATCAGGAAGTAAACAATTCCTAACGAAAGCACAATGCAGCCTTATTTTGCCATGGTTTTTATCGAAAAACATGGGTGATGTAAAAAGCAGTAACTTGTTCTCATCTTGCTAGTGTGTTACAATAATAAATGGGTTTTCAAAATGCATTAACCATTTGCCTGTTTACATGTGTAATTGTTTATTAAGAGTTGTATAAGTTTTGCAGTCAGTCAGTGTAGACATGCTTTATTTCTTTATTACTGGTACATGTATAGCTGTTGTACTGACAACATTGACATTCAAAATGAAGACAAAAAGGACTGAGTAAAGTCCAGGGCTTATTGTCTCTAATACCAAATTCTAATCATATACAGTACTGTGCAAAAGTTTTAGGCAGGTGTGAAAAAATGCTGTGAAGTAAGAATGCTTTCAAAAATAGACATGTTAATAGATTATATTTATCACTTAACTAAATGCAAAGTGAGTAAACAGAAGAAAAATCTAAATCAAATCCATATTTGGTGTGACCACCCTTTGCCTTCAAAACAGCATCAATTCTTCTAGGTACACTTGCACAAAGTCAGGGATTTTTAAGGCATATAGTCAGGTGTATGATTAAACAATTATACCAAACAGGTGCTAATGATCATCAATTCAATATGTAGGTTGAAACACAATCATTAACTGAAACAGAAACAGCTGTGATGGAGGAATAAAACTGGGTGAGGAACAGCCACACTCAGCTAACAAAGGTGAGGTTGCTGAAGACCGTTTACTGTCAAAAGTCATACACCATGGCAAGACTGAGCACAGCAACAAGACACAAGGTAGTTATACTGCATCAGCAAGGTCTCTCCCAGGCTGAAATTTCAAGGCAGACAGGGGTTTCCAGATGTGCTGTCCAAGCTCTTTTGAAGAAGCACAAAGAAACGGGCAACGTTGAGGACCGTGAAGCGCAGTGGTCGGCCAAGGAAACTTACTGCAGCAGATGAAAGACACATCATGCTTACTTCCCTTCGCCAATCGGAAGA
The DNA here is from genome assembly GCA_030684275.1 of Acipenser oxyrinchus oxyrinchus. Lineage (NCBI taxonomy): Eukaryota > Metazoa > Chordata > Actinopteri > Acipenseriformes > Acipenseridae > Acipenser > Acipenser oxyrinchus. The sequence continues at coordinate 12,794,285 of CM060257.1, forward strand.
TGTCCAGCAGTGCCATCAGCTCAGAACTGGCAGAACAGTGGGACCCTGGTACACCCATCTACTGTCGGAGAAGTCTGGTCAGAAGTGGCCTTCATGGAAGACTTGCGGCCAAAAGCCATACCTCTGACGTGGAAACAAGGCTAAGCGACTCAACTATACACGAAAACACTGGAACTGGGGTGCAGAAAAATGGCAGCAGGTGCTCTGGACTGATGAGTCAAAATTTGAAATATTTGGCTGTAGCAGAAAGCAGTTTGTTCGCGAAGGGCTGGAGAGCGTACCGAATGAGTGTCTGCAGGCAAGAGTGAAGCATGGTGGAGGTTCCTTGCAAGTTTGGGGCTGCATTTCTGCAAATGGAGTTGGGGATTTGGTCAGAATTAATGGTCTCCTCAATGCTGAGAAGTACAGGCAGATACTTATCCATCATACAATACCATCAGGGAGGCATCTGATTGGCCCCAAATTTATTCTGCAGCATGACAACAACCCCAAACATACAGCGAAAGTCATTAAGAACTATCTTCAGCGTAAAGAAGAACAAGGAGTCCTGGAAGTGATGGTATGGCCCCACAGAGCCCTGATCTCAACATCATCGAGTCTGTCTGGGATTACATGAAGAGAGAGAAGCAACTGAGGCTGCCTAAATCCACAGAAGAACTGTGGTTAGTTCTCCAAGATGTTTGGGCCAACCTACCTGCCGAGTTCCTTCAAAAACTGTGTGCAAGTGTACCTAGAAGAATTGATGCTTGATGCTGTTTTGAAGGCAAAGGGTGGTCACACCAAATATGGATTTGATTTAGATTTTTCTTCTGTTCACTCACTTTGCATTTAGTTAATTGATAAATATAATCTATTAACATGTCTATTTTTGAAAGCATTCTTACTTTACAGCATTTTTTCACACCTGCCTAAAACTTTTGCACAGTACTGTACATATACCCCTAAACATAATGGATGTTTGTTTTTTTTATGGGAAGGCCAAAGTTTTGTTCTAGAAAGATGACACAACTCAAAACTAGCAAACTAATTGAATATCCGGGGGTAGTCTTTCTATAAAGTTACTTAGTGCTGAAATATTTGTTACCAAATAAATTATATTGTTTAATTTACTGCAAAAAAGAAAAAATATCCCAAAAACTATTTTTCCTTATGAACACAAAGGGGAAGACTTTATCAAAGTACTAATTGGCCTCTATTCAGTATAATGGTTTAGCAATTTAAGTGAGATAGACATACAGTCCCTATTGTACGGTGAATTTAACCAAGCGAGAATTTAGAATCTTTGACCTATAGTGAATTTTAGACATGGGCAACGGTGTTCACAGTAGAATCTGTTTTGTCCAAAGTGTTGAAAAGCCCTTGATAAGTGGCCTTATTGCCATGTAGTAATTAGGCACTTGTTTAATTTAGTAAAGTAAAAAAAAAAAAAAATGCTGTAAACACATTTTCTGCAATTGCACCTGTTTTTCATATTTTACATTCTCAACCCAATGCAAAAAGGAAGGGTAACTGGTAATCCAAACCAAGGTCTCATGTGCAGCCTATTGGCAACTTGAAAAGCACAGTCCCCCCTTCCACATAACTGGGGAACTGGTTGACTTGGCCCATATGCTATAGTGCCCCCCACACAACCCTTCCTTCTAACAACAGAATCCATGTTGGCATGACTGCATGAACTTTAATGTAGAAAATATAGTAATACTGTTTAGCTACAGGAGTTTGTGTTGCTATCCCTGATTACGAGAGGGGTATTGCTGCAGAATGAAGGCTCCCACAGGGTAGTGCTGCGTGCGCAACTTGTAATAGACGTCATTATATGCTACAGCCTGATCACATAAGGGTGATACATTTAGGTAGTAAAATGTTTATTTCATAACAGTAACCTAACCCTAAACCTAAGGTTCGTGGGGTATTATGGTCATGTGGTAGGGGTGTTGAGGGTCAATGAAGCACTATGTAAATTACGAATTGCACACGCAGCACTACGCGGTGTGAGCTACCCTGTGGGAGCCTTCGTTCTGCACCTATATACTCTTGCCCATTACCACTATTGTAAAGTTATTGAACTTGTCCATCTGTATGTCAAACTTAAATTTTTACATGCTAGTACAGTGGATGTTGGTCATGGGCATCTTCTTTTTAATCATGCTTACGGCTCAAACATTGTGTTAATGTTGTGTCAGGGGGTGTGTGTTACTAACATTTAACTAACACTTAAATAAGTGTATTGTCTTTACCTATAGTTTTCTTCAATAGATCTAAGCATTATTTTCAAATGGCCAAAATCGAAACGATGGACTATGCATTTGAAAATGCAATGAATGACTGTGTGTGGGGGGTATAATATATGTTTTCTTTTGGAAAGAACTTGCCTATTGTATGTTTTAATCACAGCAGGTGAATATGTGAACTGGGCACTTGTTAATTATAGAGATGCCCTTTGGTCCAACTGTGGATTTTTGTCCTACTTATCTAACTGTGCTGTTGCATTTTTCAGTTTTTGTGGTTCTCGAAACTATAGTTTGGTTTCAGTTTTGTAGGGTGTAAAACTTGACATGCAGGTTTCAGTTGTAGACCTGGGGATACCAATGTCCTGAATTCATCGAAAGCCATACTGTAAAACGTGTTTCAGTAAAAATATTGATGATAAAATGCCTATCTGTAATTTACCGGGGCTCTATTATTTATGTTGGCTTTACATTGTTGTTTTTATTTTGTGACCAGACATTTTAATCTGACTCCCCAAACTTGTTTTTAGTGAGTGGTAAGAATTGTGAATGAAAAAATATTTACAACAAAATCTTTATCGGTATCTTTATGCTTTAATTTTATTCAAGTTGACATTCTTTATACATTCTTGTGATTCTTATTTTTTCCCCAAGTTTATTAAACATAACACACCTTAACATTTTTAGCTTTTATCTAACACATTATTTCTCTCTTTCTTTCTATTTTAGCCTGATGATGTTGAAAGTAAAATCCGTGAAATAATCCCAGCCAGATCCTGCAGCAACACAGAGGACTTTGTTTCTTTGTTGGAAAAAGAAGCTAAATTCAAGCCTTTTGGAAGCCTGATCCACACGTATTCGGTACATAACGAGGAAGCAGGTGAAGATATTACCTACCAAATCTACAAGGTAAACAACCTCTTTTTTTTCCTTTGTAAAAAATATGCCTTGCATCAAAGAGAGCCTTTTGTTTGTTGTAAAAAGTGATGTTCCTCATCATATTGTAGATTTCTGTCTCGTTCTTTTTTTTTTTTTTGCAGTGGTTTAGTCCAGCTGCAATGTGCAATTCACTTATCCTAATAGGCTCCAATTATTGTCCCTGTGAACGTGTTTGATGGTAAACCAGAGAACTGCGGCACGGGGCACTTTCCCACCGGAGAGTCTTATTGTTCCCCCTCAGTTTATTCAGCCCTTCAAAGTGATCAATCCAAGCTGATTTAGCCTGGCTTTTTTCCCTAGGCTGAGATGTCCTGTCCTGGCTTTCAAGAGTACCATGAGAGGCTTCAGACCTTCCTGATGTGGTTCATTGAGACAGCCAGCTTTATCGATGTGGATGATGAAAGATGGGACTACTTTCTTATGTAAGTACAGTCCTTGAGGCAACGTTAGACCTTATTGCCTCAATAAAGCCCTCTGCTTTAATTGTGGTTTCCCCCAATTACTAGGCTGGTTTAATGATATTTTTCCCAGGAAAGACCGCCATTGTTTATCTGGCAAGAGTTTCCTTTCTTTGTGCATTGGAAGACTTTTTTTGGGCTAAAGCTGAATTGAATGCTGTTGTCTTTTGATTGACTGAATGTGGGCTTAAACAGTAAAATGAGCTCAGCCAGTGTTTTCTTTTGCTTGCCACCCATTCATTCCAACAATGGGCAAATGGACTGAAGTGATGTAAAGAGGCCTGATTTTTTTAAGTTGCTGTGCACCAATTAAGTGAATTGTACATTCAAACCGTAGCAGGTGTACCAATTGGGTCTGCTCAGTGTAGCATGCTGACACTGAAAACTCAGTCAGAGAATGGAAGAGAAAATGGACGCCGCATGGGAGCGTGGCTGTAATTGACCTGCTTGCCTGTGTGTTTTATCTGCAGATTTGAGAAGTATAATAAGGACGGAGAGACACTCTTCGCAACTGTTGGCTACATGACGGTCTATAATTACTATGTGTACCCAGACAAAACCCGGCCGCGTGTAAGGTAATTGGTAGCAAACACGTGCCTTGCTTTTGTGTAACAAAAAAAAATTATACATTTCCTTCCGCTTTTATCTTTTGTGCCAAATTACTGGCTTAACTAACTAACCTAATGCTAAAAACTTCTATTTTACATTTGAATGAAATAAGTGCAGCTAAATTTAAGCCAATGGACAAACACGTTTCTGGGTTGGGGGAGGGTGGTGGTGTTTTTTATTTAAGTTTGTAAAAATACATCTTTGAGTGGGTTGGCAGTGTATTTATTTATTTATTTTTACAAGCAATGCATTTTGTTTTAAATTAAAAAAAAAAAAGAGTAACCAAAAATCCAGACATAACACTATAGACTAGTATATGAAGTAGAACAACATTTAATATATAACTTTTGTTACAATATTACTACATATTTTTACTTGCTTGTATGGATAGGCTATTTATTTACAAGAATATTGTATAACAATTTATAAAAAATATAAACTTTTTATTTTTCTCTAACGATAACTGCATACATTTTAATTGAATTTAAAAGCTACATGAAAATGATAGTTTGAAAATTAAATTTATTTTAAATTAAAGTAGAATGACCTATTTATTCATTTCTACATTTTTCTGCTGATGACATTCAAACCAGTTTGTGCTTTCGTGTGTGTGTGTGTGTGGGTGGGTGTGTGTGGGTGGGTGGGTGTATAGGACTGGTGAAAGAGAAAAAATGTAATATTTGAGAATATGCAGCGTTGCTGTTCAGTAATTAATTCTTTGATGTTCTTGTTTCAAACCAGCCAAATGTTAATTCTTCCCCCATTCCAAGGAGAAGGTCATGGAGCTCAGCTGCTTGAAGCTATTCATCGGTATTATCTCACAGCCCCTAAAGTTTTGGACATAACTGGTATGTGGCAGCTTTCGAGAATAACATATACAAATATTTCTTTATAACATAAAAATAAATGCATTGTGTAAAAACAATATTGATTTTGAAATGAGCATTTGAGTACAGTATCATTTTTTTTTATTCTGTATAACTTTTCATAACTTAACTACTTTTAAAATATTTTTTATGATTCAAAGTAGTTAGATTTGCATTGGTATTTTGATATTTTTATATTTAGTAGTGTTTCTATGTCTTAAGTTGAGAAGAGCAAGAGTAAAATCTGTGATGTCTCAAAAAACAGGATGGATAATATCTCCTAAAATATATTTTATTCATGCTAAAGTGAAATCCTGTCTCCTCTTTGTGTAAAAATGCAGTTCTGCACTGACTTCCTCTACACAGGGACAATTTGAGGGCCGGATGTATGTAAATTGCTGGTAGTTGTAACAGAAATCTGTTCACCACATGCTGCACAATCGCATCCCAGCAACAACATAGTTATGTTCCTGTTTCAAGACTGCTAGAACTTGTATTGAGCACTTTATTTATTTTTATTTTATTTATTTATTTATTGGCTTTTTGACATGATGATTTTTAAAACTGATGTGCGTCTTTTCATTAATATTCTCCTGGTCCAGTAGTGTAAACCCACTTTTTTTATATTTTGTGTGACTTTCATTTTTGCTAATTTTGCAATGTCTGTTTAATGGCTAACTTAAATGGCTGCTGATTTATACTGCACTGCACAATGTTTTTGTTGTACTTCATCTCTAAAACTGTGACTGACTGTCTCCAAATACTTACTCGGTCCTCTTCTTTAATTTCAGCTGAAGATCCATCTGAAAGTTATATCAAACTCAGGGACTTTGTCCATGCAAAACTCTGCCAATCATTGCCATCTTTTTCACCAGATCAACTAATCCAAGGATTTAGTCATAAAATGGTAGAAGAGGTCCAGGAAAAGTTAAAGATAAACAAGGTAACTTTCAAAACAATGTGTGTTATTTACACTGTGGTACACTAACTCATCAGGCTTGTTGCATATCTGACTGGCTTTTATTTCAGGTTTATTTGCCTATGGCAGAAAGTCAGTAAGACAAACAGATGATGTATTTTAAGTTACTAGTATTGCTAACATGCACATTAAGATTAAAATCCTTCACGTATATTCATAATTTTATCATCAGAAACATGCAAGACGAGTGTATGAAATCCTGCGTCTGCATAACACAGACATGAGTGATCTGGAGCACGCAAAAGCATACAGATTGGAAATTAAAAGAAGACTGGTCGGCCCATACAAGGTAGGTGTGGAGTCAAAAGTTAAGCCATTGTTGAGGCTTTATGAATTTTACTTTTGTTCTACATAAAAGTATGCCCTGTAATTTGAGAGAGAGGAAAAAAAATCTGAATATACACAGCATGCAAGTAGACCGTTTTGAAAGATCCCACATTTTTTTTGTAAAAGGACACGTCACTTCGATACATACAGTAACACATGTGGGACTGCTTAAGAAAGGTGGGTTTTTATTCAAGAGACCTCGAGTCTGGGGTGCACAGACAGGTGACCACTTAGTTTAAGTGACTGTAAAGACTGTAAAGGTTCAATGCCAGCGTTTTGTCAAATGAATGCAATATCATCTTCACCTTTTGTTTATACACTTGCATCCCCTACCTAGCACATTTATATATTCACATTTTATATTTCAGATTTTATCAGTAATGAAATGGAGATGTTCTGATTTTCATCATGTGCCAAATTAAAGTTGTAGTTGTTGATGAGATTCTTTATGATTTGGCTTGTATGCTCAGTTCAGAGGTTTTCTGTTTACACACCCACCCCATGCATGTCTGGAACACAAAGAAACAACATCTCAGAGTTATTTAGTCTTTATCTGGGCTGAGAAGTCAGGATTTTCTTGAATGCCTTTGTGACCCCTATCCTTATTTTCAGGGGCACACAGCTTATTAATAAATTAGCATTCTAATGTGCTGTCTAAGTACTTACTGAGATGTCCACGGGAGGGCTTGCATGTCTCCCTTTGTGACAGCATTATGTTGCTGTCAGTCTTCAGGAAAGTTGGTGCTTGCAAAAGCAAGTTGTGGGTGAAGTGGTTATTTGTCAGGCTTTTTTGTTGATTCAGACACTACATTCCCCCTGCTATCTCCATGATATGTGGAATTCCCTAGGATTCAGTTCACTAGGACCTAGGTAATTTGCATCTCCTTTACAAAAGGTTATTGGGGTGTGAATGATTGGGGGGTATTGGATCTGCACAAATCCATAAAAAACAGTGAAGATAATGGTATACAGTAAAAAAAAAAAAAAAATGCATTTGATTAAAACGTCAAGTTTCTCTTGTCCAGGTCAGACAACGAGCAGTGAATTGTAAGATTTAAAAATGCAATGCAGTTATATGGTTTCCTGTGCCCATCGGCTGTGTCCTGAAGGGAGAACACAAGACAGCTAGTGCACCTGGATAACAACACAGGCGCCCTATTGGAACTTTCAATCCCAGCAAACAAGAAGCAGTACACTTTGCTGACATCAATTATTAAATAGCAGAAGCCCCTTTTCTTTGGGGAAAATGGACAGGAAAGATCTGGAATCCAGATGGATTTTTTTTTTTTTTTTTTTTTTTTTTTTACCCTGAAGACCCATATTCCAGTGGGACTGAATGCAGTGCTAGATAGCAGACCATGCTTGCATCTGTGTAAGATTATCCTTCATCCTGTAGTACGTGTGTGTGTGTGTGTGTGTGTGTGAGTGTGAGTGAAATGACATCACATAGCACCAGGATCAGGGAATTGATTGGCAGAAAATCTATTTTTGTCTCGCACTCCTAGCAAACCAGTATTCTCTCTCTGCCCAATTCCTCTTGTTAGATAACTGGTACTCATTTCTGGCCAGTATCTTTTCCAACCATGTCATTAATTGGTGAATACAACAGTCCTTAACCTTGTTCCAACCAGGTCTTCTAATTGTTTAATTGAACCTGGGTGTTCAATAACTGAGTTCCTAGTTTCGAATGGACTGAACAAGCTACAAGTGAGTATCACTGTGTAAGATCATCAAAGAGACTGTGTAGAGAAGCTGTAACAATTTCTCTCCTTTATATCAGCTACATAACTGCCTGCTGGAAATTAGATCTTGTGGAATAGCCAACAACCGTAATTGTGAATTTGCCTGTAGGGGTCACTCTGCAGCAGAGAGATCAGCTACAGTATAATGGAGAATATACTTGTATACGTTAAACTGCAATTACATTGGGCTTACCTATGCATAAACAGAGGACTGCTTTAACGATCTTCACATCATGCACAACAAAAACAAACCACATACAAAAAAAATAAATAAATAAATTTAGGTTACTTTATTGATTTTATATACATTTTTGATAACATTGATACAGAAAATATACTTAGTTGGTCACACAAGGTACATATTCTAATTTTTATATATATATATATATATATATATATATATATATATATATATATATATATATATATATATATATATATTTTATTTATTTATTTATTTATTTAAACTTGAGTACCAGACTAGCCACACACTAGTAAACAAAGACTTGTAGCTTCAGGTTGTTTCCCAATTAATGGAAAGATGTGTTTTGCATGAGACTGACAGCAGACAGAACAGTTGCAGTATATCATGTGGATCATTCAGCCCTATTGTCACCTGCAGTAATCAATTAGTTACACTACTTAAATGAACAGTAAGGGATTGTGATCCTGCTGAGAATGTTTAGCCTCTGATCCCAAGTCTGAATTGAATAAAACATTGTAGTGTGTATAATATAAACCATTTATTTAAAATTCTCTGGCATTTATTTATTTTCCTTTTACTGTATAAGTTTAACACATAGTAAGTACATCATAGTAACCTTTTTGAAATCTGCAATACCACTTTTTTTTTTTTTTTTTTTTTTTTTTTTCTGTGTTGTGGTAATTGTTTTCACAATCAATGATTAATACCCGTGTGTTGCTTGTGTGTCTAGAAAAACCAAAGGGAACTTGCCAAGATGAGGAAGTGTCTTAGGCCTGAGGAGTTGGGCAATCAGATGAGCCAAATAGATCTCAAGACGCAGCACGAGGAACTGGAGAAGAGCTACCAGGATCTTGTAGAAGAATACAGACGAGTTCTGGAACGTCTTGCTCAAGCGTGAATCTTGTATTCCTGTATATGAATAATTCAAAATACAATTTCTTCAGTCTGTTTTTTTGTTTTTTTATTTTATTTTCCAGTGTCTGTTTAGCAGGGTGCAACACATGTCTGCTTACTTGTGGCACTGTTAACAAACATCTCCTATTAAACTAACTTACCATCTGGTGTTTTTAAAGAACTGTTAAACAGTAAAAAAAAAAACAAATAACTCCACGTTTTCAAAACTTTGACACATCAAATCATTGAAACATCTTGCCTCACTTAATGTGACGATCCAGCTAGTATCTTTTTAGGTTTTATTCTTGTCAGGTTTTTTTTGTGTAGAATTCAAGTAACAACATGTTTTTCCTAAACTGTTTCAGTTTTCAAGAACCTAATACAGAAAAAAAAATCCACATTGCATATTATGATACAGTTTTCATTGTTCTTGGCTTGGTTACAGAAAAATGATTCAAATAAGCTTTGTGTTTAAGGGTAAGACTGTAGATAAGAACTTTGTACCACAATCAAATCCTATTTTTGTGTTTTTATCATGCATTTTTTTCCTTATTCTGTTATTATTATTATTATTATTATTATTATTATTATTATTATTATTATTATTAATCTAATCATCCAAGGAAAATACAAATGAACATAGATGTCAATGTTATGTTTTTATTTAAATAATTTAGCCATGGATGGTACTGCAGGTATTAATTCATGTTGCAATAATTGAAAAATCTATTTTTAAAGCTTGGGCTCATTAAGTTGCAGTGCATCACTTCACTGCCATCCTTGCACATCCTCCAACCCTTTGCTTCATCAGCTGCTTATTCTTACTCACTGTGTTCTGTCTTTTAGCCTTTCAAAGCTGGGATTGCTGAACTAGGTGCCAATTATTGTTAATTGTGGTTGGTCCTTTCAACCAGGAGCAGGGCTGAAACAGTAAGCATTGATTTCATATAGAGGCCGTAAAAGCAATTGTACGGAAAAGTGGTATGGATTTATACACACTCTGCAGGGGTGAAAGGACAGTGGCCCTCACCGCTAAAACATCAACTGCTCCACTGATTCAGGTTAAATATGAAATATGTATACTGTAAATTTTAAAAAATCGGGGGGGGAAAAGGCTATATTACAAAATGATTGACCCGAGGTAAGACTATTGTTACCAACGGGGCTATAATGCCTGAAGCTGGAGGTAACAATAGTCTTCCCGAGGGGCATTTAATTTTCCACTGTGGCTGAGTCTGCAGTACATATTAAATATATGAATTAGTTAAGAAAATCAGTGAGGCAAGGTTGGATAGTAAATATAACTTGATATAGTTTAAGTATAGCTGATACAGCACCTAAATAAATAGACATATTTTGTTTAAATATAGCTGATACAGCATAAGTAAATACATAAATAAATAACAGAACATGTTTTCGAAGTTCATATCGTATAGTTAGCAAAGTTTTTCTTCGTCTGGTTTGCCAACTGCTACATAATCCAGTTTATATCCCACCTGTCATTTGTTTTTGTCATTGAATTTGTTTGAATTTCTGAAAGTCAGAAAACAGTGTCAGTGACTATTTAATCTCCATTTTAGTGTTTGGAGCGTCATTTGTAGTATATTTTGTAATTAATTTATTGTTAACTCACAGAATCGGTGTTCAGCCATTTTCTCTTGTGAGGAGTGCAGGGGAGAAAGGTGTTCCTTTGGAAAGGGGCGGGATTGACAGTGATGTGAACCAGTCACATGACAGACAGAGACTATTGACCGGTGGTGTAAGGATGTTAGGACAATAGTTCAATCTTATTTTTCCCTCCTATGATGAGGTTCTAACCAGTCACTGACAGATATAAAAAAATAAATAATTTGTTCAAAAACTTGTTTTGTTTCAGTAGACGCAAAACTATTGTTTTGAAGACATCTGTTATATGCTCTATCCAATGATAAAGTAACATACTGTGTTTTCTGGCTTACTAAAAATACAGCCGTATTTACATATTACTTTTAAATAAAGTTTCTGTTTACTATGCTGTTGTACTTTAACAATCTCTGACAACAGACATTTAATATATATGAGCCTGTTTTTGTCTCCAGAATAAACATGAAACTTATCTTCAGAATCTTAATTTGGGATAACTGTTCTGCATACTACATGATAGGCATGGTTTACCTTCCTTTCACAAAATAATATTGAATTTTGGATTTCCTTTTTAGTAGTGTTACAACATCGGAACAAAAAACAAAATCCTGTATACACAAAATACTTTTGTGATTATTTATATTAAAGTAAACTCATTTTATTTAAAGGGCCTAGCTATTACTAGTATGTTGTGATTATGGGATGTTTTATCCAATCCAGTGTAGGGTGTGTTCGCATCCCATTGCCAGTTTAAACATAAAGCGGACAATTGTGTATCTTGCCTCTGAAAGGTTTGAGGTGAGTTACTGATTGGAGCCAAGCCTGGGGGTGTATTGTGCTTTATCACAGCAAGTACAGCCAAGGGGAATAAAAAGTACAATAGAGGGTTCTTTGAATTTTTCACTAGTCTCTTACAGTTAATGCAATATGCCCTGGTTATGTTAACTAGCTGCTGTGGTTAGCCCCAATTTATATTTATAAAAGCATCTTTCAACAACTGTGAACATCCTTAAAGCAATTAAAAACACTCCTGGCTCGAGGACTACCATTTACTATTTTCCATGTATGTAAAATTAAACGTGCATTTATAGTGCACAATATGCTTTTGTTAAAAATATACCACGTTTTAGTATTGACAGACTTACTAACTTACTTATTTTACATAACGTTAAAATAAAAAATAAAACACTAGCCATCTGCATTTGCATAGTATAGGCCCTTATGATCACCGTGTTCTTGGAACCAACGCCCCAGTAATGTTGTTGAAGCCGACACCCTGGGATCCTTCAAGAAGCTGCTTGATGAGATTCTGGGATCAATAAGCTACTAACAACCAAATGTAATATTTTACAAAAACACTCAAGGTTTTTTAAGTTTTGTATTTCATGTTAAAACAAAATTGAAAATAATGTACTGTGATTGTACATAGCCAACTATTGTGTTGTACAGAGTAGTGCTACTGTAGCAGTAAACTGAATAAAGGTGTTAACACCATATCCTTATTTGTTACAAATTATAATTTCATAAATAATTCAACTGTCCAACAACACCTGCAACAAATCTGGTAAAGTAAAAACAGAGAACTGCTTTACACTGGGGAATAAATTTTGAACTCTAAAAATCATTTTCAGTATGCGTTTAGTAATTCCCGTCCACTTTATGGCTAACTGTTGAGACAGATTGAACTGCAGTTTCTGGTAACAAAAGCTGTAACCTAAAGTTGAGATGTGTGCATGCTTTGTCAGTTCAGAGTATACGGCTCTTTAGTGCTTTTCTCACAAACACTAACTTCCTGGGATATTGTTGCTACGCGGTTCTAAACAACATGGTGCGCTCATTGTTTTCTGCATATACTTTTTAAAAAACGAATTAAAAGTGGAGAAAATTTCAAATCAGGGGGTTAACAATCATTCGTGTATGATGGTACACTTGGTGTCTTGAAAACCAAAAAAGTTTCAAACCTACGATGTCGAGGCATCTTTCTCGCTAAATTCACGCTCGGGTTTTATTATAATTAATTTGTGAAGTATATATAAACGATTTAAAATGTATTTTTAAACAAGAATATTAGTAGCTGATAATATTAATGAAAAATACCTGGACTAGTTGACGCCGCTTTATTATTGTGCTTGATATTTGAACTGTTGTGCTTCGTTGTTCTCTGTAACATACAATAATATAATAATAACAAAGAACATGATAAAATTACATGTCTATAGACAAATTGTGGTGTTATTTTTTTTATTAGTAACCTATTATTCGGACGGTTTCCTGTACAAACCGGCACTGTATTGCCATTTAGGGACCGGCAATAAATCGACCAACGAAACTTCAATTTTCTCTTTCTCAGAAAGTTTCTGAATGGCGGTTGCAGTCTGCAGCACAACACAAGACCAATCTGTTTACACTTTTTTTTTTTTAAATTTATATTAAAAAATGACCTCTTACAATTTAATTTACAGAGGTTTTAAAACACACTAATGCCTTTTGCCATTGACTCGCTGGCTTGTTTAGAACCACCTAACAGCGGATGTGACGTCACACTAAAGCGCATTGAGGAGCTATAAATCAGGTGACATCATCGTATGCTTTACCTAACAAAATATATTCACATGACTTATTTTGCGACCTCTCGGTTAACTTGGTCTTGTTCATTTGAAGGGTTTCCATCCTGTCTTATTTATCTAGGTTCTTTTTGTACAACCTATTATACAGTTTTTTTTGTTTGTTTTTAAACATTAATGATGTATTCAGTTGCAGGTAATTGTGAAGGGACTTTATATTATAATCTTTAAATTCTGTTTTGGACTTTGGGTTAACTGTACCACTTGTGATATAATAAGTTACAGTACTAAAAGTTTTCTGCAATGTGTCATTCATTAGTACCAAGGGGTGGTACTATTGTCAGCTATGGGAGGAACTGTACCCTGAATAGACGTCTGGTGCCAAGCATGTTCTTGCAGTCAGAAAATGGGACCATGTGGCTAGCAGTGGCCCCCATGGCAGCGTTTATCAAAGTGTTTTTTTTTTTTTCCTGGTGCCAGCCTACCCTCAGAGAACTCAAATACTGAATCAAGCTGGTTTGCTCACGCAGCTAGAAGATAGTACTGTAAATCAAAACATTTAATGTTATTTTGCCATTAAAGGAGAGCTAACCAAGGTTAAAAATCATTTTTTCACCTGAAATATTATTACTGCCCCCCACCCCTTTCTTCTGTTAAAGATCCTTTGATTATTTTTCTGTACATCAGTTTGGAATATGCTGGTATTTCCAAGTCAATGTTGTAGATGAAAGGTTTTTGCTACTTTGCTTCTTGGTATCAAATTACTTCATTTATTGGAGTTCACACCAGTAGTCTATCAGTAAATTTGTCTCCATGTGTTTATCTTTAGCGACATATTTTACATATTTGCATATCCTGGATAAAAAAGCAACTGATGACCCAAAAGATTCTTAGCTCACTAAAAATAAGATGCTGGATGGTCTTCTTATGTTAAAGTATGGTCCAAATGTTGTAGGCCGTCTACCGAAACATTTGTTTGTGCATTAATACAATCACATTATATATATTTTTCATTACTTGAGGTTATGTTGCTAAAATACTGCATAGGAATGTTTATGCTTAAATGTATTTATTTTCTTGTTAATACATACAGTTAGCTTTGGATCATTATCTTGTTTTAAAATCGGGCCAACAATAGACAGACCAATAGGCCACAGTATTAGAATCTGTTTCTAGTTTTCTGAACCCTATATTCTAATTTGTACAGTATTGCCAGTTTCCTTAGAAGATAAGCAGGGGCACGTCAATACTACCTCCATGCTTGAATCAATACCTCAGGCTTCATTTCTACAGTTTGATCTTTTCCCCCAATCATTTATGGTACATGCACATGTTTTTTATTAAATGATTTCACCTTTTGGTCTTGTTATCTTTCCTTAAAGGGGCAAAACCTGTTTTTTTTTTACCTCTCGTTAAAGAACAAGTTCTCTTTTGAATATTTTTCTTTTCCACTTTATTTTCTCCCAGTTATCTAGATACTCATATAACACTCTTATATTTGATTAAAGTACTTGGTTTCATCTCCCTGTGCTACAGGTAAGTTGATGAACCCATTTGGTTTCCACTAGTGTAAAGGCTCGGTGAATTTATAATACTGTGGTATAAAAAAGTGAAACAATCAAACAAATGACTGATAGCAAAACAAAAATAGACTTTAGGGAATATATTTTTAGGAGATTGTTACAGGTCATTAAATGCATAATAAATCCAATGAATGAAAAACAATAATTCCATTACAACAGCAGAAATTTTACTTATAGGACTGACAAGTCACACTTAATTATTAATAACATATTTGTTTAGTTCTATTTATACATATTGTATGTGATTTATTAAGTTTTAATTGTTTCTTTTAATTAATATTTAAAAGGTTGAGTCAGTCTTACTACTTGGAATTGTTTTCTTTGGCAAGTATATGGATTTTTTGTGTTCCTAGACCCCAAAGAAATGGTGTGCATTTTACCAAACAAGGGAATCACCCTGGATTGCATTAACCACTTTTAACCACCCGTAATCCTGTGTGATTCCCCTGCTTTATAGGTTGAGTCTATATCCAGTAGGCAAGCATTTAGCACAGAAGGATAAATGGTGTTGGGTAGTATATTGCATAATTAGCATCTATTTAAATTTAAGATAGTAAGATTAGATACACTAAATGTCAAAAGAGGGCTTACAGTATAATTTCAGAGCATCCTGGGTACTATCATTATGTTGTCCCATGAGCCATTGTTTTGCACGAGTCTCACACACCTCTCTTCACTTGCTCAGGTCTCAAATATTGATCTGCTTACAGGTGACAGGGTGAACTTCTTGAAGAAAAATTATTTAATTAAATAATTTCTAGAATATACATTTGAAATATAGATGTTCATGTACTTTCATGCTTATATTTTACAGCAATATAATAACAGTGTTACCTAGTAAAATGCCAAAGCAGTGTTTTAATTTCAATTTTGGGTTTCTAGTTACACCCATTGGCATGTTCCCCAACCGCTACTGTTATCTGGTGGCGCCTCTGCATCGTTCAGCTTAGACAAGCAGGCTGCCTGGACTGCGGCCCACTTGAACTGTAGTAGCTGATAAACATGATACCTGTGTTCAGGAATCCTAGCTTTTTACTACCTCAATTCCCAGGAGAGGTGAAAGGGAGCCGTGTTCAAACCCTGAGTCTTGCCTTATCATGTTTGCGTGCCATTGTTCTCCTGAATTACCATATGCCCATAAGCTACTGTACCGCATCCTCAGTAAGTCTTCCCCTTTGGTTTTTCAGTAAATTGAGGTCTCTTTACAGAGACGTGCTGACAGGGAAAACCAAACATTGTGAAAGCAACTTGGTTTGACATCTTTTAATTGCAGGCTGTAATAAAGGACTGACAGCAAATCTTAAACCAGCAAGGATGTTGAAGTTGATTTGATTGACTAGGCAGGAAAAAATAAGTGTAATCAAAGTGTATACACTTTTGTACTAAAAAAACATACAGTATAGTAATCTTTGTATCAAAACGCCTTCATGTTCAGGTTTTAAACAAGATTAGTTGTTTTTGTAATGCTGTTGTCTGTCTACCATAATCTAATCTAAATCAGTGAAGAAATACAAGTTTAATTACCTACATGTGTTTAACACTGCACCCAGAAAAGACTACATAACAGTGTTTCTTGACTACATTACTTTCATTTCATTTTATTGATTCATGTAACTGATGCAATAGATTTGACGTACAAGTTCCCCCTTAACCTATAAAGTAGTACTTCCGGGTTTTTTTCCAAGCCCCACAAGTCACTGAACGAGGTAATACATTTTTATTAAATGCCCTGTTAACCTTGTTAGAAACACTTTTAGGCAGATTTTCAAAGATTAATTCCAAAGTAAAATGCAACCTTTCAAGTAAAAATGTGAAATATTCATCCTAACTTAATTAAGTTAAATATATTAAGTGTTTATCTCTAGTTTTGTTACTTATACAGGTGTTTTTTTCTCCTTTAAAAAACAAATGTGTATTTACTAATTTGATAAAAAGCCTTTGAAAATCAGTTCCCTTGTCTTAGTAATTTCTATTAGCAAAAGAAAGGTAGTTCTGAGCAGAAGTTTCTAAAACTAAAATCCTATGGTAGATTTTGCCTTTAATAATTAAAAAAATAAATAAATAAATTATCCTCTTAAATTTTTGGGGAAAATTAAACACAAACTTTTCTTTTTTTTTATTTCTACTTTGGTGCTTGGTTTGATTACATGAGGTATCCTTTACCATGCTATGGTTTATATTCATTTTAGTGTAAGTGATTGACAGTGATTGAACAGTTCTTGCACAATGCTTGTTATTTTTTGTCACAAATGATGTATGTTGGTAGTGCTGGAAATGTAAACAACTCCTTCCTCTATCACAATTCGATAAACCTTGAATCTTATTCTGAAAAGGGGGCCGCTGTCCCTGCTAGTCAAGGTAAATCTATTTAGGATTTTGTCTTTATTTGTTCCTTTGTGTTCATTTTATAATAGTAATTTTTTTGTTTGTAAATTGATTTTAACAAATGCTAATGACCAGATGTAATTAGAATGAACATCTGTGGTCATTAATGATCGCGATTGGAATCTGCAGTGGCATTTGGTTTTCATTTACTTTTAAGTCGGTTAGCTGCCACGTGATATGTTAAAAAAAAGAGAGAAAAAGAACTGGGAGCCATGCAAGGATTGGATCCGTGTACTGTAATCATCCAGACCTCTAGCTGAGGAGGAGGCATTAATCACTTTAATGAACCATGCTTCTGATGTAGTGAAACGTACTGTAGCAATGTGTACGTTGTTTTCGAATTAAAGCTGCAAGATTAGGCAGTAATTGGTGCAAGGTTATCTGGAGTCCCAGTTGAAGCCTCTTGCTGAAGAGCAACTGAAAGCACTCGGACAGTCAAACAGAGATAGCATCGCAAACTTGGGACAGGAAACCTATGTAATCTTATCCAGTAGCCAATCTGTCTAGTAAGGCAGTCCCTCTTAATAAAAAGAGACTTATTTTTATTTTGTATGTGTGCCGACATCAGGATCTTGTACACAGTAGCGTTTCCACAATGATGTGAAAGCTACTATGGGCTGCCACACTGCAAGTACAGTAACATAAATGAAATAAGCTTATTCAGTTAAGGGGTGGAATTCAGTGCAATCATACATTTGTCTGTTTTATAGCATTTTGCTTTATAGCATTTAAAAAAAAATGAATTTACATATAGCTTTTGGCAAAAAGAATTGTTAAACTTGTTCATAAAAAAATACTATAGGCTATTTTACAGTTCTGTGCTTTCACAATCATGTATCTTGCAGATTATACTGTATATTCTAAAGGCTTATCTGATTCCACAAAGGAGACCCTTGCCAATGGCATTATAAAGTCCTCACAGTAAAGAGACACGCTATCACACTTTACATGATGGAAATAGATCTTAACATTACTCTTCAGGCTACATGCCTACAGACTTTAAAACAGTAGCAACATTATTAACCTCCAGTTACTGGCAGTTTTAGACTGATGAATTATACTTTAAAATGGGGCTGACCAAGATCTTACAGGGAGATAATGGGTTTGAGGAAAACAAACAGTATTTGTGACCAAGAGCCAAAAAGCAATGGTATTAATACTCTCTGTTTTGTAATATGATGCATCCACCGTGCTAGACCTCTTGGAACAAAAGGATTTCTATTTAACTGATGTAAATGGTGGCGGATCCAAATGCTGCCATTGTTTTACACAGTTAAGTTAAAGGAGAAAGCATACAGTAAACTTCTCACACTAATGGTGTCATTTTAATTTACTAAATGTTATCCACTTTGTGAGCTTTTACTGTTGCATGGTAATTAAGCCCAAAGAAGTAAGTTAGAGGCTGAGCTTGGATCCCATCCAATATCCCCCTGGCTCCCAGTCTTAAGTGCAAACCACTAGGTAATACCACAAGATAGTACTGAGATGTTGGGCTTGGCTAGGCCAGAACATGGCTGTGGATAGTAATCGTCCTTTATGCAAAACCGGGTTACAGTATGCTGTACAATGTTAGCCTTTGTATGTGTTGAAGCCCATACCATAGCTTAACTGTGTATCATTAAACTATTAGGATTGTTTTTTAGTTAAACTTTCTTTGCAAATCAGAACAAACAAAAACAATCTGGTTATTATTATGGTGATTCATAAATCATGGAAATGTTTCTCTTTGTCTTTTGTGAAGTACAAAATGGATAAAAACAAACAAACAAACAAAAATGCATGGGAAAATGTGTCCTATAGTGTAAAATCTATCTATATATAGAATTCTGTGTTTCTCATTCCAGGGGTTTGAAACTTTGAAAGCTTCAATATATTTTCCAGCTAAACCAAAGCTTAGTAACTAAATAGGAATGTTACTTTTGCCGCAGTTAGACATGCTGAAATTTGCCAGATGCCATGTGCTAATTAGGGCCAAGTATTCCCTGGATATTGAGTGTGTGAGAAACCATAAATGTGGCCATGCCCAATGTATTGGATTTGACTTGGTTTCATTCAGAACTGTTTATATATTAAACAGTGTTTGTTATTTGATTTGTAAGCCATAATGTTATTGCAGAAAAGGAATCTGTCATATTGGTGAGCCATAAATATGGAATTTAGATAATGCTGGAGTTAATAATTTGTCTTTGATGTTGTTTTTACATGTAGTCTGCTTTTCACTTTTCAGTTTGTAGGAGTATCTTGGTAACCTCACAATACTGTTGCTGAAATGAACTGTTTAGGCCTATGTGGTAGAAAGCTGCTCTCAGAACAGCTAACTTATATAATTACAATATAATAACCTTCATTTATAGGGCATTAAGATCTGGTTAGACTGTACAGATAATGCTTTTCAAGAATAATTTCACTTAGATCCAATTTTCACAAATTTCTTTAAGCACGGATCACATTTATTCTTACACTTACTCTGAATGACTCTATATGCATATTTGTTTGTCAACAATAGTCTCTTTTAAGCAGTCTGCTTTGTGCTCCATGGTGCCCCCTGCTGGGTGTGGTGCTGGTGGTGGGGGGGCTTTAGTTTTTCCTGGTTATCTAATCTAGAATCCGAACGGTGCTGAACCATATGCCCTGCTTATGAAAAAAGGCTTTAAGGAATTCTTTTTCTGGTTTAAAGTACTGTTTAATAAATTACACCTGTCTTACATGATGGTGAAACAGCTGATTTACATGCATGTGCAGCAATATTTTGTATTGATGCAGTACTATTACCATGCACTGAAATGAGCCCTTACACTGTATACAGACACCTCAGTTTTAATTAATACAGTGAATACTTTTTCCTATTACTTTTTCCAAAGTCAATAAACTACAGACCACTGCTAGGGATTTGAATGCTTTTATAAATGGAACTATGCTGAACCTGATTGGCTGAGACTGAGAATGCATTATAACATTACAACAAAAGAGATCCTTGATTTTAATCTCAAATCAGCCATTGGCACGCACGTCACTCAATTTCTGATGCCACTTTTATGTCGCTAGGCACCAAATGTATGTGTCTCAGGTAAGGACGCCATGCGCCGCACTTCACCAGCCCTTACGTGGCATCTGGTGAGAGCTGCTGTTCAATACAGTGCACTGTGTAAGAGGTATGGCTCTTTACTAATCAGCTCGTTCTAATAAAGCTAATAGGGTAATGAAATCACTTCTCCGTATATGCTTGGACCGGGTTAACAGGAGGGGAAGAACCAAATTTAATTTATATTTGAGCTGCTGAACATACTAATGTGCTTGCTACAGTAGATCGAAAAGACAGATAACAAAGAAATTAGATGGTTTTAGAATACACCCTCCGCTAGTGCAAAGGAGGATAGCAGTCCCAGACCCAATTCACATTCTTTGCAGAAGCAGGAATCTGCGGGTATGCAGTTTTCCAGTCTCTAATATACTGTGTAGCCAGCGTGGCTACAGAATAATGTAACAGCACAGTGATTAAGTGTCCATGAGCTGTATGCGTTCATAATGAAAGGCCGGCTGTTTCTGCGTTCTTCACAAAAAGTGTCTGTATTTTGATTTCTCTTCAATGTATAACCTTTTATATATCCACTGCCCTCCAGAAAATATAGGAGCAAAATTTGGTCTTACAGGGTCAGAATTTAAAAGCAACTTGCTCGATGTTTGCATTAAAGCGAAAAAGTAATAGGTTTTTGTGCTTTTGCACCAGTGCATATATTAATCACAATATCTGTTTAATCTACCAGCAAACAGGTACCATAGATAAATTCTTACTGAAAAACAAAATTGGTCAAATGAAATATGGATGCAGTGTGCAGGAAGTGGAATGAGACCTCAGTGACTTACCCCTTTCGTTGTACTGTAGGACCATGCATAGTTAGTAGCTATTGAGTAAACCTGGCTCTTGGCCAGTTTCCAGTACGAGCTCAAGGGAGGGTCATTATATGTCAGGACCTGGGTACCTTGGTTTGAATGCTGTTATTATTACTGCACTGTGCCCCCAGGCTGCCATCCTTCCTGAAAACTTCCTGAATGCTCATGAGGTACCAGCCGCAGGTTCATTTGGCTCCAGCACTGTAGAACAGCTGTGTGGCTGGTGGGCCCCTGAGCCTCCAACAAACAGCAAGGAAAACTTGGAGAGATGTGTGAAACAAGTTAGATGTAAAAAAAGGACCAAGTCATTTATAAAAATACAATCCACAGCTTCAATTAACAACTACACTATCTACTACTGTATTTAACAATAAGCAAAAAGAAAAAAAGATTATTGTAAGAAAAATGCTCTACACAAAGTATGTGAACGCTGTCTTTAAGCGATTAATGATTACTGTCTTGTGTTACACTGTTTTAGATGTAGTTACCTCTACGTTAAGGAGTTATTTGAGAAACAAATTCCTGCATGTTTTTAGACTTTTTGTATTTTGGGGCTGTACTAACCTGTAATCGTGTTACTCATTTGAGGATTTTACTAAGAAATAAACACTAATAAAGGACAGCGCTAGTAAGAAGATGGCTGAGAAAGAAAAATGTTTGGCAAAATGTAACTTTCCACCAGGAATTATATTACAGTCCTGTTTCTATTTCTGTGCTGACCTGTTGTTTTTTTTATGTATCATACACAACCAAATAGTATAGAATGATGTTATTATTTGCAGGAGATGAGGGGGGTGTGATAGTGGTACAAGATAAGTGGAAAGTGGAGATCTGCACAGGGGGACAGATACAGTATGAGTAAGGATGTGCCAACTGTGCAGTATCAAGTATCACAAGTGCTTGCAATAGATTTAACACATCTGTTTAGGACACATGTAATATTTGTATTCTATATTTATTCTTAGCTTTTTCTTCCTGTCAAAAGAAACTTGTGCTGATGTCCAGTAGAACACATTTGTATAAACTGTATATTTCCTCCTCCTCTGTAAAGAGAGACCAGGAATAGATTGCAATTTTAAGTTTAGTCTCTAATTTTTCAGTCCAAAACAACATTTTAAAAATAGATTGTAAATCACAGAATGACAAGTCACATTTGGGTAATTTTGTTAACTGACCCAAGGCTCAGACTGAGACTGAATAGATGTCTTAATCATGTTACTGTGTCTTGTAACAAGAAAAACAGCCAGGATATCTGGACTGGAGAGGGACTTTGCAAAGCTTGTAGAGTGAAAAAGCAGACCCCACTCACCCCACACTTGTTTCCTGTACATCTAAGGGGGTAGGCTTCTCAGCTATGCAAATCGATCTAAAAATTTAGGCTGCCCTTTGACTGTCCCTGTAATTACACGGCTGTCTCTGTATTTTACTTGGCTGCCAGAGCTGTTAACCCCTGGAAGCATGAGGCAGTGGTAGCGTGACCAGCACGGGTGTACAGACATGACTATCTCAATGCTCTCTTGTTCAGAGCTGCCTGCGGTTATCAGCCCCCCCCCCCCTAATCTTAAAGAGTTAGATATGAGCCCTGGCTGTGATAAAGAGGGGGGGCAGGGAGTACCTGCAATTAGAAAGTTTCAGATCAAAATAATAAAGTTCAGTGGCAGGGGAAATGCTGAGCACCTTTGTAAGGGCTAGTGGTGAACTTTTCTCTGTCTCTTTGATGTAATCAGCATCTGTCAGCAGAATGAATTTGCTTTTGTTTAGTTTCAAGGGCCACTGTCCTTCTATTCGGCCCAGTCAGTTTATACCTTTGCCCCCAGGCCCCCCACTCCTTTCTTCAACAACTGCACAGGTCCTTGTTTATGAAACCAGAGCTTTTTTTTCCTGAACAAATCAAGCACCACTACTGCCAAGCACAATCTTTAATGTTCTGTTTGCTGATGGTATCTCAACATAAAGCAGATGCATCTACATACTTTGAATGCTACTTTGTTTGAAACAATATGCATTAAAGTAGCAATTCCACTGTACACAATTTATTCTTTATTATTTACAAGTTGTCTTTGCCCCTCCCCCAAAGCCATAAGTTGAAGTCTGACTTTCTGTACTTTTGGCTACCTTTTTATTTATTTTCTATACAGAAGCAGTGGTTACCATGTTGTCAAGTTCAGTGCCCAGTTGTGTGGAAGGGTTTTGTGGAATTGGAAGTTCTTATCTGCCTCTTGTGATTGATGATGTTGATGTATGCAATGAGCTGTGAAGATGCAGCTTTGGAGCAGTAGCAGAAATATTCTAATATTGACTTTCTGTGGAAGGGAAACATGTGGGCAGCTTCTAGATTTGTTTCCCACATTGTTCTTTAAACCTATGCTCCCTTGGGTTGGACTTCCCTGTTTAACCCCAATTTTAAAGGATGTGAAGGAATTGCTGGTAAGTATTGTACTCAGGGATTAAAGGCTAATTATTTTCCACATGAAACAGAGATCTGTATTTAAAAGTGAGTTACATAATTTTCTTTGATTACCTTAGATTGCTTTGGAAACATTTTTTTTCTTTATTTGTACAGTGAAACCCTTTATTTTCAGTACAACTTTGTATGTGTTAATAAAAAAACCCATTCTTTCTTAAAACAGAATGTATCACGTTTTCCTTTTTTATTCACATTGTTGTGTTTGGACATCGAATAAACCTAGTGATTTGTTTTCAAAGTAAAACACCATTTGAGATCTTTCTTTATAAAGGTAAAACTCCTAACTAGTTGAAACAATGTTTTGTTTGTTTTTTAAACCGAATGTCTGATTAAGTTCAAGATAAATCTTTGTGTATAGATTCAAATTATATGGTTTTATGCTTGATACAGTATTGAACAGAACTTCAGCTAATTTTTAAATTCTATTTAAACAACCCATGTGGCCAAATCTAAGCAAAAGGCCTGTATTCTGTACAGGAAGAGCATATGCTTTTTTGCCCATGTATGGAAAATCAACAGCAAGAAATAAGCTACAATGTAGGCTTGCTGCTACTGTATGTCTCAATATGAATCTTTGGGTTTATATCTGCAGGCATGTCTGAGTGAGTAACAAGCTACTACAGGGTTTTCAATCAAAGCCACAGTGCTTGCAGGATATCCTGCCTCTGTTCAAAAAGTCTGATTGAAGTTCAGTTATGTAATCAGATGTGAGTGTCTGGAGTAGCAATCTCAGTATCAAAGGGTTAAACAAAGATCAATGGCGATCATGAAACCCTGCAGTGTATACAGGTTGTTGAACTTTGTTGCTCTACTTTTTCATCCCTTTAAAGCTACTGTGATATGTTACCAGGTACCATTCAGGACTTGATTAACCTTGGGAGATCAAACAGGCACTAAGATCACAGGGTGCTCCTCTCAGTTTAATGCTGGTTCCTGGGATGCATGCTGATTATAGTCACTGTGAGTTAGTCTGTGAGTATGGTCGAGGTGCCATTCCTCGGCATACTTTATCTTATGTTTTTACAGTTTTGCTATTGAAAACCAAGCAGAAATGTAAAAGACAATGCTGGCAATCATCATTACAGAACCATATATATATATATATATATATATATATATATATATATATATATATATATATATATATATATATATATCTATTTTAATTTGTATTCCAGGTTGCACAGCAGCAGCGGTCAGGCCTGTTGTATATGTGCACGCTGGCAAATTTACATTCAGCAGCATGAATCTTTCTTCTGGAACAAACAAAGAAGCACCACTCACAGCGTGGTGAAGCCAGCTACTGTTGGGCCAGCCTATCCTATTCCTGAGGTACTTTAAGCCAAATTTAACCTCTGACATTCACAGTTTCTTAAGAAACATAATAACTATTCAATCGCTACCTCATAAATCTTATAGATACATAACACACTAAAATAAATTGTAGTAAACCACCCCAGACAAACCTAGGGGGCATTGTTTAACATGTCTGATTTACTTTGTACTTCCCCTGTAATGAGGCAGTATTTTAACGCCATAAACATTTTACTGGAATAAAAATGAAAATTGTGTTTTCATACTAGTTCTGTATTGATACAGGATGCGACAGGGACACAAGCTAAATCTAGGTTAACAGGAGTTAAGGCTTGACTAGACGGCAGTTTGACTGTGGATTGCACATGAATTACTGTATAAGGGAGGGTTTTTCACAAATTCACGGTTTTCAGCATTTCAGTTTTTCTTTGTGTAATTCAGGTAATGGAATAAAGAGGGAGCACTATACTATACATTTCTGAATATATTCCTTATACCTAAAAAAGCAGTAAAAACAAACAAGTTGGTTACCCTTAAAAACAAAACTGCAAAAAAAAGCAAGAATAGATTTACTATAAAAAAAAAAATATTTTCTATTTTTTCCTTTTTTTTTAATTAATTTATTTTTTAAAAATATATTTAAGGCCTGGGGACATTTTCATTCAAGTCTGTTGCAATATATATATATATATATATATATATATATATATATATATATATATATATATATATATATATATATTAATTATTAGCTCAAACGGTGTAATAAAACACAATTTTGCCTAAACACAAAATGCTGGCTTGATCTTGTGATTTTATTTATGTTTTGTTATGCTTGTATTCCCAGTCTCCATTGTAAAGTCATGTTTACTGATTAAACACCCCAAAAATATTGTTTTATGTAGCAGAACTGAAGTAGTTATATAAAGCTGTCACTGAATTACACATTTTTTGGAAGACTAACAATATGTGTAAGTGGTTATCAGCGAGAAAAGTTCTGTTGAAGAGTGAACTGTGAGAAATGTTCCAGCAGCCTCGGGGTTGCCTGATGGCTCAGGAAGGGTCGACCTCGGAACACAGAGGGCAAGCTGCCATGAAGCAGGAGCCACCATTGCAGAAAATGACCCCATTGTCACGCTCGGCTCTTTCTCATCTTCATGTTCAATCTTTTTTTTCTTCAAGCACATAATGAAGCCAGACTATGTGACGACAGGCATTGTACCAGACTGGGGAGACTACATAGAAATTAAAGATGAAGATCAGATTCAAGGGCTTCGGCAGGCATGTCAGTTGGCTCACCGTATTCTGCTTCTGGCTGGGAAGAGCTTAAAGGTGCTTTTCAATGAACACAAGAGTTTAATTAGTTCCGGCTCAAAGTTATATACAAATACACAGACAAAAAAAAAATATATATATATATATATATATATATATATATATATATATATATATATATATATAATATATTGTAGGGTTCAAACTATATTTAGCATTATTATTATTTTCCTCCTCCAGGTTGGCATGACAACTGAAGAAATAGACTTTATTGTTCATGAAGAAACAATCAGACAGAATGCCTATCTCTCTCCTCTGGGTTATGGAGGCTTTCCAAAATCTGTCTATACCTCTGTGAACAATGTGGTATGTCACGGTATACCTGACAGGTATTCACTTCTCTTTAATACATGCAATCCATGCTTGGCAGGGAAGCCCCCTGATCATGATATCACTGGCATTGTAGACTCAAAAGCATTATTCATGACAGGCAAGGTAGTTATGAGAAAGTGTGTAGTTATATCAGAATATTATACATTTAAAGCATGATCTGTAAACAAAATCACTACATCATTGCTGGGGCACTCTACTATTGCCATATCAATTGTATTATTGTTTTCAAAGAGAGCTAACCTTGTTTTCCTTTTTATATTCTGAGAAAAAGCTTATTTTTATGTGACTTAATTGAGTTTATCTGTAGATCATAGCTAAGAAACTGCATGCTTTTATTGGGCTGCCAAAGGGACACAACCATGCCAAAGAAAATGGGAGTCTCAGCAAAGTTTATATTTTATGCACCACTGCCACCCCTAATCTTTGATTTAATTACAGTGGCTCTCTTGAGTGGTCTGATCAGATAAGATACAGTTACCCCATTGGTCAATTTATAAAAATGATCTCTAATTGCTTTTTAATTTTAAGTCACTGGCTGTGTTTATTGTTCCATTCGTTTTCTTAGGAACTCCCTCTCATTATTTTTTTTTATTTTTTAATTCTTTTAATTTTTTTTGCTTTCTTTTAGTTGCCCTCTCCAAGATGGAGATATCATCAACATCAATGTCACTGTGAGTATTCTGTACATAATAAGACTTTGATCAGAAGTTGGATTGCCAGTAGCGACAGGAAAAACAGTAGATTGGAAATGTGGAATGCGCAGATGGGGTGTGCTGTTTACTGGAGAGCCAAGGGCCAAGCAGCTGGTTACATTTTTTTTCTTCTTTCTTGCTTTTAGTTCTGTGTTCATTCCAGCCGACCCTATGTCTGCCTTGAATCTGGGTCTGGAATCACATGTACTGAGATCAATGCGGTCTTGAGTGAAATGTCAGCCCTATCCCTGCTATGTGTCATGTTTTGGAGAAGGTGTAATTGTTATTGATCCACTGTGTAGTTAATGCAGAGCACCACAGTGCTGGGCAGCAGCTGTAGATAGATATGTATGAGATGAGCTAACATGAAAAAACCCAGCATTTTTCCTTCAGTCTGCAGAGATTGATCTTCCTCTTCCTGCTGGTTCTGAGTGGGGTCTGTCATTATCTTACTCTGTCATTAGAGCCTTGGCCTGTATGTGTCACTCTATTTAGACAGCAACAATTTTCCCTAGTAGTGTTCCCTACATTTATTAAAAATCTGTGATGGCTATGCTGTGTTCTTAACCCTTTGCTAGTGCCAGGCGGTTCTTGTTTTACAAAGGCATAAAGTCTGAAGGAATAGAGATCAGTCGAGTGTAATGGAAATGTATTAGCATTGAGAGTTTTTTTTTTTCTGACGGTATCCTTGATCACTGAGCAGCTCAGGTATCTCTGCTGAGTCCCTTGTCCACATGACAAAACCATTTACACAGTTTGGTACAATGCATTTAGTGCTCAAAAGAGACACTGGATTGAGTACTTAAGAAGAATGAACTGTCCACTCATCTGCCAAGGGTGGTCCTTGCAGGTCACAGATGAGGTGATAGCTTGAGGGGAACCCCACTCATGGGCATTTACCTGCCTTACAGGGCATCACTTTGGAAGGCGGACGATTTGTGTTCTCTTACATGAAGTAAAACCTGAAGTAAAATCTGAAATGGAGCTTATAAATAATATAATCTTCCAATCCTATATTTAATCACTTTTATAAATATGGACTACATTTTTATAATTATATTTTAGTTTACTTAAAATCACTATTTTTGGGTGCTTTAAAACCTTAGCAATGGTTTGTTCCAGAAACAATAGTGCTGATGATAAATACATCTAATCGTGCTGCAGGCTCATGTCATTAATATGCACAGTGCAGCTCGATTCTAGAATCTGTTGTAAATATCAACATTAATTGCATAATCAATTTACATTTGGTGCAGTGGCTTAACAGAGCAGGTTCGACCTTTTATTGCCTGTTGTCTGCTTGATGCTTGTCAATTGTGGACATCTGGATCTGTTTACTGTTCTAGCAAAATAATATCAACCACAATCCTAGTCTGAAAAAAATGTCTTGTCTAGTACGATAATGTAGTGCATTGCATGTTAACATATTAATATTAATGTGTAGGGTTATGTGAAACAAAGGAATTAAGCTCACTGAAACTATCAAATGTTTGCGTTAATGTTTTAAACTCTTGTATTTACATGAATGTAATCTTTAAAAATCAGCATGTAAACAGGTGCATAATTGCCAGTGTAATTGTTCTTAATGACCTGAAACACCATTGCATGAGGGTGATGGTGGGTTAAGAAAAACAGGGTTATGAATATAAAGTAGCTTTTTAATTTCCACTAATGCAGTGTAAAGATCAGAGGGGATTATATTCTTTAACGTCATCATAACCCATTTGGGACGGAACATTGACTTCATAGGAGTTACACTGCCAGTTATGCCCTTGCAGGATAGATAAAAATGATATTTCAGTTATTGTTTCTCCTCTCATTATAACATATTACCATTTTGTTCTTTGTCATACTAATGCTGAAGAAGAAAAGTCAAAGAATATTTTTTAAAGCATTTTTTTTCCTGTGGGAATTGGTCAAATAAGGTTGAAATTGAATTTCAGCTTTTCATGCCACTTGCAATCTTTGTCGTTTTTGTGTAAATCAGACTGGATACACAGACTGCAAAGGGCAAATTTCCCCAAGTCCTTTTTGCCACCATAGCCTTTATAGACAAGGTAAGATCCTAGGCCATTTAGATGTTGGCATTGGTAGAATGGCATTGGTTGACATTTTAGATGTAATACTTCTGTATACTATAGATTATAATTAATAGATTAGTAAGTACTTTTTTGGAGAAAGAGGGTTATTTCTTTTTTTTGGTTTGTGTTTTTAAACTGGATAAAATAATTATTGTTCATTCTTACAAGCAGTCTTAATAGAATTGTTTGGATGAAATATATCTAAGAATATAAAGAGATCCAAATTTGTAGGTCATGCTCACTATTGTATTTACAAAAACCAAGATGAAGAATTTTAAACTGATTTAAAAAATGTTAAGTTTTATTTGTGGTTATTCTTTTATGGGGGTCAAAATTAGACAACTTTACACATTTTCTTCCCCTTGGCATGTTATCAAAACTTAATGGCCATGATTATAATTACTCATGGGAATGGCTTAACTTACATCAGCAATGCATTACTCTATATTTTTTTCTTTCAGTATCAAAAATGTACTTGCTCTGGGATCAAATTTCAATTGTGGCTCTGCTATCCTATTAGTGGCTTTTAGAAATTATCAATGAAGAAACACAAAGATGCCTGTGTGCAGTTATTGAACGCAAACATTGCATCAAAGGCCAAACAAACATCAGTTGTCTTTATCACAATTGCTGCTTGTTTTATTATTTAGCACTTTTTATAATCCACTATGAGGCTAAAGGTGCCCTGATTAAAATATTCTCATTGTATATGTCTTGGTGGCACTTTATTTGACATTATGTTTTACGCAATTTTTATACGTTTTACATGTCTTACATGATGACCCTACTGAAAGAATATGAAATTGTGATTTATCTCAAGGTCAAAAGCCACCCAAGAGTTCCTCTTCATTTCTGTGTGTTTTAAATGGACTGTGCAACTGTTCTAAAATTCTAGGTTTATTTGAATGGTTACCATGGTGACACCTCTGAAACATTCTTGGTTGGCAATGTGGATGAAGGTGGTCGGAACTTGGTGGAGGTTGCCAGGAGATGCCGGAATGAAGCGATCACAGCCTGGGAGCCGGGAGCTCTGCTCTCTGTTATTGGGAATACAGTCAGGCAAGTGGGCTGACAGGCACTAAAGGGACTGGTAAATGGGACAGAAGTTATTGGTGGTTAAGGAGAAAGCTGATGACAAGTTTTGTGACAGAGAGTCATCATTTTAGCCTGATATGAGTATTTGAACCGCCAGGCTATAATGTCATTCCCTTGCACAGAAAATATTTCTAAAAGATTGCTAGACTAAGGGTCAGCAAACATATTTGCAGAAATAGCATGATATGTCTAAATAAATATCACCATCAGAGGCAGTGTTTGTTATTTGTTATTTAAAGCATTCATGATTCAATTTAGATAACAGAAGCACCATATTCAATTAGGGTGCCGTAATAAGTAGATTATTACCCAGATAAGGCATTTAGTGTCATATTAACAGATAACAAAACTGTTTTCAACAGTAGCAATTTGGCCCTTATAAAAGAAGCACAATACATGTACATACAATAAATGTAGTTACCATACAGGACTAAGGCTCATTGAGTATATATTTTTTTCCTGACTTGATAGTTTGGTTTCCTCAGAGCACAGATATTTTTTCTAAATGATTTTGATTAATTATATATATATATATATATATATATATATATATATATATATATATATATATATATATATATAATTTAAGAAAATGATTTTTTACCAGAAAACACAGACACACAATACTGTGCAGACTTCCAAGGTATTCAAACGAAACAGAATGTTAATAACCCTTTATGACCATGTGCAGGGTGCAATTATTGAAGCATATTGGATTTTTTTTCCTTCAGTGATTCAAATTACAGGCTAACTGCTCCTAGAGAAGGGAATCTTGTCTTTCTGTTCTTTTATAGGAAGTGTTGAATCCGACCCCTACTGTGAAACAAAAAAGTAATGCATATCTCACTGTCTTCACTGTTCATGAATATAATAGCATTGAAATTTGAATGCCGTTTTAGTTTTGCAAATGGAGATAGTTGATAGACAAAGGCCCCTCATATTTTCGCTCAGGGTTTAATGCATTTGCTGGTGGTGCTCTTGTATTCCATCTAACAAAATGTGTTCTCCACTAAAGAAAGGGGGAAAGCACTACATTCTTATTCAAGCATTCTATCAAGCTCTGCATTCATGACTGTGTCTAAAGGGCATGTCAGCCTTTTGATTCTCTCTGAGAGGTAATTATCCTTTTCCTGTCACGGAACAACAAATGATAGCTAACTACGGAGGCACATTTGCAGGAGTTGCATTTATCAATACAAGAAGAAAAAAAAATGTTTCATTTCACAACACAGCTGCATATCAGCTTTTATCACATTTTCCCCTCTCCGTATGTGTCTGTCTGTCTGTCTCTCTCTCTCTCTCTCTCTCTCTCTCTCTCTCTCTCTCTCTCTCTCTCTCTCTATATATATATATATATATATATATATATATATATATATATATAATATATCAGACTCATCTCTTTTTTTTTTTGTTTAACTCCACTCTCTTTGTTGTTGAAGTAATTTTCCTTTCTAGGTCTTTTTTTCTTTCTTTCAGCAAGGGCCATGAATGGGGTAAATTATCACAATTACACATATAATTGAGCCTTCTTTGTAGCAAGTGCAACTCCAGTAGCCTTTCTCCATCATGAAAATGGCTTCATTATAGGGTTTTTCATATTCCCTGACGCTATCCGCTACAGAGAGCCTGGCGCGTGGATGAGATGCAGACGGAACAGTGAGGATCAATAAGGTCACAGTAGGAATAATTAGCCCTGCTATGGAAAGAGCATCTAGGCCTTTTTTCCCCGCAACATGAATGTACTGTCCGTGGCTTTTAGTCACAAAGAACTTGCTAACAAATGGAGCTTCCGCCTACTACTAAAAAAAAAAAAAAAAGATTTGTATCAACATTACAATTTTCCATCAAGACTAATAACACAGTGGCCTGTGTGCATCAAGGGGGAAACACACAAAAGAAAGAAAAAAAATCACATTTAGGTGCTGGCTGGGAGCTGACCTCTCTTTCCCTTTTGTTTGCGACTTAACTCTTTACAGAAAAACTAAAAGAAGGAGTGCCACACGACACACCTGGCTGCAGCAGAACTCCCGTTACTACCCCTGCTACAGCGAAGCATTTAATTGGATGATCTGCATGTTTACTTTTCAAGGGGGAATGCATTGTATTGCATGTTTTGTACCGTTTATTCAGTCTTTGTTAAAGGCACAGGACTACATTAAACTCCTGGTTTAGATTGCTTTGCCCATCGTGATTCATTTTCTAGCAGTGGGCGCTGACAAAATCTAAAACTTGTTTTGACCTTTTGCACATTTATTAATGAATTCATTTATTTGTTTACCGTTCATGTAACTCTTGGTTTACCGTTCATGTAACTCTTGGTTTTTGGAACTGTATAATGCAACACCACAGTTGTTTTGTTTTATATACATTTAGGCAGCAGTGTGGAGTAGTGGTTAGGGCTCTGGACTCTTGACCGGAGTGTCGTGGGTTCAATCCCAGGTGGGGGACACTGCTGCTGTACCCTTGAGCAAGGTACTTTACTTAGATTGCTCCAGTAAAAACCCAACTATATAAATGGGTAATTGTATGTAAAAATAATGTGATATATTGTAACAATTGTAAGTCGCCCTGGATAAGGGTGTCTGCTAATAAATGAATTATAATAATAATAATTTATGAGTTGATGCATTAGGTGCTTCCAATGTATTGACAGCCTCTTTCCTTCTACATCTAACGTAAAGGTAATTGGTTGTTTCTAGACCAATTTCTGGCAGGTGTTCTGGTTTCCAGTGTGTTCTGACACCTGCTGGTTTTGTAATAGGTAAAAAAATCTATTGGTTTTTACTCCAGCTTTTTCTGCAGGCTCACTTTGAACTGTGATTAACCACAGTGAGTGCTGTGAGGAATCCATCCCTATCTTCGCTGTGTAAATGCTCCAGCATTTCATTGAGCTATTCAAATTAAGCAAGAAACTTTTCATTTAAAATAATTAACCTTAATGTCAAATTTAATCTTTTTCTATTTTTTTTTTATTGACGCCATCATCAAGTTACAATGAATTTAGACATACGAGATGCAACAAATTACTTTAAAATAACAGAACTTCCCAATTTGAAATGCCCAATATTAAGCCTGGCTCACTGCTGCAACCCCCGCGCTGACTTGGGAGGGACAAAGACAAGCATACGCGTCCTCCGAAACGTGTGCCTTCAGGCGGCCACTTCTTTTCACTGTGCAGGCCCGGCATGCAGCTACCTTCAGAGCTACAGCGTCGGAGGACCACGCAGCTCTGGGTCGCTTTCAGGCAGGCCTGCAGGCAGGCCTGCAGGCACCCGGCCAGTCTACAGGGGTCACTGGTGCGCGGTGAGCGGTGGACACCCTGGCCGACCTAAGCCCTCCCCACCCCGGGCAGCACTCGGCCAATTGTGCGCTGCCCCCTGAGAACTCCCGTCTACGGCCGGCAATGGAATAGCCTGGACCCGAACCGGCGATCTCCAGGCAAAAGGGCGCTACTTGGGAGCCCCCTAGAACATTTTCTTTTGTGATCAACATTAAATTAAATCTCATGAAGAATCATCCAACAGAAGCATCAATGGTGATGGAAGCCAACAGTATCATAATATACTGTACAGTTATGTAGAATTATTCAGTATGATCAAATCACGAATGCAGTTTATTAAATATGTTATTTTGTGCTCCTGGCTTTTTAAACAATTATTTGTATTCTTAGAATAAAAATCCTTAAATGATGTGACCTGTTAATCCCTCAAACAAATCCAAGTCCACCTTTAAAAAAAGTTTGCAATATCTGCATTAAACAATCTGGTAAAACAATAAATAGTTGAATTGAAAGCACTGAATACACAATATTTTAAAACTCAAAAGGCTGGTTTCACAGACATCGATAAGGTAGTCCAAGATCAGTGCTAATCAGAGTCTGTGAAATGTTACCATAGTTGTTACCATGTGATCACAATATTGACGCAAGGTTAAACATGCCCATACTGCACATACACTAGACACTCTAAATCTCTACTGTGCTTTCTGTTCTCCAGACATTCTAAATCTCTACTGCACTTTCTGCTTCTCTAGACATTCTAAATCTCTACTGCACTTTCTGCTTCTCTAGACATTCTAAATCTCTACTGCGCTTTCTGTTCTCCAGACATTCTAAATCTCTACTGCACTTTCTGCTTCTCTAGACATTCTAAATCTCTACTGCACTTTCTGCTTCTCTAGACATTCTAAATCTCTACTGCGCTTTCTGCTTCTCTAACATTCTAAATCTCTACTGCGCTTTCTGTTCTCCAGACATTCTAAATCTCAACTGCACTTTCTGCTTCTCTAGACATTCTAAATCTCTACTGCACTTTCTGCTTCTCTAGACATTCTAAATCTCTACTGCACTTTCTGCTTTTCTAGACACTCTAAATCTCTACTGTGCTTTCTGTTATGTAAGACGCCTTACAAACCCATTGGTTCATTGTGGCATTCAGATACAGAGGCTTTAGATTAGGTTGCTGATGTGTGTGTGTGTGTGTGTGTGTGTGTGTATTTCTTTTTATTTATTTATTTTTTCACTGCAGCCAGATAGCATTGGCCAATGGACTGCAAGTTTGCCCATACTTTATTGGTCATGGGATTGGATCCTACTTTCATGGTCATCCTGAAATATGGCATCACGGTAAGGTGAACCTAAATATGAACAAGATACATAATAGCATAAAGTTTTCTTATCATATTCTCAACAAGAAAAAAAAGAAAAATGTTAAAACCATGCCCATTCTTTTTTAAATGTAGGTCATGGACCGTGACTTTAAATTTACTGGCCACTACCATAAGATACATATTCTAGGTAATCCAATCTGTTCTGTCAGTGTCTGTTTCACCAGCTGTCCAACTCATTAGACTGCAACTTGTACTGTTATTTCACAATTTCTTTTAAATGTCTATTTCTGAATTTTTATAATTACTTCTGATTGTCCTTCTTTCTTGCATGTACAGTACAATGGGTCAATCCATATGATAAGTTGTTGCTTTACCAATTTTTTTAAGGTTTTACTTAAAGATGAAAAGTCATGTTAAATATAATTTGTGCTCTTTCATTTTTGAAGAATCTTTAAAAAAAATATATTTAAGGTAACAGAGATAACAGAAATACAATCTATAGCACTAAAACAGTGGAAAAAAACCCCCAAAAAAACACTGTTTGACATGATGTTCTCCCATGAGTGGACCTGCTTCTTCTGATTACTCTGAATTTACCAACACCCCAGAAAAGAAAAAAAAAAGTGACCAATCTGGGGGCGGGTGGGGACTCTGCATCCTTTCTTCTGCTGACCAAAGGCACTGCAACATGTTGTTTTGTCCCCACAGTGTATCTGGATTTTTTTATTTTTACCAGGTACCAGAACTCATTTCCCATAGATGTTCCACGTCAAAATCAAACCCAGTGCCGAGTCTAATAAAACATGGTTGAAAAATTGCTACTCGGTTTTCCCTTTAAGTGTCTCTTGAGTTAAATGTACAAAGCAAGTTAATGCCTATAAGTCAGTACCTTAAGGGAACATTTATCCTAAAGTGTTATACTTAAACTTAAAACTAAAGTGTTTTATACAACTGGCCACATGTCCCATAGATGAAAAGCAAGTGCCCTGAGCGTTTCAACTGCACACTCCTGCTCCTTAGTGGAAAACACTAGGGATGCTGTATCATTCGTTAAATGGCAAGCAGGCATTTGATATTGGGGGTTGTGGGAAGTCAATGAGAAGAACAGTTCTTCAAAAACGAAATCACTGTGATGACTGGTACCCTTGTTGTCAGCCAGTCATGAACAGGTATTACTTGGACTATAAACTACTCTGCTGAAAGGTGAAGGACTTTGGTAGCCAATGCTCTTAGTTAGACCTGCATTAACAAATGACAAGTCATGACACAACCATCGTCTTATGATTTAGAGAATAATTGTGAAGAAGCATATGCACTGTGTATGACATGTATTTGGAATCCTTTAGTGAGTTAAAAAAACAACAACTAGTATTTCTGTTGTTATGTTCTCTGTTTGAAACTCTGGTCAGCCACTTAAAGGAATGTTGCGATCTAATACTTTCACATTTGTCAACTTGGTATGTATATGCAGAATTCACTCATGTAAAATTAAAATGTTATTCCCACCCCCACA
Source organism: Acipenser oxyrinchus oxyrinchus (assembly GCA_030684275.1). Classification (NCBI taxonomy): domain Eukaryota; kingdom Metazoa; phylum Chordata; class Actinopteri; order Acipenseriformes; family Acipenseridae; genus Acipenser; species Acipenser oxyrinchus. The sequence continues at coordinate 12,831,019 of CM060257.1, forward strand.
GCCCATAACCATGACATTTTGATGGAAGAGGGCATGGCTTTCACAATCGGTTAGTCATTCTGTTGCTATCACTTTTCCCTTTTAATGCCTTGGATATATATGTTTCTTAAATAATTGCTTCAAATGTACTTGTATTTACTACTGACTGCAATAAAATGTACAAAAAAAAACCATCCCTGAATAACAAGCATGAGCCGACACCGTGGATTATAATTGTATCTCGTCATTCAGATAATTGTATCTCGTCATTCAGATGAGATGTTAAATAGAGGTCCTGTCTACTCTGTGGATATTAAAGAGCCCATTGATGACTTTTCCTAGAAGACCAGGGATGTTAACCCAGATGTTGTGAATACATTCCAATCAGGGGTATACAGTTCTGCCCTAGATAAATTCTTCCCTGAATAATCCTCAAAAACAAGGACCTGGAAACAAGGGCAGGAGATCCATGAAAACAAGATATTGCCTATCAGTGGATCTCTCTACTGATTATTTATATACACATAATATATATACATATATACATACAATATTGGAACCATCTAATAAGTATGTGAAATTATAATGTTTGAGCACTGATTCAACAAAAATACCATCTTTTGCCCACCTCTTCACAGAAATGAAATGTTTCTATTAATATAAATGGACTTTCATATAGATAAAGCAGCAGCTGACTACTGTGGATTTATTGAGTGTGGTTTCTTCAACAAATCTAGTTGTCTTTGTTTGATGAATCCTCAGGTGGATGAAGTCATAGAGATGTTTTAAGTTAGGATAAGGTAAATGATACATATTAGGCATGTTTAATTTGAACATTGGATTTTTGTCAGTGTGTGTTAAATGTTTGACCTGTCAGTTTTTGTCCTTTTATTTATTTTTTATGAAACAATACTAGGTTTTACAAAAACTAAAGGTCTGTGTGTGTGTGTGTGTGTGTGTGTGTGTGTGCGTGTATATACAGTTCATTCAGTTAGCATCAAATTTCCACCCAGCTTTAGAATACACATGGGACATTTCAGAAACTGGCACCAGTATATCGTTTTTAGACATTTCCATCACAGCTGAAAATTCCACTATTCACTACAAACCTACCAACATATTCATATCTACAATATGACTCCTCACACCCAGAGGCTTGCCACGACTCAATTCCCTATTCCCAACTTTTAAGACTCAGACATATTTGCAATGATGATCAAGACTTTTTCATTAAAAGTGAGGAAATGTGTGGCTTTTTTGCAAATTGCAGTTTTCCAGACAAGATCATCAACAGTGCTAAATCCTCTGTTTCATTTTTAGACAGAAAGCATGCATTACATACCACTAAAAAACACACACAGTGAACAGAATTCCTCTAGTCCTCACTTACCATCCCACCAACAGAGTTGTACAGAAAATTGTACGGCAAGACCCATCTACAGCACCTATTTTTAAAAATCCTCCACTAATCTCCTATCGAAGAAACAAGAATCTAAACGAATACGTGGTCCACTGTGAAATTCGTTCTTCTGCAGAACCTTTAAAAGGCACAGTCCCATGCAACAGACCATGATGTACGACATGCAAATATATTAACTCCCAAACTGAGATCAGAGGCCCTAAATCATCACTCCACATCCACTTCTAAAGTAGTGTACTGCATCATTGACACAAAATGCAACCAATTATACATTGGGGAAACTAAAAGACGTTTAGCAGATTGTTTTGTGGAACATTTATGAAGCATTCCAATCAACACCTTGACATTTCCAGTAGCCCGACACTTTAACAGCAATAACCACACTGCTGAAGACATCACCATCTGTGGAATCAGTCAGTGTTTTGGTACAAATTATACTCGGAAGCAAAGAGAACGTGAGCTTATCTTCAAACTCGGAACTTTGGAGCCTCTTGGAATGAACATTCTATGCTGACATCATCTTAACATCAGCCTCAGAATTTTTTAAAATCTGTACTTTACTATTTGTGACTTAGTTAATATGTTCATTAATTGATATAATATGCATCACAGGATGTGTATGTGTTAGAAAAGGGTTACATTGGGTTGCTGGGTTTTTGGGGTTGTTTTTTTTTCGTTGGCAGCTGCAAATATTTAAAATGTGCTTATTCAACTGTGTATTGGTAGACATCAGGACCATAATTGATAGGGACTGCCCAAGGAAAACCAACAGCAAACCTGTATAATACCAGGAAGGAGAATTAATGTGTGTGGCAGTTTTACATCAAAATAAGTATAGTGTAAAACAAAAATAAATAGCTGTTATTTAAAATGATTATATTTTGAGACAATGTGTTCATTGTAGTGCTTTTCAAGCCCCTGTTTTTCAAAGGGGTTCAATAAAGACAAGGTCATAAAAGGGTTTGGATCATTTTGCTACAGGTCACTAAATCACTGCATTATTAAAGAAAAAAGATAACATCTGGTATCAAATACTATTTTAATTGGTCCATTTGAAACACCATGCTGCCATTTACATATATTGCTCATTGCTGTATAAGAAATCTATTGTGTTAAAATATTGCTTGATTTTTCTCAGTTAATGTATCTAGAATGTACCACTGCCATAACTACAGCTGTTGAAGGAAACACGCACACACACACACAAAATCAATTGTTTGTCTGACATTGCAGGTGCTTTTAATATAATACATCTTAAATTAAATGTCCATTGATATAAAAATAAAAATTATCACACACTATAACATTTAAGTTATTTTGAGATACTTTCTAGATGTATAATAATAATAATAATAATAATAATAATAATAATAATAATAATAATAATAATAATAATAAAACCTAAACTAAACCTTGATAACTTTGAAACGATGGGCACATTTTGCTATTTAAAAAAAACACACCTAAAATTCCTATTCTGCATCTTGAAGTTCAATTATGCAATTAGGTTGATCATCACAATGACGGAATTTAACTGCCTTTAATTTGATATTCATGTGGAGAGTTAGCACAGCCAGTGCAGATGGCTAACAGTTGGATTTAGTTCATCCAGTGATGCCTGTGTGAAAATGGCTCATAGAAAATAAAATGACGATTGGAGCATCTCTTGCAGGATTAACACCAATATATAAAGAAGAGAAATGGTAACCTGATCTATTTATTTAAAAAAAATACTAAGGGTGGGTGTGTTGTCACTCCTAAATGAATTAGGTCGTACTTTGTGTAAAATAAAAGGCAATATTATAATTAATCTATCAATATAAAAAATTTAAAAAATGCATGCCAAGTTTAAATCTAGATTAATTTATGGAGCGCTGACTTAGTCAACATTCAAATGTACCTAACCAAGCTTGATTTACAGCATCCTCAAGACATTTTCTTCGACATATTTTCAAATAAAGGATGTATGTAAATTGAATGAATTGACGTTCGTTTTTGCAACTGTGTGATCCTTCATATATACAAGTATCAAGTGTCGGTTATGTACATCAAAAGTCGGCTTCAGAGAATAAAACAAGCGAAACCAAACAAACGTTAGCTACACTGATTTATAACAACAAAGTGTCATGTTCTGTTTCTCTTTTAGTCTTTCATTTTTAACTAAATTTCTCATTCCGCTTTATTATTTTGTCTTTAGATTTGGAGGCTTGTGGAATGGAACCCACGTCAATGTTTCAGTTATGTAAACATGTCCTCATTAATCAGTGGGAGGAATAGTGTGTCCTTCTGTGCGGTCGTTGCACAAACATGTTGAAATTAGGTTTTTAAAAATTGTGGGTGTTGGATAAAAAATAATAATCGGGTTTGTTTGGTCATTTTCTTAATAATAAGGTTTTCCATTTGTGTGTGTGTGTGTGTGTGTGTGTGTGTGTGTGTGTGTGTGTGTATGTATATATATATATATATATATATATATATATATATATATATATATATATATATATATATATATGGCACGTGTGTAATAAACAAGCAAAATCAGCAGTCTTGACTCGTTGGACAGATAACACCTGTAAATGCAGGAGGCTATATTGGAAGCCAAAATGTTGGTATCATCATAAATGCAGTTTTAACTGGCCTGGATGACGACGTAGGTTTTGAGGAAAATTTAATTTTCTAATTAAAGGGGAATAATCGTGTTAAGTGCAATTAGTCTAACATTATGTCTCTATGTCTATTTGGCATCATTAGTTTATGCAGGAATAATTGAATTACGACTGAAGGATTTTACCAACTGCTGTGGTAATAAGACGTATGTAGTGCAAATTACTCGAAGGTGATGTTATTTATGTTGGTTAAGATGTTTTATAACAGGACTAAACCGCGTCTCTTATGTGGATACGAGTTAAAGGGCATTCCAAAGCGATCCAGTTTACAGTGCCATTTACTTTAAATATGAATGCTATATTGATGTTGTAGTTATTTGTTCATAATGTATGTGTGTAGCCTAAAGGGAATACATCTGGTTACAGTCACACAGATGTCTCAAGATTTAAAGCTGCTTGTCCTCTCACACCCAAGTGGCTTTCACAACAGGTTACGTTTAAATATTTACAGATCTTCTGATAAAATCAGATCCTGTGTAATTTAACATCTAACCTGCTAAAAATTCGCAGAAATGTGCACGTTATTTAGGAACAGGTGTCACAGCCCCGTGACTTTGATCTAAACTGCTGTAACAAAAAATCGTTTAGAATGTTGCATTACTTTTAAAACATATGGGTCACTATTTTGGACACCGAATCGCTAAATATATAAAAGAGTGCCATCCAAATATTTTCTCTGTCAGAAAAAGAGGTGTTTTAATTATATTAAATGATAATGCACTCTCTTGCCGCGAACAATAATGTGCAAATTTTGAAGCATTACAATACAAAATAATAATAATAATAATAATAATAATAATAATAATAATAATAATAATAATAATAATAATAATAATTCATTAAGAACAGATCTAGTTCAATCAATACTCATTCTTAACCATAATAACCGCTTCTATAAATTGTGTCTAAATCTCCTTCCACGACAATAACACACTAGTCACCTATGATCTAGGCTGGTCTTTTACTAGAAACCCACAAACAATAATTTATTGAATAAAATTGCTCCACATTGCAAATTATTCAGATCCATAAAATAATTAGGTGGTCACACACTACAATTACAATTTGAAATTTGGGTATACATAATGCATCATGCAGTTGGGTAAATCTAAATAATAGTTTGTGATCATTTGAAAACATATTGGGCTATATTCTTGATTATTTGTATGTAATGCAACATAACTATCAAACTGGGTCATAGCCGATGCCAAAAACAAAGTTTTGTATTGTTTCAATTTTAAATGGAAGAGAGTAATTTAAGAAATGTTGCTAAAGTTGCAATCCACATTATATTAAGCATGCATTATAAAGTCACAATATCAAAAACGTGTGGACGCTATCTTTCACGATCGTTGTTGTTTTTCAGCCGATCTGATTAAAATCAGCCCATCACAGCGTCCCCCTAGATTTTAATAATTAAGATGAGTTTATAGAACTAAAAAAACACGCTGCGTAGGCTATTTTCTTTTTTTTTTTACCCAATAAACAAAATACAGTTTGTGGTGTTTTATGTGGAATGCAATAGAACGATTATAGTAATCTGGTGCGTGTGTTTGGTTAATGTATTTGTATTGTAAAAAACATAAACAAATAGCCATCCTACTGCTTATGATTTCAATTTCCGATTTTGAACTTAACTGTCCCATATCCTTTCAAATGTGCAATGGCTATTGCTTTTTACAGTTCACCCAGGACAGCTTATGTCGCTCTGCTGTTTAATGATGAAAGGCTACATGTTGTCAGTAGTGTTAAATATATGGCTAATTATGCGTATGAAAATTAAACATCAGTGTTATGCTAATAGGGCTGCCTTCAGCTGTGGATCACAGCACTTGAGACTAGCATTTAATCAAATGAATCAGTAACTAATACATCTGCACGTGTGAACTCTCACAAACCTTTTTTAACATTGGCACAGGTTAGGACTCAGAACTTGTATTTTTATTTACTGTTATTTGTCAGGAGCGTTCTATAGAGAGTGTCTACAAAGAAGATACATGCTAAATTAAAATGGGTCATTAATTTCGCTGGGAGGAGTGTACACTTGTAATATATAAGACATTATTAAACCCCTGTTTGAGTAATATTGCTTTTATTCCTCAACGAAAGCTAACATTTCCTTTGCACTTCAAACCAACTCCCGGAGTGGCGAGTTTTTTTACACAAATTGTATGCTCTTAATCACACACCTTCAACACAAGTTAATATCAACTATATTTTACACTGTCGAACCAAGTTAAATATGTTTTTTTTTGTTTTAAGAGTGGCTATTTGCAAATAGTAAAGGAAATCAATACTGCAGTGATGTTCACACACAAACATTGAAATTCAGATTTTTGACAAAAAATCATGTAGCTGTTAACGCGTTTGTAAATAGATGGTTGTTGTCATTTGGAATCAATGCATAACTTAAATGAAGACAGCTAGCCTATTATTATTATTATTATTATTATTATTATTATTATTATTATTATGTATCATTATCCACGAGTATTTGATGTGTTATTACAATGTAAATCGTACATTTTCGTGATAAAAATGTAAGGTCGGAGAAAGCCTTCTTACCTCGTTATAGAACATCTGTGTATAATATATATATTTATTTATAATCTTAATGGTTTCATATTTGCAATTTAATTAAGAATAATCTCAGTACAACAAAATAAATAAGCACGTATGTACTGTTATTTTTAGATTAAACAGCGCTTATCTTTTTGACTGTTAATAAATTAAAAATGTGGTTACAGATTTGTATTTCCTAGAATACAAAACATCTTTACAATGACATCGTTCCAAAAACATGTCAAAAGAGTCATAGTGTACCATTGCATTTGACAAATAACTGAAACATTAAATAAATGTATGCACTTTACAATTAGAAAATGTATAATAGCTATTATCCCTATACACGTTAAACTCATGCAATACATTTTAAAATTATATTCTTCCCTTAACATTTGCGTCTATTTCCAATAAATACGTTCTGCGTTTCACTATAAAAATGTATAAATGCAACGAATTTGGATCCAGCTTTGCTGTTTGCTTGACTTACAGGTCCTGTGGAGCCAACCAGGCATTCGCCAATCATAGTCGCTCACAGAGGGAGTGGACCAATCAGCGCTTCGCTATGTTGAATATTCATGACCCCTTGATTCAAACCTTTGAGGCGAGTTTGTGTAGATCCACAGCATCATGGTTAGACTTTTCACAGAGACAAACTCCATTTTCTTATGAATGGAAAGTGAAAAAATCAGATCAGCTTAAATTGGGATCCATCCTTCACTGAGATCATAGAAGAAAACAAAAAGGAAGAGAAGGGATCAGCCAGAAGAGATGACAATGACTGGAATGCCAGAAAGTCTTAATAGCCCTGTCTCAGGGAAGGCGGTTTTCATGGAATTTGGGCCATCAAGTCAACAAATGTCGCCTTCCTCCATGTCTCATGGACATTACTCCATGCACTGTTTACATTCCGCGGGTCACTCTCAACACGAAAGCTCATACAGCGCCGCTTCGTCTTTCCCGAGGTCTCTGGGTTATCCATATGTCAGCTCGGTCGGCAGCCATTCCTCAAGTCCATACATCAGCACAGTGCAGTCGTATCAGAGCAGCTCGACTCTAACCCAGACACGGTTAGAGGACACAGGTAAAACCGCTAGAATATCTTTTTCAGTGTATCCTAAACTTTGCAAAAGGTTCGAGAGAACTTGTTGCTTTGCTAGTTCAGTCTACCGAACAGGCGTTGAATTGGTAAAAAGCAACCCAGATGTTCACGTATTTGTCTTGGTAATTGCGTAATGCTATAAACAATGTATGTAATTAAGGGTAATTATACCTAAACTACAGCTTGTGAAAATAGCAAACTTACACTGCTGAGTTGAATTCACTGCTTCACTGTTTGTTGGATGGCTTTTCTTTCTTAAATCTCTTCCTCTTTTTTTTTTTTTTTTTTTACTTCAGCAGAGCCAGAAAAAAACACAGTGGTGGAAGGTGGAGAAGTTCGATTTAACGGGAAAGGGAAAAAGATCCGCAAACCCAGGACTATTTATTCTAGCTTACAGCTACAGGCTTTGAACAGGCGCTTCCAGCAAACTCAGTACCTGGCTCTCCCGGAAAGAGCTGAACTAGCAGCTTCCATGGGGCTTACACAAACACAAGTAAGGTTTACATTATACTACCATGTGTTATGTGTTGTTATCCACATACATAATATGTACTTGTAACTATAACCGATTTATTACAATTCATTTGTCTGTACAGGATTTTAATGATCTGTTTTGTTATAATACTGATAATTTAATACAATTATTCTTAGTCTCTGTTGGCCTTTTTAATGTTATTAGTGTTACTTTAATAAAACAAAGACAATGTCCCTTGTTTAACAAACGTAAATATTTCCACCGTATTTTAATACCCACGCCTATTTTAAACACGCATCATTTCTATTTTGTTTAACACAAGTATTGAATGTGCAGATAGCCCGGTCATACATAAGGCGGACACTAGAAAAATCAAACTGCAGCTATACATTCTTGTTTTTCGTTAAATGATTGCCTCTCTATTTTGTGTTTAATTACAGATTTCTAGAATGATTCAATTCTATTCAGGTCGATTGAGCTAAACATTGACTGTTACTGGAGCTTTACACCTTATGAGGCCAGGTTATCTGAGTTACTTTTGAAGCCACATTGACAACAAATATCAACTGTTGGTCATTTTTGTAACGGGCCGCGAATTTGAAAATTTAAGACTATTTTAATAATGCTTTTTTATGGTTGTGTTTGTGACTGGGGGGTAGATTTTATTGCTTATTAATATGGCTCTCGACATATAATCTAAGTAATGTATTAAATAGAAGTTTGTTTGTGTTGAAGGTAAAGATTTGGTTCCAGAACAAGCGATCCAAGTTCAAGAAACTGTTGAAGCAAGGCGGGGGATCTTTGGAGAGTGCATTAGCTAATGGCAGAAGTCTGTCCGCCACTTCGCCTCCTGTTCCCGCGGTCTGGAACGCTACGTCCTCTGGAAAGACATCAGCAGGGACAGCGGGCACTTACATCCCCAGCTACACTTCATGGTATCCTTCAGCACACCAAGAATCTATGCAGCAACCCCATCTGATGTGATAAGAAATCGCCCCCACCCCTATACCCCAACCCTCTAAGATCACTGCTGGTCCAAAACAGAGGGTTCACCGGGCAGCTAAAGCAAATGATGCACAGCACCCTCGTCCATTGCAGACAAGCACATATGCGACGCGGAGCTTGTTCTCAACTGCTGACAGTTGACAGATCAGCCTCCTAAAACCGTTACCCCATCCATAGAACAGCCGGGGAGCAGAAAGGCTCTGCGTGTAGGGGCAACAAGAATGCCTTTTTTGTGTTGCGAGTCTAGAGAGAGCGAGAGGATGGAGAAGAAATATAGGCCATTAAAGCTGCTGTATCGCATTTCTGTGACCTCCTGCTGTAAAATTAGATGTAAACACGGTTTTGAGCCTTTTATGATCAATTGTACATTTACTATAAATGTCAAATTTGCGTACTGGTCATAAACTGTATGTTTGTGTGCTTCACATTTTATTTAAATTCATGTAATTGTATAGTTCGTTTATTTAAAACAAGTGTTTGGTGTATTTGTAAAAAGTTAGTAGCCCATTAAAAAATACCACTTTTACTGCTGCAGTGACATAAACATTATTTGGGTCATTCAAGCCATAAGCCAATCTCTAATTGGGACATTGGTATTTGGCAAACCCCTAGTTTTAAAATAAGATCCATATATTTTAGTAACATTTCGTTGAAATGAGGTTTTGCAGCTTTAAAGAAACAGCCTTTTCAAAACAACCTTAATGCCAATAAGTTCTGGCGCTGCACAGTTTGAAGTGCACAGTCGGACTGATGTATATAAATGTACTATTTAAATATGATGCATATATTTCTTGTTTTTGTTTTGTGTGGCTGTATACATGATGCATTGTGAAATTGAATTTTACCTGTGAATATGGAACATGTGTTAATGGAATAAGTGTGTTTAGCGTTCTATATGTTAAAGTTTAGTTTTATATTGAAAATGTTAATTTATTGTTTGTATTATTTAAAATGTAAATACTGTGTAAAGCTTCAAGACAGTAAAATTATGATTTTAAAGGGAGAGAGACTGACGATTCGAAGTTGTCTTTTTAAGGTGAAAGGACATCTATAAAAATACTTTTGTATTATCAATGTTTTTGGAATTATGAACCAATGCAATTGTAATCTTCTTAAAAAAATAATCTGCTGGTTGATCATTTAAACCAAGCGCCAATGCCGGTAAAATAAAGGTCTGGGATGATTTCTAAACACAACAAAGCATTCATTTTAATTGGTATGTATTTTAATTTTAAAAATCTATCTCTAACGCCATAATATTTTTTTAAACAATTTTTCTTTAACACATTTTGGAGTCACTCGGTACCCTTAGTGTTATCCTTGTAGTGCCTTCTTGTGACTCTGGTCTGATTATTCGTACAATTATTGTACTTGTTGCTTTTCATTTACATCTATAGTCGCTATAAGCTCCTTTCTCCCCTTGTGCGGTAACAATAAACCCCCTTTTCAGCGATGAATGGCAGGAAAAACACTGGTGTGTGTTAAGTGAATCATTGAGAGAGGAGCAGGTGCTGCAGGAAAAGACAGTTTGTTGAGAAAAAAAAGTTAAAATGTGGATAAGTAAAAACGGCAAGTTCAAACGAGCTCTTGTTTGGTTTGATGGTGTAACTGCGCTTTTTCAGCAATATATCGAAGCACCGGGATACAACTGGAGTAAATGTGCTTGATTGGCCGATATAATACGAATTGACAAAGTAATAATAATATTGAATGAAAAATAAATATCATTAATGTTTTTAGCCCTTAAATGTAGCCGTCAATCTCAACGTGAAAATAAAAACAATATGCAAACCATGCTCATAATGAATGCATTGTAAAGTGTGTAGTCTTAAAAAAATCTGAATTTGCTCACACTAATCCATAACAATATATACTTCTCTGATTTTCTAACATTTGTGCAGTTCTCAATAAAACTGAATAAAGCGCCTATTTTGTTTCTAGTGCATACATATAGGCCTAAGCCTACCTAATTATATAGGGCAATGCTATATCAGTTCATTCACATTTTCTTTTTAATAATGATGTGTCTATACTGTAATTGTCAAGAAGTCTTGTTCAAGTAAACCAGAAATAAACCCATATATTTGTTCTATATTTAGCCTATATAAACAGTTTTGGTCTGATACTTTGACGTGCTTTTCTGTAGCTTACTTTGATATATAGCGAATGTATCGTATAGGTCATAATAATAATCAAACTATTCTTTCTTTCTTTATATATATATATATATATATATATATATATATATATATATATATATATATATATATATA